>JAYEPQ010000002.1:21266339-21616339 GCA_036321105.1 Dracaena cambodiana
TGGATATGGTCTTGAGACCCCTGATTCTTTCAACTATTTTTTACGCATCAGTGCCTCGAGTTGATTTTGCAATTTTTCTATTTTCTCTCCATGTGGATCATGAAAAGAAAATCTATCCTCGTCCTCGTGAATTGAGTGGGCTTTCTCCTCTTTTTCTTCTTCGTCTGGAGCTTCTTTGCCCTTTTTGGCATTATCCTCAACAAACTTTGAGAGCATCACCTTAAGATCTTCAATCGTATTTTGTTGCTCTCGAATCATTCTTTCTTGAGTTTCAAATCTCTTATTGATATCATCAGATTTATATGCCATAAGCGATGCTGACTTTTGTAGTCCAGATGACGTAGAGGATGGAGGTGAAGCTATAGCTGAGTTGTCACTTTCATCATCATAAGAACCTCTTATAAGCCTCTTATAGTTTCGAGGCGGGACGGCTCCTGACTTTAGTCGAGTGACATGATGAGGTTCTTCATCACTCGATTCTGAATCATCGTCCGTTTCTACAATCTTCTTCCCTTTTCCCACCATATTGGAGGTCACAGCTCTCCATTCTTTTAGGGAAGCTATTTTTGTCCTCTTAGTAGGGTTCTTTTCCGACTCGGTTAATCGGTCGAACACTGATACCCTGCTCTTGCTGCAGCCACAGTTATCAATTACAGCGGATACCGCTGTCATAAGCTGCTGGCAGTGACAGACAGGTTCAGCTTGAACTTGTTCTATGCCTCTCTTCTCAGATAGATATTCCCTGAGGTCAGTGACCTTCGCCACGGGGTCGTGCGGCTCATCCAACTTTTGAGAGGGTCTAGGAGCCCACTGAAGCCTTTTAGGATTACTGGAGTTCGGTTCTGATCCACTGACGCAATGATCAGCCCTGATTCTGTAGTCGGGTTGATCGACGCGGAGCTTAGAAGTAGCTTCGCGTCCCAACTCGCGAGGCTGAAGAATAGCTCCGCGTTTTGCCACGTTAGCCTCGTATTTCTCGCTGGCCTGGCGTGTGTTCAGAAGTTTAGCTTATGGAATAATAGCCCCGCGTGAAAGGAAATTCTTGCACGCTGGCTTATCCTTGCGATTAATGCAAGTCATAGCTTCACGCCTAGCGCGGTTTTTACGACTGACAACAATTTGCCAATCATCCTCGCGCTTCTCGAGAGTGTCAGAAATCTTGCGTTTATTGCAAGTATTACTAGCCTCACGTTTCTCGCTTGGCTCAGTATCAGCCTCGCGTGGAAAATCACACGCTGGCTTTTCCTTGCTTTTAAGACAAGTTGTAACTTCGCGTTTAACGCGATAATGACCGGTCTCATGATTAGCACGAGCCAGTTTGCGAGGGACCATAGCCTCGCGTCCATTAGCCTCGCGTCTAAGGCGGGCTTTGAGGGCTTTACGCCTCGCTCTCCGATTCCTATTTCGGAGTTGGGCTCTGGTCAATCCAGTTCCCCGGTCTTCTTCGGCAGTAGGAAGCTCATCCTCTACTAGGATTTCCTGTCCGAGCATCAGCCCTATAGCCGAAGTCTCCAAGGATCCCCGTCTCTCGGTGGATACCTTTTTACCCGTTGCTCGGGTATTGGAGCGCATGCGACGATAGTGTCGTGTCTCGTCCAAGTCACCTGATTCAGAGGAGAGGAACTCCTCATACTTCTGCTGGTCGATTTCAACGACCAGCGTGTCTACTTCGGATCCGATCATGTCAACGTCCGATTGCGCCACAATCTCTTCATCAGTGAAAGAGATAGCTCCCACTGTGGTCGCCAGTTTGTTCGTAGCAAAAGTTTTGCTTCCTTCCATTGAATACAACTTAGATTACAATGAAAGTGAACAAGATAAAAAGTGAACAAACGAGAGGATTTTATAATTTAATCTCTCTCTTTTACAATATGTTGTGTGGGATCTGTGGCGATGGGGTCTGTCAAGCAGCTTCTTTGGACGATCGAACGTCGAACTCTTCTCCTTTGAAGATGGCAGCCGACTGTAAACGATCTTCTCTGGTCTTTCCCGAACTCAAGGCTCTATGCGTAACTTGAATTCTCTAAGAGGAAAAGATCTCGATTGTCAAAAAAAAAGACCACTTCAGATGCCGAAAAGAAGACCCCCCAGGGTTTCACCAAGAAGGTATTTATAGCCCCAGGTCAATGCAAGAGTTTCTATCTAAATAGAATTTGCATTCATCAAGGATTCCAATCAAATATCTTAGTTTTGATTTAAATCTCTTGATTTAGAGTTCTGATTGGACTTGATTTGGGTATTTGGATAAGTCCAAATCATAATCTCAATCAATTTGAGATTTTGGTTATCTGCTCACACGGAGCTTATGAACCAGAACGCGGAGATAACGCAGAGCTATTAATAGCTTCTCGTTTTACTCAAACACGGGGCTAAAACTAGCCAAACGCGGAGCTATTGAGTTAGTTCCGCGTTCTGTTGTGGAAAATTCTATTTACTTAACAATTTTCACTGCCAACACGTAACACTCTACTATTTTACACAGATGTTCTTTAAATTTAATGCTTATCACGCGTTGATAAGTGGCACCGGCGTTTTTAACCTTAAGGGCATTACTATATAACAATACACCCCCAACGGCGTTCTGAAAGCTGTGTGTTTTTCGTCATCTAGATGCATTTTAATCTGATTGTATCCTGAGAAGCCATCCATAAAGGACATCCTCTCATAACCGTAGGTGTTATTGATCATTACATCGGTAATCGGGAGTGGAAACTCGTTCTTAGGGCATGTAGCATTTAGATCCCGAAAGTCGATGCATATCTGGATCTTACCGTTCTTCTTACGAACTAGCATGATATTAGCCACCCAATCAGGATGTTGTTCTTCACGAATAAATCCTGATTTTATGAGCTTGTTAACCTCAACAACTATCACCTCCATTAATTCTGGTCGAAAACACCTTTGCTATTGTTTGACTGGCTTGGCATTTTCTTTAATGTTTAACCGGTGCGTGGCAATCTGAGAATCAAGCCCGAGCATATCTTCATAGCTCCATGCTAACACGTTTATATAATAAGGGATATAAGTTCCTTCTTTTCTAAAGGAGTTAGTGTGTCGCTTATGAAAATGGGCTTCGGATTCTCTTTCGTTCCCATGTTAACTTGTACTAGTTTATCTTCTGTGGGCGGATCTCGCTGTTCAAAACGGACATCCCAAAGAGTATCCATGTGTTTAGCCCAGGAATCATCTTGAACATCAATTGGTTCCTCGTCGCTTTCTGATGCGGCTGAAACCATGTTTGCTATCAGAGATCGAAACCAGGCGCTAGTACTTAGATCCGAATCATGATCAAACGGATATAAATCTTCATCAGCCGAAGAGCTTTCTTCGTATTTATATGGCGGTGGGGGACGAGTGGACACACAGCCTAACCCCCTTCGAGTTTTCTGATAATAATCTAGGTTCTTGGTCTAAATGAGGGTATGAGATTTTGTCGCCCTTTCCCAAAGTTTAATCCCAGTTTTTGGGTAAAATTATAACCCATCTATTCCATCATCCGCTCGGATTTTTGTTCGTATAAGTGAAATTGAGGTGATGTTTGTTCATCACTTTCACTACTTTGTCTTTGGTTGGGCAACGCAATCACTTTGTCGAAAACAATTGGCTTTTGAGATACCTGTCATGGAGGTACTTCAAAAAAGTGATCTCGTCCCTTTGTTATTTTAGACCGAGAGAGGAGGGATGACCTGATTGGCATATGATATGTCATCAGAACTTCAAGTTTGGACAGGTCATCCGCCTCGGTGGAAGTACAAGAAGGCTCAGACTCTATAGCAACAGCAGGCTCGTAGACTAATTTTATATTTTCATTAATAATCCACTCATCCTCTGCTACATCAGTTACATTATTATCAAAATTCACATTAAAATTTATATGAGGGTTTATCTCATAGTCACCCCCGTCATCCTCTTCCGTAGATTCATGTTCAGTGTCCACCTCATTGCCACTGTCGTCGGGTTTTTGAGGCTCTTTGTGTTTCTCATAGGGGACCTCATGGGCCGGCTTGAAGAGCATGGCATCGGTGAAATAATTTTCTAGCTCTTTGAATGGTTGCCTATCTGCAACTAGTGTCCGAACTTCTCTTTATTCATCACAGTATTTCATACGTTGGTGGAGAGTTGATGGAACTATCATATAGGCGTGGATCCATGGTCGCTCCAGTAAAATGTTATAAGACGTGTCTGCATCAATAACGTAGCACGTAACTTTCGTCCTCAAATCTCCGATTTGGCATCGAAGTCGGATCTTTCCGAGGGGACAGCTATCATTGGCATTAAACCTGTATATCGTAGTATTTGTCAGTGTCAGGCGATGGGGAGAAATTCCCAATAGCTATATCAACCTTCTGGGAATGACACTTAATGCAGACCCTTGATCAATTTCAATGTGGTCCACCTTTGTAGATCCGACATATCCGGTGAAATATAAAGGCCTATTATGCACTATATTCCTTACCTGCATGTCCTCTGGGGAAAAGGTAATCTGTGAGACCTACCTCCTCACTTGATGACAGTGGGGACAGGAATCCTGTTCTTCATCGGCTGGCTCGACGATCTATGCTAAAAAAGATTCAGAGTCTATCAAAGCCTCTCTTAATGCTTCGCGAATTGATTTTGACAATCGCAGCAATTTGTAAAGCGTAACTCGAGCTGGGATATTTGCCAACTGAGCTATTATGTCAAATTTGAACGTAGCATCCTTGACCTCTTCGTCTTTTCCGGGAATTTTCTGGAAACGAAACCCTTTTTGCTTTACAGGTTTCGCGAGTTCCCCGTATATATTCTTCGGGACTACTCTGGTGTAGTCTTTGAGGTAGGCTTTACCAGATCAAGTGCCGGAGGGTCCTGCCTCATCTTGGTGAGTGGCCATAGTTTCGGCGTCCTCTTCAGAGTCCGTGAATGCTCCTGTGATTATGTACTCTTCTTTTATTTTCACGAAAATAGTATTACTAGTCCGCTTTCTCCTATGGCTCCCTGAGGTGGTCCATTATTCATCCTGTAATAGATCAAGATGGACCCACATGACCTCCCCTCTTTGTGTTGTTACGGGGACAAGTCTTTTATGTGCCCTTTCATGTGGGTCATGATTCTTCATGACCAGTTTTCCTTCTATTATCGGAGTTACTCCTGCAGGGAATTCATGGGTTCCTACCACCAGGGTTGCCATATTAGCAGTAAATTTCTTCTGTTCCTCTTTCAGCGTTAAGACTCCAGCCTCTATCAATGCTTGAATCATGTTCTTTAGAGGGTAACAGTCCTTGGTAGGGTGTCCAACATTCCTGTGGTATAGGTAATCGTTAGGGTCGTTGGTTTTACCAATGTCCTCCGGTTTTCTATTTTCTGGAAGTTTTAACATTCCCTTCTTAAGGAGCAGGTGGAAGAGTGTGGGCGTCTGTTCTGCCTTAAAAGTATAGGTCCTCTCTTGTCCCGTGCCTTTTTTATTTTGAGCCTTCAAGTTTGGAGGATTTGTCTTCTGTGGAGCGGCATCGATACCATTACCGCTTTCCCCTTATTCTTATTGTTGTTTTGTGCATGCGGCCTATTATTTCCAAGATTCCTTGCTCCACGAGATTCTTCAACGCAGCGGATCAATTCTTCGGCTTGCTCCCCCTATTTAAGTAAATCCTTCCAAGTCTTGGATTTTACGGCTCCCATTTTTAAGAGCACGTTAGTCTTGAGGTTATGCCTGCAAGTTTCCACCAGAGTTTCCTGGACCATTCCGTGTTTGCAATGCACGGACTTCTTCCGGAACCTTTCTATAAAATCCTTCACCGTTTCTTGTTCCCCTTGCTTTGTTGCAAGGAGGGAATGAACCGATATTTCGGTATCATCCTCGAAGAAACGTGCGAAAAAGTGTTTCTCAACGTTATACCAGGTGAGGATAGTACCTGGGGAAACTGCAAAAACCATGTGAAGGCAGACCCTCGTAAGGTACTTATAAATACCTTGGTCATTACTGGGTCATTGCCCATCAAATGCCCCGCCTGAGACAAGAAGTAGTAGATATGCTGACTGGGAGATCCTTTCCCGTCATATGGCTCCAACTTGAGCGGTTTATACTTTTTAGGGTACGGTGCCAAATCCCATTCAGACGGGTATGGTCTCGAAACTGACTGGGAGACTCCTTCAGTTCCTTCATGTGCATCAAGGCATCAAGTTGGCTTTGTAACTTCTCAATTTTCTCTTCATGAGGGTCATGAAAAGAATATTTTTCCTCATCCTCATATGCCGAGTAAGCCTTTTCTTCTTTATTCTCTACATTTATCTTGAACGGAGTTTCTTTTTCTTTCTTCCGAGGTGATTCTGTAGAAGTTTTGGCTTTATCCCCAACCATTTTTTGAGTGTTCTCGACCACCTTCAAGAGCATCATTTTGAGATCCTCGATCTTTTTTTGCTGCTCTCAGATCATTTGCTCTTGGGCTTCAAATCTCTGATCGATATCGTCATATTTATTTGCCATATGTGAGGTTGACTTCTGCAGTCTGGATGACGCCGAAGAGCAAGGTGAAGGTATAGCCGAGTTGTCAATGTCGTCATCATAAGAACTTTTTACAAGTTTCTTATAATTTCGAGGTGGGACAGCGCCTGATTTAAGTCAAGTAAGATGATGAGGTTCTTCATCACTTGATTCCGAATCATCATCTTTATCTACGACTTTCTTCCCCATTCCAACCATATTAGAAGTTACAACTCTCCATTCTTTTTCTCGGAGAGCATTTTTTGTCCTTTTTGAAGGATTTTTGTCCGACTCAGTTAATCGGTCGAACATCGATACCCTGTTCTTACTGTAGCAATAATTATTCATCACAGCAGATACTGCCGTCATAAACTGCTCGCAATGACAAATAGGATCCGATTGAACTTGATTTATGCCCCTCTTCTTGGTTAAGTATTCTCTAAGATCAGTGGCTTTGGACACAGAGTCCTGGGGCCCAGATTACAGGGGCCCACTGAAGTTTCTTGGAATCATTGATGTCAAGTTCTTACCCAACAGTGTGATTATCAACCTTGATTTTGTTTTTAGGTTGCTTTACGCGGAGCTAAATATTAGCTTCGCGTTCTAGTACGCGGAGCTGAGAAATGATACGCGAAGCTGAGAAATGGCTTCGCGTTTTACGCTACCTTCACGTTTTACGCTGGCTTGGCGTTTCTGTAGAAGTTTAACTTCTGGAATATTAGCCTCGTGTGGAGGAAAATTTTTGCACACTGGCTTATTCTTGTGATTTACACAAGTCATATCTTTGCGTTTAACTCGATTCTTGCGATTAACGCAAGTCTGAAAATTATCTTCGCGATTTACGCAAAGGTAAGGAGTCTTGCGATTAACGCAAGTTTCACTGGCTTCGCGATTTATGTTAAGCTCGGTTTTAGCCTCGCGTGGAGAATCACCTTCACACCTGGCTTTATGAGAAGTTTATCATTGCGATTAACGCGAGTATCAGGAATCTTGCGATTAACGCAAATTTTACTGGCTTCGCGTTTTACGCTAAGCTCAGTCTTAGCCTCGCGTGGAGAATCACCATCACACGCTGGCTTTATGAGAAGTTTATCCTCGCGATTAACACAAATTTCTCTGGTTTTAAGTCTAGATAGAATAGCCTCACGTGGAGAATCACATGCTGGCTTGTCCTGGCGATTCACGCAAGTTGCAGTTTCGCGTTTAATGCAATACTGACTGGTCTTGCAGTTAACACAAGCCAATTCGCGAGGTACAGTAGCCTCGTGTTCTGCTGCCTGATTAGCCTCGCGCTTAACGCGGGCTTTGAGGGCCTTTCGCATAGCTCTCCGATTTCGGTTGCGGAGTTGGGTTCTGGTCAATCTAGTTCCCAGGCCTTCTTCGGCAGTAGAGAGGTCATCCTCTGTTAGGATTCTCTGCCCAAACGACGGCTCCATGGCCGCGGTCTCCAAGGGTCCCCGATTAACGGTGGATTCCTGATTACCCGATTTACGGATATTGGAGCGTAAGCGACGATAGCGCCGCGTTTCGGTCAGATTACCTGACTCAGAGAAGAGATACTCCTCGTATTTATGCTCGTCGATCTCGACGACAAGCATATTAACGTCGGATCCGATCCTCTCGATATCAAATTGCGCCAAGATCTCTTTTTCAGTAAAAAAGACTTCTCCCACTATGGTCGACAGTTTGCTCATAGCAAAATCCATGCCTCCTTCCATTGGAATAACTTAATTACAATGAAAGTGAACAAGAAAGAACAAACGAGAGGATTTATAGATTATCACTCTCTTTTACAATATAAAGTGGGTTCTCGTAGCGATGAAATCTACTAAATAGCTCTTTTGGATGATCTAACGCGAAAATCTTCTTGCTTGACGAAGATGATGGCCAACTATTGATCTTTCTCTTCTGATCTGGATGTGTTCAAGGCTCTCATGCGTAACTTGAACTTCTTCAATGCTCGAAAAAAGATCTCCTAAGGCTTTCTCAAGAGGGTATTTATAGCCTTGGGGGTATTTATAGCCTTGGGTCAATATGAGAGTTTCCAATTGACAAGAATTGGAAAGTAGCTGTGTGCATCAAGGATTCAAGGATTCTGATCAAATATCTTAACTTTGACTTAAATCTCTTGATTTTGAATTCTGATTGGATTCAATTTGGGTATTGGATAAACCCAAATCTCAATCTCAATCAATTTAGAATTTTGATTATCTACTCACGCGAAGCTAATCGCGTCAGAGAATTCCTCGTGCACCCTGAGCTCCAGGCGGTGAGCTCCCAGTCTCTCTTGGATGCCGGACTGAAGCCATACAGACAGCTGCATGCAGGCTTGCTCGTCTCGTCACAGATGCCAAAGGCACCACAGAAGAAGTACACGTCACAAGGAGAAACTGGCAGTTCAAAGAACATCTCCCACCCGATGCTATCCTCAATCCACCCGATGCTATCAACGCGAGGCCATTTTGACTAGCAGTCGCGTTTTCAACGCGAGGCTATGAATTTTAGTTTCGTGAGTGAAACGCGAGGTTATCTCCTCAGCTGCGCGCGGAGTTAGTTTTAGCTCCACATTTTTACATTTAGAAGATTTTTCGAGTTTTGTAAAACTTTTTTAACTCTTAATTCTTCTCTTGCAGTAAAGTACTTGGACCAGATCCTTTTTTGAAAAGGAGTGCATGTGGCTCTACCAATCTGATGACTTGCTGATATTTCTACCCAGCATGGAGCGTAGCTATCCCCTGATATATCCCCAAAAGCCAGCCATGCTCCGATCTTCATCAGCAAAAGTAACTCTAAGGAAGCCAGAAGCATATGCTTTACAACATAGTTGCAGGTTTCAAGCTCTGGCTCCAAAAAATAAACTCTTGAAGGAGTTACAAGAACTCTGCGGCAGCTCATTAAGTTTTCTTGAGAACCATTTCTGTTAGATGACAATCTCTGTCGCTTTGCAAAGCAATAGAGATGATCATCTAGGGCCTGTAGCATGTCGAATCAACTTGTGCATCTTCATTAGGATTCTTGTAGCAGTATCTTCAGATGATCTACTAAGAACTTTAAACAGATCACAGTTGACATTTGCATAGGAGATCTTTTGCATGTGAACCAGGGAATTGAACTGGAAAAGAATCTCATCAGTGGTTAGTCCAGTAATTTGCATTAAATGACGATGACTTGCGCCAGCAAGCTCAACACTCCGTGGAGGAGACTCGTCGTCGGGTTATTGATGAGTCAATGAATACGTTGAAGCTTTTGGGAGAGTTATAACTCCCTCTTCTTTTGTAACCCTTTTGTTTTATGAATAAAGATAATTTTTTTCTCTTTATCTGTTGGCTTCAACAATTTTGCTTGCTCAACAAATAGATGGTTCATAGTTTCGGTAAAACAATCCAAGGCTCATTTGCGTAACTTAGACTTGTTAGTACCTGAAATGATCGGATAAGAATCATTTAACTTAGACAGAGGCGCCTAATTGGACATGCCTTAGTTTGATGGAGACGGTTCAAGGCTCTCTCACGTAACTTGAACTATAGCTCACTGTCAAAGGTAGAAATTTAACATGACAGAGTTTATGGGATTTTTAGCAAACCCCCAGTTATAAATGGATCGGTGAGGAACTTGATCTCCTCTTTCCGCCGCTTTGACAGCATTAGGTAATTGATTCCATACTTTTACTCCCAGTATGATAGGGTTGGCGAGGAACTTGATCTCCTCTTCCCACCGCTTTAACAACATTGGGCAAAATTTTTTTTTATCTATAATACTCAATTAGCCATTCCAATGGCTAGCAAGCATAGCAGAAACATGATGTTTATCATCGTCAATATTTTTGGCACCCCCAGCCAAAACCGGCTATTAGTCAATGAGGATGACTTTGTCACAACTGTGGTTCGGAGCGTACCCAAGGGGCTAGCTTGCAAGTGCAGGCTGCTCATGCTTGGTATCGACATTGGCTTCCCTACTGGTACAGGAATCACTTTGGCAGGATACTCATTGGTTCCTACAACCAAAGTTGTCATATTTGCAGAAACTTTCTTCTGTTCCTTTTTAAGTGTGAGAATCTCGGCTTCTATCAATGCCTGAATTCGGTTCTTAAGAGGATAGCAATCATTGTTGGGTGCCCGACATTCCGATGGTACAGACAATAGTTGGGGTCGTTGGTTTTACCAGTGTCTTCCGGTTTTTCATTTTCCGGAAGCTTCAACATACCTTTTCTTAGGAGAAGATGGAACAGAGTACCAGTCTGCTCAGTCTTGAATATATAAGTTCTATCTTGTCGGGGCCTATTTTGTCCTGCACCTCTCGAATTCTGAGGTCTTGGCTTTGGATCTGCAACTGACGTCATTACAGCCTTCCCTTTATTTTTAGGATTCTGTGGATATGGTCTATTATTTATAGAGTTTCCCGTACTACGAGATTCCTCAATTCGGCGAATTATATCTTCTGCCTGCTCTCCCTACTTTAATAGATCTTTTCAAGTTTTGGACTCTACAGCTCCCATTCTTATCAGCATGCCGGTCCTAAAATTATGCTTACAGCTTTCCACCAGAGTTTCTTGGATCATACCTTGTCGACAATACACGGACTTTTCCCTGAAGCGTTTAATAAAACTTTTGACCGTTTCTTCTTCCCCTTGTTTCGTCGCAAGAAGGGAATGAACCGATATTTCGATATCATCCTCAAAGAAACGTGCCAAGAACTGTTTCTCGACATCATACCAAGTATTTATGGTTCCCGGGGGCAACTGCATAAACCAAGTGAAGGCAGGCCCTCGCAAGGAACTTGTGAATACCTTGGTCATTACTGGGTCATTGCCCATTAAATGCCCTGCTTGGGACAAGAAGTAGTAAATATGTTGACTGGGAGATTTTTTCCCGTCATACGACTCCAATTTGAGCAGTTTGTATTTTTCAGGGTATGGTGCCAAATCCCATTCAGGCGGATATGGTCTTGAGACCCCTGATTCTTTCAACTCCTTCTTGTGCATTAATGCTTCGAGTTGACTTTGTAACTTCTGTATTTTCTCTTCATGTGGATCATGAAAAGAATATTTGTCCTCATCCTCATGCGTCGAGTGGGCTTTTTCTTCTTTATCTTCTTCGTTTATTTTATTGAACGAAGTTTCTTTTCCACTTTTTGACGTTATCCTCGATGATTTTTTGGGTATTCTCGACCACTTTCGAGAGCATCATTTTAAGATCCTCGATTGTCTTTTGTTGCTCCCGAATCATCTGTTCTTGGGCTTCAAATCTTTGATCGATGTCATCAGACTTATCCGCCATATGTGATGCTAACCTTTGTAGTCGAGATGATATAGAGGAACGAGGTGAAACTATAGCTGAGTTATCGCTGTCGTCATCATAAGAACCTTTTGCAAGTTTCTTATAGTTTCGAGGCGGGACAGCTCCTGACTTAAGTCGTGTATTGTGATGAGGTTCTTCATCACTTGATTCCGAATCATTATCCATCTCTACAACCTTCTTCCCCTTTCCAACCATATTGGAGGTTAAAATTCTCCATTCTTTTCGGAGAGTAGCTTTCGTTTTCTTAGCAGGTTTTTATCCGACTCTGTTAATCGATCGAACACCGATACCCTGTTCTTATTGCAGCAACAATTATCCACTACAGTGGATACCGCCGTCATAAGTTGTTGGCAATGACAAGAAGATTCGGATTGAACTTGTTCTATACTTCTCTTCTTGGTTAAGTACTCCCTGAGGTTGGTGACTTTAGTTATGGAGTTGTGGGGCCCACTCATCTGCTGAGAGGGTCTAGGGGCCCACTGAAGCTTCTTGAGATTACTAGAGTCCAGTTCTGGTCCATTAGTGTGACGATCAGACCTGATTTGGTATTCGGGTTGATCTACACGTAGCTGAGAGATAGCTTCGCATTTTAGAACACGGGCTTGAAGAATAGCTCCACGTTTTGTTACGCTAGCCTCGCGTTTTACGCTGGCTTGGCGCGTGGAAGAAAATTCTTGCACGCTGGCTTACAACTTCGCGTCTAGCGCAATTTTTACGATTAACGACAATTTGTCAATCGTCTTCGTGACTTACGCGGAGCTGGGGAACCTTGCGTTTATCGCAAGTATTACTTGCTTCGCGTTTATCTCTAAGCTTGGTATCAGCCTCGCGTGGAGAATCACACGCTGGCTGTGAGGAAATTTTATCCTCGCGTTTATCGCGAGTGTCAAAAATCTTGCGTTTCTCGCAAGTTGTACTGGTTTCATGTTTATCGCTAGGCCCAGTAATAGCCTCGCGTGGAGAATCACACGCTGGCTTTATTGAATTTTTATCCTTGCGTTTATTGCGAGTGTCAAAAATCTTGCGTTTCTCACAAGTTGTACTGGCTTCGCGTTTATTGTTAGGCCCAGTAATAACCTAGCGTGGAGAATTACACGCTGGCTTTAAGGAGATTTTATCCTCACGTTTATCGCGAGTGTTAGAAATTTTGCGATTAATGCAAATCATACTGGCTTCACGTTTCTCGTTAAGCTCAGTAATAGCCTCGCGTGGAGAACCACACGCTGACTTTTCCTTGCGATCAACACAAGTTGCAACTTCGCGTTTAACGCGATAATGACTGGTCTCACGATTAACGAGAGCCAGTTTGCGAGGGACCATATCCTCGCATTCTATGGAGTTAGAGCCTCGCGTTCAATGAGGGCTTTGAGGGCTTTTCGCCTCGCTCTCCGATTTCTATTTCGGAGTTGGGTTCTGGTCAATTCAGTTCCCATGCCTTCTTTGGCAATAGAGAGGCCATCCTCTGCTAGGATTTCCTGCCCAAACACAGGCTCTATGGCCGCGGTCTCCAAGGATCCCCGTTCATCGGTGGATACCTTTTTACCCGTTGCTCGGGTATTGGAGTGCACGCGATGATAGTGTCGTGTTTCGTCCAGGTTACCTGATTCAGAGGAGAGGTACTCCCCGTACTTCTGCTGGTCGATTTCAATTATGAGCATATCTACATCGGATCCAATCCTATCGATGTCTGATTGCGCCACGATCTCTTCATTAGTGAAAGAGACGTCTCCCATTGTGGTCGCCAGTTTGTTCACAGCAGAAATTCTTTACTTTCCTTCCATTGAATTAACTTAAATCAAAAGCAAAAGAGAACAAACGAGAGGATTTATATGTATATCACTCTCTTTTACAATGAATTGTGGGATCTGTGTGGCGATGAGATCTAACTATGTAGTTCCTTTGGACGATCTCACGTCGAACTCTTCTCTTGAAGATAGCGGCCGACTGTAGTTGATCTCCTCTGGTCTTGATTCGTTCAAAGCTCTATGCATAACTCGAACTGCTCAAAAACTCCAGATGAAGATGATCCGAAAAAAGATCCCTAAGGCTTCCTCAAGAGGGTATTTATAGCCTTAGGGTTATATGAGAGTTTCTATTTAAATATAATTTGTACTCATCAAGGATTCCAATCAAATATCTTAGTTTTAATTTAAATCTCTTGATTTTAGAGTTCTGATAGGACTTAATTTGGGTACTTGTATAAGCCCAAATCATAATCTCAATCAATTTGATATTCTGATTTTCTGCTCACGCGGAGATAATCTCGCCAAAACGCGGAGCTAAAGAACCAGAACGTGGAGTTATTGATTAGCTCCATGTTTTGCTCAAACGCTACAGCGTTAGCTCTGCGTTTTGTTGTGGAAAATCCCATTTACTTAGAAATTTTCACTGCCAACAACAGGCTCAGTACAGTAGCAATTGGGACACAAAATTGGTTTCTTGGTAGTTAACAATGGAAAGCGAAAGCGAAGCAAGCCCGAACCCACGCCATTGCCACCGAAGCAGGTCGGAGGTGGTGAGAGGTAAGGGGGACGAAGGCAAACAGAAGGATGACGGTGGGCTGCAGGCGCCGGTCATCGGCGGAGAACGACGGAAGGTCCGTTCTCGCCGGGAAGACTTCGGCAGCCACAGCAACTTGGATCTTCAAGGCTTGCAACTGGAGCCTGATGGGGTGTATTCCGGCCAACAGATCATCGACTACCTTGAAAGGGCAAAGAAGCTTACAAACTCACCCCCGGCGGATGGCTCCTGGACTAATTTCCGCTCCAAAAAAACAATCAAAGCGGAGCGCGCTGCGATTGCAACTCTCACTGGCACAAAGAAGAGACGGTTATCACCAACCTCCCGAGAGGAGTATTGTTGGGAGTGTGGAGAGAGTGGCCACTACAAGGATCATTGTCCGACGGTGCGCTGCTGATACTATAAGAAACTTGGCCATAGAATTTCCGTTTGCCCCTCGATACCGGAGCTGTGGCAGGAACAGAAAAAGAAGATCAAACCTAAGCTTGAGATCAAGGCACCAAGGGGTATCATACGGGCCACTATGAGCACAAGCCAGGTTGTCCTGCAGGGAACTCAAGAGGACGTTCGTAGTTCTTCGGTGCCCTCGAGTTCAACAAATACAAACACAAAGAGGCGATCATCGCTTAGATCGGGAACAACACCTCAGAAGAAGATTGAGTCTAGGGAGAAAGAAGGGGACAAGGGATTACCTCCCAAACCTCGAGTCTTCCTTCCCATCTCCGATCAAGCAAGTGCAGACCAAGCCCGTTTGTCCCGAATCATTGGCGTTGTTTACCCAGGTCATGGGGGACCAACGTCAGAAGACATTGTGCAGGCTCTAAGAGCAATATCGGCCTCCTTCGCCGCATTTGATTGGAAGATGGCGCCATGGGGGAACCGTTTCCTCTTGCGTTTTCCTTCGGCGGCTGGCTTGGATCATGTCGTTGGCCGAACGTCGATTCCTTATAAGGACCATGCGGCGGGTTTCACTATTTACAGATGGACGGGCAGTGAGCATGCTTCTCACTATCATTTTCCAACCAAGGCATGGATTGACATCACCGGACTCCCACTGCAAAATTGGAATCGGGTGGATCTTGCAAAACTACTCGTCAAGTTCGCGCAAGTAGTTAATATTGCGGAAGAGACATTGGATCGAACTGAGTTGAAGGCTGCTAGAGTATTGATTGGGTGTGAATCAGTTAGAGCAATACCCTCGGAGATGCAGGTCGTCATCGGTGCTCATCTTTACCCAATCTCTATCAAAATACACACTTCTCTACAAGACATCGCAGATTCCTCGACTGAGCTCCATGGAGAGCTACCGAACACAACCAAAAATCTCGAGCAGCAACCACACCAAACAGGGGGGGAAGAAGGAAGAGTTGAATGGAGAGATAAGGGCAAGGCACCGATGGTTTTTGCCGCAGGTGAATCACGGCGAGGAAATAACACCGGTGTCGAACCCCGGCGAGCCTCGATCGGAGAAGAAGGAATGAAGGCCGTACAACACAGAATAGACAACTCCCTGTGTGATGTCCAATCGAGTGAACACTGTGGCCGAAAGTTGTCTGACAAGGCATGGAGTGCCTCAAGCCCATCGCGCGGCGCTGCGGCTTCCGTAGGCGGCGAAAGTATAGGTCGCTCAGGAAGGATAGGGTATGATTTGGAAATTGCAGAGAAAGGGACCAACCTAGGCTCCCTGTTACATGATGAAAGGGGAAGATTAGTATGGGTAGAGGATAGTGGGCCGGGTCAGCTGCAACCCAACCCGCCCGCAACTCACCAAAAAAATATACTACCCCAATCTAATGAGCCAGACCACATGCAACCCGACCCCACAATTAACTCAAACAATATGTTGTCCGAAATGACATCTTTTGGCCAGGGAACAAGAGTACAGGGTTCGCCATCCCATAACTCTCAGCATGCTTTCATTGCAGCCATGCAGAGGTATGATAGAGACCTTGTTAAGGAGGCAATGGCGAAAATGATGGAAAATGTTATACGAGGGGAAGACAAACAAAAACCCCATCTTAGACAACCATCGAGGTGGCCCAAAAGGCTACGGCGAAAGGCCCTCACTTACATGCCAATTACTGATGGAGAAGAATCCAGGGACATACAAGAGGAGGAGGAAGACATAACAAAAGAAGACAATACGAGTGGTCAACTCGTCCAACAGACCCAGGTGACTGATACTGAACCAGGGGAATCGCTGCAAGTTGAAGGGGCGCCATTGGTTACACCATCCCGAAGAAGCTCCAGACAACGTGAAAAGATAGGGGGAAGAGAGTATCAAGCGGGCAAGGTTGCAAGTCTAGCAGCAAAACGCAAAGCACAGTCTAATGCAAGCGTGCCAGGTATACTCTTTGAACCATGAAATATCTTAAGTATTTTAACGGATAGTATGTTGGTTGATTTCGCACATGTATGCAGTGTCACACTAGGACACAATGCACAGTCACGTGAAAAAAGCCTAAACTACATTAGAAGTTTGGAGGTCTCAAAACTCTCGGTCGTCGAATCAACTCGGTAGAGTGGCCATTAGTCAACCATGACACGCAAGAGTTGAGGGTATTGAAGGGAATTAGGTACCTAGACATGAATATACTTTTCTGGAACGTTAGAGGTTTGGGAAGCCCTGTTAAGAGGAGAATGGTGGTGGAGGTTATTCGGGAGTGTCAGGCGGATATATTTTGTTTACAAGAAACAAAATTGGAGGACCCAACGCAAGCAATTCTGCAGACACTGGGGCATAATTTTACTTTTCGGGTCAAACCCTCTAAAGGGGCCTCCGGTGGGATAATAATAGGGGTGGATGATAGGAAATTTCATATCACAGATGCATCATGGGGCCAGTACACACACTCGATACTGGTCACTAGACGGTTAGACAATTTTGTACAAGTGGTGACTGCAGTATATGGACCCAACCACAGGGGCTTGTGGGAGGAATTGTGGGATGAAATAAGGGGGTTAGCAAAGAAGTTTGACCATCCATGGATTATAGGTGGTGACTTCAATGTCGTTCGCTTCGTTGACGACAGATTGGGAGGTGATCAAAATGATCAGGATAGACATGCATTTAATAACACAATTAGCCAACAAGTCTGCTGGAATTACCCTTGAATGACAGAAAATACACTTGGACCGATATGCGTGAAGAGCCAAATCTAGCAAAACTCGACAGAGTATTCGTTTCGGATAACTGGGAGAGAAAGTTCTCGCTGGCTTTGGTAAGATCCATTCGTCGTCCAACATCAGACCATACTCCAATATGTGTTGAGTCTGGGGAGAACAGGAATCATCCAAAACGTTTGTTCCGTTTTGAAAAATGATGGCTCGAGCATGATGAGGTTTGGAATCTGGTTAGGGAGAGTTGGGACTCACCAGTAACAGCTACAGATGGGGCAGGCACCATTTGCTCTAAACTCCGAAGATTGCGTAGGGTTTTACTATCATGGGAGAGAAGGTTCCACGGTGATGCTAGATGGAACAAACAAAAACTACTTTCTACAATTAATAAGTACGAGAAGGATTTGGAAGTTAGAACACTTTCCGATGCAGAGAAAGCAGACTTGGCATCCTGTCGCGTGCATATCCAAGAGCTATATAAGCTGGAAGAAATTAGGTGGAGACAAAGGGTGAAGGAGAGATGGATTAGAGAGGGGGATGCCAATACGGCCTATTTTCATAGAATGGCGAGTTGGAGGAGAAGAACAAATACTATTTTTGCCGTAGAAACGGAAGATGGTGAAGTGCGAGGGGAAAAACGTATCCACAAATACTTTCACATGTATTATAAAAATCGTTTTGGACAGGAACATCAACGACAGTTAAATCTGTCAGAAAGTTTTTGGGACACCGCACCCGATCTGTCCACTTTGGAGGTACCTTTTTCGGAAGGGGAGATTAGGAAGGCTATTGGGGATTTGGATCAGGACAAAGCGCCGGGACCTGATGGCTTCCCAATTTTTTTCTTTAAACTATTTTGGAAGGTCATAAAGAGAGACATGCTCGCACTGTTTAATGAGATTCACCAAAATAAGGGGAAACTAGAAAGAATTAACTACTCACAAATAGTGCTTATCCTCAAAACTGGCTCACCAACTACGGCAGCAGAATATAGACCCATAGCACTTCTGAATAGTGTACTCAAGATAATATCAAAGGTCTTGGCAAATAGGATGTCCCCAATAATGTCATTATTGGTTGGTGAATCACAAACAGGCTTCATTGCTGGCAGAAGTATTGCGTACGGCATTGCCATCATGCAGGAGGTCCTCCATCAATGCGCAAAGGGTAGAGTGGATGGCTTTCTGCTCAAACTTGATTTCGAGAAGGCATACGATATAGTAGGATGGGACTGTTTGTTCGAAACACTACGCACAAGAGGTTTTGGGCAATGCTGGATACAATGGATACATACTTGGTGTAAATCAGCAAAGGTGAAACTCCTTATAAACGGGTCTATGGGTAAGAAAATTATCTGCAAAAAAGGCCTTAGACAAGGCGACCCATTATCCCCCCTACTCTTTGCATTAATAGCGGACTCATTGTCTACCATGGTTACTCAAGCAGAGAGAATGGGTGTGTTACGGGGACTACCAGCATCTTATTCACACAAAGTTAGCATACTGCAGTATGCAGATGATACCATCCTGTTTGGTACTAATGATATTAAGGAGGCTGTGATGCTTAAGTTCATCTTATGTTGCTTTGAGGCTTGGTCGGGTCTATCTGTTAATTATCATAAAAGCTCGATAGTACATTTAGAGAGGCCAGAAATTATAGGACAGATGATCAAAGCAATATTTGGATGTAAAAATAAAAAATCACCAATTGGACACTTGGGTGTACAACTTAGACAAGGGAGGTTACTTAAGCAAGATTGGGCACCACTGCTAGATAAATAGAAAAAACACCCGAGGGATGGAAAGGTAAATACATGTCGATCGGCGGTAGGGCCATCCTGATTAATGTAGTATTGACAAGTTCTCCAATGTATCTTATGACCCTATTTCGAATACCGAGATGGGTCACAAAAGCCATCGATAAGATCAGAAGACGTTTCCTTTGGGAAGGGGTAGATACAAATATGAGAAAATTCCATCTCCTGTCTTGGGGACAGGTCTGTAGATCAAAGGAAGAAGGAGGTTTGGGCATCATAAATATCAATAATTTTAACATATCGTTGTTAAGCAAATGGTGGTGGGAAATCATTAGCAATCCCAGCGGTCGGATACAAAAAATCTTATTGGGAAAATATGGTCAGAGGGGACACACTTTAAGGGCAAGGCCGCAAAATTCCACAAATGTGTCCAGTTTTTGGAAGGGGATTAAAAATGTTGAATCATCCTTTTGGCCTGGTGTTGCTTTTATACTTGGAAATGGAAAATCCATCGCATTCTGGCTAGATAGATGGTGCACAACAATACCTTTGGCATCATTGTTTCCAAACGCATTTAGTAGGGAGCTCAACAAGTGTTCAAATGTGCGCGACCACTTCTCAAACGGCCAGTGGACATCAATTCAGGATGAGAATGTACTGGGAGTCATGCCCCCCATCAATAGCATAACCACACAAATAGATACTCCGCTATGCAGGTGGGAAAAGACAAAAATTTTCTCTGTTAAATCCATGTATTGTTTCCTCAACGATGGGGGATGTCGTTTGTGCCACGCTAAGGAAATTTGGAGGACACGATGCCCCCTAAAAATTAGGATTTTTTTGTGGTTATTGACCAAGGATGCACTACTCACGTGGGACAACTTACAAAAACGAGGATGGATAGGCCCAAATATTTGTGTGCTGTGTGGCCAGGGGGAGGAATCCGGTCAGCATATCATATTGTCTTGTGATTACATACGTGTCATTTGGACGGCCTTTACAAACGTGGCACCAGTTGGACAAACAGTGCAATCACTGTGGGATGAGGAATTTTCTAGTACGAGGGAAAGATTCGTCGCACACCAATATAGCTGCCATATGTTGGAACATTTGGAAGGAACGCAACGATAGAATTTTTAGAAACACATCACATTCAGTAGAGACTTGCATGACCATTATTCACTTTGATATCAGTGCTTGGGCAGGTATTCTCTCTGTGGAAGATAGGCGGGACGATTTCTCAAAGGAAGAAGAAGTAGACGATGATCCACCACCTGCTTTTGGTGATTCACATATGCCAGAGGCGGATGCCCAGATGTGATCGGCCGGAACATTGAAATTGGTCTCCTTATTTGACGACTACATTAGTTGTGTTACCTACAAATATTTGTAATGGATCTATGATGTGATATGTAGTGTAACTCTCATACCTTGTATTTTGTTTTTTTACGTTCTGTATATCTGTTCTATTAAGCTAAATTAATGGAACACGGGGGGCACTAGCCCACCCTTTTTAATCAAAACAAAACAACAGGCTCAGTACTTAGTTTGATATTTCTTAGAATTTTGCTCACGCAAACTTCACTTCATGAGGAATTATGAAAGCAAATGGTAAAGAAAAATGAAATGCATATATTTGTCTCTATTACACCGTTATTGTATTTGCTATAACACCCATTTGTTTTCTCTGCGTCTTAGGATGTGGTTCCACAGGCCTGTCAGAGCTGATGACTGGTTGCTATACTTGGTAAGTATTTTATTTGTTAGATATATTGCAGGTTTAGTTGATACAATTGGTCATGGTCATACTCGTGTTGCATTTTTGTATTTGCATCAAGAGATTCCCAACACATTCCTGTTGTATTTTTATGTTTTGTTGATAGAGAGTCCTAATCTGTTCATGCTGCATTTTTATTTTGTGTAGATAGAGAGACCTATTGCTTATGGTGGCTGTGGATTTGTTACTGGTCGCATGTTCAACCTGAAAGGAGAAGGTAATTCAATTTGTTCCAAATACATGAGTGACAGCTGCATACTAAGAACTTCACATCATGTTTCTGGTACACAGCTTGTCGTACCATTGACTCAAGAGGCCCTTACTAGGAAGTTTAAGCAAAAAAAATGAACTTAAATCAAAGCTCTAAGAAGCTCGTTTGTAGGTACATCTTTCTGTTCTGCAACAATTACTGCCTGGCCATAAAAAATGTCTGGAACCATTCTCTTAATCTGGTTTAATTGATGCATGTGCAGGATGATACTACCAATTCTTTGTTTGCTTAACCATCCTTAAGGTACCTAAGCTTCGAATGGTACAGGTGAAGCACTAGTATGTAATCAGAGTGCCCCCTACTGGACCCGGAGTTTCATACAGTCTCAAAGGAGGAGTTTATAAATGTATGTGTAATCAGGGTCTTAAACGTTCAATAATGATCAGTGAATCACAAGTTATTTGATGTTTGGTGTTAGAGAAGGTAGGTATTTTTATAGGTAAATAGGCATTAAATAATTTCCACGGAGACTAGCGGGGATTTTAGGATCCTCCCAAAATGGCATTCTTTGGCATCTGTATTCAATCACATATTGTGAGTTCAAAATCTTGTATCTATCTCTTTAATTATAATGTATTCTTGCTATAAAGAATTATCGTGAGGTGATGGTCAAAGCCACGATATCCTTATTCACAATATTGTAAGACTTCCTGTAATACGAGGGTCACTTATATGTGAACTTCCTAACTTTGTAAGTTCTATTATTTACTTGCTAATGGAATGCGGAGGGTTACCACCCGTCGTTTTACTTCAAAAAAATATTGTAAGACTTCGACAGACTATAGAGGCTTGTATATTGTTATTGGCATGTTGGTGTTACTAATATGATATGAGCACTTAGCAATACTCGAACACCTTACATAATATTTTTCCACCTTCGCCTCTATTTTTTCTAGTAGCTCATAGGGGGCTTTACCTATTTCACCCCTATAATTTACAACAACCAATTTTCCTACAAATAAGGGGCTTTATTTTAATTGCACCGTGAGGTGAAATTGGGGCGCTACTCATTACTAGTTTTGAAGTGTTGCTAATGGAGCCCTATTGCTGCAGCGGGTTTCGGTCTGTCGAAATGGGTCTAAAATCCACCCAAACCAATTATGATATATATATATATATATATATATATATATATATATATATATATATATATATATATATATATATGGGGTTATGTGCTAGGGTTTTGATTGGCCGAAAAGAAAAAAAAGGAGAATTTAAGTTGCTGCTGCCAATTGCTGGCCGAGCTTTGTTTTTTTGAAGGTGGCAGCTGCTGGAATAATTGGCCAGAGAGAGAAAAATAATTTCTGCATGGTGGTTAGCTCTTTGTGCTGCTACTTGGTTCGGCTGAAGGCAAAAGGGTTTGGCCGAAGGAAGCAAAGTAGGTGGTGACTTTCTTTGGAGTTTTTTTTTGTTTGCGGCTGAAGCAAACAGAAAAGGGCAGCAGCCGAATCACAAGTAAGATCATCGTATTCTTTTTGTGAGATGAGGGTTTGATTTTGTATCTTGTGTGATTTTATTGATTTCTTTCTTGTAGTTGAGTGAAAGAGACTTGTAATATCTTTTGATATAGTGGAAGCTTTCGATCGTGTCCCTGTGGACGTAGACACATTGCCGAACCACATTAAATCTGCGTGTTCTCTATCTCTGCTATTTTTCTCTTCGGTTAACTATTTGATTATGCTGGTTGTTGCATTAGTATTATTCATATATTTTTGCTAACAATTAGTACCAGAGCCCTAGTTTGGGTCAGATTTCACACAGATCAGTGTTGATTTTGAGTGGGATTTATGGCGTAAGATAGGAAGGGAAAGATTGAAAAATTTGATGGGACAGATTTCTAATGGTGGAAGTTTGCGATGGAAGATTATTTATATAAGAAAAATTTATATCAACCACTGTTTAGAGAAAAGCCAGGAAAGATGACTGATGAGGAGTGGGAATTGTTGGACAGGAGGGCTTTGGCGCAGATTCGATTTTGCCTGACAAAGCAGGTTGTGTTCAACGTCTCCAAGGAGAAGACCACTTCAGGTTTGATGTCAGCATCGGCTAAATTTTATGAGAAGCTGTCTGCTTCCAATAGACTGTTTCTAATGAAAAAGTTGTTTAACTTAAGAATGCATTCTGATAGTTCAGTTGTTAATCATTTGAACGAATTTAACACATTATGGGCACAACTTGAATCCTTAGAGTTTGTCTTTGCTGATGACATTAAATCTTTGATGTTTATGTGTTCGTTACCAGATAGTTGGAGTAATTTTGTTATGGTCATTACCAATATTTCCAACACTGCTCTTAAATTTGATGATGTTTTGAGTAGAATCATGAATGATAAATTGATGAAAAAGAGTATGGGTGAGAGCACAGTTTCTATAAGTACTGCTCTGTCTGTTGATAATGACAGAAGGAAGGAAAGGGGTAGAAGTTTAAACAGAGAGTCGAAGCAAAGAGGGAGATCAAAATCTAAGGGAAAGTTCAAAAAAAAGTTTGTTGGAAATGTAAAATAGATGGTCATATGAAGAATGATTGTCTAAATAAAGATAAGGAAGGAGCGAATGTGGTGAATCCAAGTAAGGAGTATGATGACTTGTGCTTATCTGCTCATACAGAAACAAGGTCAGACTTGTGGTTTGTGGATTCAGGGGATTCGTTCCATTGCATTGCTCGCAGAGAATGCTTTGATAATTATGTTCAAGGTGAATTTGGACATGTGACTGTTGGTAATGGACAGGAATGCAAGATTATCGATAAGAGGACAACTCAGTTAAAGTTGCACAATGGTGAAAAGCTGCTTTTACAAGAGGTCAGGCACATACCAGATTTGAAGAAGAATTTGATATCTGTTAGCAAACTGGATAGCGAGGGTTATCAAATCTTATTTGAGAGAAACAGTGGAAGATCAACAAAGGAGCAATGGTAGTGGTCAAGGGTGAGAGAGTAGGAACTCTATATTTACTCTCAAGCTCGATGGATCACGTTGTTTCTTTGGCCACCATGAAGAATGAGAAGGCTACCTTATGGCATCAGAGGCTCGGTCACTTCAGCGAGAGCGGCATGAGGGTATTACAATCTAGAGGTAAGTTGACAGATATGAAAGATGCTAAGTTTGATTTCTGTGAGAACTGTGGATTTGGAAAGCAGAAAAAAGTTAGTTTTATAAAGGATGGTAAGGAGAAGAAAACTGAGATATTGGAGTTGATGCATACAAATGTGTGGGGGCCTTCTTCGATGAAGTCTCTTAGAGGTAATTCGTATTTTGTCACTTTCATAGATGATGCAAGCAGGAAAATATGGGTGTTTGCACTTAAGTAGAAATCTGATGTCATCAAGATTTTCAAGGTATGGAAAGCTCTTGTTGAAAATGAAACAGATTTGAAGGTGAAATATCTGTTGTCAGACAATGGTGGGAAATTTTGTAATAGGGAGTTCGATGACTATTGCTTTACCTACGGGATCAAGAGAGTGAAGACTGTACCGAGGACGCCGCAGAAAAATGGCATGGCTGAGGGGATAAATAGAACTATTTTAGAGCGAGCTTGAAGTATAAGACTACATTCAGATTTGCCTTTGCAACTTTGAAGAGCCGTTGTAGATACGACAGTCTATCTGATCAACAGGAGTCCAACTAGTTTTTAGATGGAGAAATTCCAAAGGAGGTGTGGTTTGGTAAGACTGTGAATTATTCATTCTTAAAAGTATTTGGTTGTATAGCATATGCACATGTGGATCATGAGATAAGAAAGAAGCTTGTTTTTAAATCTCAGAAGTATGCATTAATTGGATACGGTGGCGACGAATATGGTTATCGCTTGTGGGATTATGAGCATAATAAGGTGATTCGTAGTAGATGTGTAGTATTCAATGAGGGCTGTATGTATAAAGACCGAATGGAGAGTAAACGTGAGAAAACAGTTGAGAAAGAACACTTGGAGCTGGATGAGCCACAGGATGGGACGGATCCCATGGATAAAAGAAAGGAAGAAATACCTACATCTGAAGGAGAAGAAATGGTTACACCTGAAAATACACAAACTTCAGATGAGACCGAATAGGAGAGAGAGCCACTGACTGAATTAGATGGTTCCAGTACTTTATCAAAGAGTATTCCAACTTTGAGGAAGAGCACGAGGATTAGGAAGCCAACCCAAAAACTGTGTCTTCCTTTATATCATGTTTTGTATACTGATGCAGGTGAACCAGAGAGTTACCAAGAGGGTATGAAGGATAAGTTTCGTTTTAAATGGGAGCAAACCATGCGTGATGAGATGTCTTCTTTGGAGGAGCATTGCACATGGGAATTAGTAAAGTGACCGGAAAAGATGAAAGTATTGCATAACAAGTGGGTATACATGGTGAAACATGAGGCAGGAGCAACACAAAGATTTAAGGCTAGACTTGTGGTGAAGGGATACGGTCAAAAAAAGGTATTGGTTTTAATGAAATATTTGTACATATTGTCAAGATGACTTCTATCAGAACAATACTAAGTATTGTAGCTGTGAAAGGATTGTATTTAGAGCAGCTCGATATGAAGATTGCTTTCTTTCATGGTGATTTGGAGGAGGAAATATACATGGAACAACCAGAGGAATATAAAGTTAAAGGAAAGGAGAATTGGGTATGTCGACTGAAAAGGAGCTTGTATGGGTTGAAACAGGCACCAAGGCAATGGTACTTGAAGTTCGACAAGTTTATGTTGGATTCGGGTGTTTTCGGTAGAAACAGGATCGGATCTTTTCATTGACATTGATAGAGAAAAATTTTAGATTATAAAAAATTTCTGTTTTTCGAATTACAATGAAAAGAAAATAAAAAACAGACAGAGAGGACTTATAGATCGTCGCTCTCTTTTAACAGAAGATGTGGGATTCGAGGCAACTATGGGGATTGGTCCTTTCCCCGTTGACGATCTGGCTTCGATGGTTTGGAGGCGATGGAGAATTCTTAAGCGTCTGGAGTAAGCTCGAACGAGAAAGATCTGGGCGAAGGTCTTTTCTTTTTTGGTTGTAAGGTTTTGAGACTCTCACGCGTAGATCGATTTGCCAAAGATCCTCTTTGAGTTCTCTTGTGGGGTATTTATAGGTCTCCAATTATTGAAGAGATTTTCTTGTAGAAAAGAACAAGATCCGGTGACGTAGGACGGAGGCAAAATTAGGGTTAGAATTTTAAAAATTAGAGTTTTTTGGATGGATTGGGGAAAATAAATAAATTGGGGAAGAATTTACGAGGTTTGGGAATCCACCCAGGCGAATCCATGCCCACTCTCCATGAATCCACGAGGAAAGATTTGCTCAAGAGAAATCCACGCCAGAAATTTCTCAAGAAATTTTCAAATATTATTCATCTCTTATAATTCTCCATACAAACCCATATATATAGGAAAACCCTAACAAACAGAATCCAAACTCCTAATCCAATCAAATATCCTAATAAAATCCAAATCCTAATAAGATCAAAATCTAATCAAATCTATTCTATTCCCAAATCAAATCCTGATCTCCATCAATTCTCTCCGGCTTCAAAACATTCATCCCCGATAAATGCGGAGATAAGTAATGATAAACACGTTCGGGTTGAACTGATTGGCATCTACAAAATATCCCAATTAGGCCATGGTGGTGGTCGAGGAACCATAACTCTTGCATCACATCTGAACAAAAGTGGAGGAGGGGGAACTGGTTTCTTTAGTGAACTTATGTCGAACCACGGTAGATCAAGAAAGACACCTGTAATAGAAGTAGTCGAATATGGATCCCATGAAATATCCAGGCCATTGGTAGTAGAAGCAATTTCCATCAAAATTCCATAGAAATCTGAATGTGGAACATATAATTTCTTCACAATTTCTGGAAGCAACCTCTTAGGGAAAACCAAAACTTTCACTTCATTATCAAGTACAAATTCCTGCAAAATATTATGTAGATATACAACAAATTTGTACTTATTATCGCAAATTGCTATCTGTCTAGAGATCTCATCATGCATAACATGCATATCAGGAAAATGCAATGCAACAGACTCAAGTGGTACAACTCCAAAAAACAGATATGTTGGCTCCCTAAGATGGCATACATCAATCACCGCAAATGATATAACGTCACTACAATGTATGAAAACTTGATTAATCTCAGAAGAAAACTCCAACGATCGCTAGAAAATGAAATATTAAGAGTAACCTGCCAAGATATGGGAAGGATGCTCAAAAACTTACTGGTAGCAATATTAGTGTCAACTATTTTATACTCGGTCTCTTCATCTATATTTGACTCCAAAATTGAATACCTAGTATCATGTGGGGGTGCACTAGCCTCTACTAAAACATTCTGAGCATCAGTAGAATTAGTAGTTCTCTTTACAGTAGTATGAATTTCAATAGGAATATGAATCTTAGTTGGTGCATGTGTATTAGACTCTTATACCTCATTACGAATATCATCATTAACCATAAAAGGAATGGCAGTATCGGCAACAAGAATAGACATATTTGATTCCAATTGAGATTCAATTACAGTACTTTCCTTAAAAATATTAACCTCAATAACTCCTGAATCGTTAACGTGATTAGTATGCATGATATCTATGGGTTCACTCTTAAGGGGACACTCATAGTCATAATGTCAAGATATACGACACTTAAACACTTGATCATGGTATATTGAAAGGCAGAGTGTCCATATTTATCGCATTTATAGCACTGTGTTCTAATTTTTAGAGTGAATCTATTTTCCAATTTATCTAAAAGACGAGTCCTATAATACGTAGGAAGATACTCCTTAATAAGAATATCTTTCATCTCTTCCCACGAGTTTATAGGATTCCTATAACGTTCCTCACGATCTATCTCTACTGAAATCCAAAAATTTTTGACTTGTCCCACTAATCGTCTCCTAGCAAATTGAAATTTACGTTTGCTAGACATTTCATAATAGTCAAAGTAACATTCCATATTTACTAACCAATCAATAAAATCGCGAGTGGAGGAATAACCATCAAATACGAGATCTTTATACCAGAACTTTTCATCTATTATTTCTCTAGCAGCACGCAGATCATAAATATAATTAGTCATATTTGATTCCGAATGGCGACTAGATCGTGTTGTAAAATGAGACATGCTTAATATACAGAATGGATAATGCAATACAAATTAGTCAACTATACAGATGATAGTGCAAAATCCAAGACTCAGATGACCCAAATGCATGCATTAAATTAAGTTCTCCCAATAAATTAATTGCTAAATGCAAATGAATATGAGATCACTAGAGAGAAGCAATTAACCATTCTGTCACAAATTATTGCAATCCAATAATATTTGCAAAGAATTTAGTAGTTGAAATTCAGTTCAAATTAAGTATCACCTGGAGGGATGAGTAGTTCACGTCCAAATGAACTTCGAATCACCACTTTTTTCCTTAATTGTTGCACTGGTCTGTTGTTCTACTGCTACTGGCGGCTGCCACTGCTGTTCTGCTATTGTGCTGTTGTTCATGCTTGTTGCTGCTGCTCTTGCTTGTTGTTGCTGTTGTTGGTTGCTGCTGATGTTGTTGTTGCTGGTTTGGATGAAGGGGAAGAAGAGGTGCAGGGCAAGTAGAGGGAGGGACAGAAGAATTTGTATTTTTTCTTTCTCTTTTTTGTTCTCTCTCTCTCTTAGATCTGAATTTTTTTTTCAGATCTGAAAATTCATTTTTTTTTAATTTGAACAGATCTCTCTCTTTTTTCTCTCTTTTCTTTTTTCTCTCTTCTCTTTTTTTCTCTCTTCTCCTTTTTTTCTCTTTTTTCTGTCTCTCTTTTCTTTCTTTTTTAAAATCTGAACTGTTTTTTTTTTTTTTGGCTGTTGCGGGTAGAAAAGAAGAGGAGGAAGAACAGGTGGCTACTGTTGGAGAGAAGAAGGGGAAGATTTTTTTTTTTTTGGCTGTTGAGGTTAAAAAAGAAGAAGAGGAGGAGGAGGAGGAACAGGTGGCTGTTGTTGGAGAGAAGAAAGCAAAGAATTTTTTTTCAGATCTGTACTTTTTTTTTGCTGTTACGGGTAGAAAAGAAGAGGAGGAAGAGGAAGAACAGGTGGCTGTTGTTGGAGAGAAGAAGAGAAAGATTGTTTTTGCAGATCTGTACTTTTTTTCAAATCTGTACTTTTTTTTCAGATTTGTACTATTTTTTTTCAAGATCTGATCTCTATTTTTTTTCAAAAATAAAAATAAAAACTGAAATAAAATAAAACGAGGATGGAGATGTGGAAGAAGAAGATAGTGATGAAAAATAAAATTTAGGCTCTGATACCAAATTTGACACAGGACGGAGGCGAAATTAGGGTTAGAGTTTTGAAAATTAGGGTTGTTTGGATGTATTGGGAAAATAAATAAATTGGGGAAGAACTTATGGGGTTTGGAAATCCACCCAGGCGAATCTACGCCCACTCTTTACGAATCCACGAGGAAAGATTTGCTCAAGCGAAAATTCACACCAAAATTTCTCAAGAAATTTTCAAATATTATTCATCTTTTTTAATTCTCCATACAAACCCATATATATAGGAAAACCTTAACAAATAGATCCAAACTCCTAATCCAATCAAATATCCTAATAAAATCCAAATCCTAATAAGATCCAAATCTAATCAAATCTAATCTATTCCCAAACCAAATCCTGATCTCCATCATCCGGTTTCCTTTTAAATAGAATCAAAATCTCTTTGTAATCTCGATGAGATATTCGAATCTTTTATTGATTTGATTTTCTCCAGATTCATTGAATCAGGTCCTGTTTCTGCACCAAAAATCAATTGAACTCAAATTAGAATTTAATTAGAATTTGTATAATTATCAAACTCTAATGAAATTAATTTAGAATTTTTCATCCAATAATTAATTTGAGTTTGATTAAAATTGTAGAATTATCCAAACTCCAATGAAATTAATTTTAAAGTTTTTTCATCCAAAAATCAATTTGATTCTAATTAAAATTTGGATAGCATTAGAAATTGCAAAATAATTGGATATTGGACAAAAATATATTGTGTGCATGAAGTCGGGAGCTTATTGTGCAAAATTGGGCGACCGAACGGGACGAGCGAGCGACCGAACAGAGCCGATGAGAGAGAAAGATAGATAGAGAGATTTTTTTTCTTCTTTTTATTTTTTGTTCTTTTTTCTTTGCTTCAGCCTCGCATCCACGCGAGGCCGAGCCTTGCGTGGGTGCGAGGCTCGTGCCTAATTTTTTTTTTTGGTTTTCGGTTGAGAATTCTGCTGAGCCTCGCGCCCACGTGAGGTTGAGCCTCACATGGACACAAGGCTCATGCAATTGAATTTTTTTTTAAAGAATTTTGCATGGGAGCCTCCAATGGGTGCGAGGCTCCCTTCATGTATTTACTTTTTTTAAAAAAATTTTTCTTTTTCTTTGGATTATTTTTATCATTTTACAAGACCCCCTTCAAAGTTTTTAAAATTTTGTCTCTTCTGGAAATTTTGAAATACTTTGGATTTGGTGGATGAGTTTACAGAGATGAAACTTACTAAGGGTATGGAGATACTTTAACAAGTTGAGTATTTTTACTATGGTGAGACTCGTTTGGATTGCCAAATAGAACCGATGACTCGCCTGACTGACAGACAAAACCAACGATTATATTCGAATTGAGATTGAAGAACCATGAGCAGAGGTGTTCAGAAAACGTATCCATGGGGTCTTGACAGAGGTATTCAGAAAACGTACCAAGGAGTTTCGGCAGAGGTGTACTGTTAAACATACCGAAATGATTGGATTTAAGTTAATTATGAAGTGGCTCGTCTGGCTGACAGACAGAGTCGATGACTCGTCTAGCTGACAGACAGAGCCAGTGATCGCATTGGGATCATAGATTGTATTATTTGTGATTGTTCAAATCTCGCTATCAGAGGTAAGATCTTAAAGTGACAGGTTCACGGGATTTTTAACAAACCCCCAGCTATCAACGGATTTGATATGCCTTTACCAATCGTCATTCGCGTTGGGCTAGCCATGTTGTTCCCCTCAGCATGATGAGTTATCGAAGGTCCTATTTGGCTTTCGATGCCAAACGTTCCTTCTCCCTTTTGCTTTTGGAGCATTGGGTAGTTCACGCTTTTACCTCAGCATGAGGAGTTATTGAAGATTTGAATTCCTCTTCCCTTTGCTTTTGGATCATCGGGTCATGAGTATCCTTATAGGATAATGTTATGATAAATTTATTATGGGATTTTTAGCAAACCCCCAGCTATGAACGGATTTGATGTGCCTTTACCAATCACCGTTTGCGTTAGGCTAGCCATGCTTTTCCTCTCAGCATGATGAGTTGTCGAGAGTTTTATTTGGGCTTAAATGACGTTTCCTCTTCCCTTTTCTTTTTTGTATTGGACAATTGGTTTCATACTCTTACCCCCAGTATGATAGGGTTGGCGAGAAATTTTTTATTTCTCTTCATGTTGCTTCTAACAGCATTGGGCAGTTGATTCATTAGCCTTCCCTTCCCCATTTTTTTTTAAGGTGGCTAGATGTAGTATTTTTTCAACAGTTTGCCATTGATCGGCATCATTATCTTGTCGTCGTCTTAATTGATCAGGCGATAGGCTTGCATACTATGTCAATTGGTGTGGGTCCCACCCCTGTGTGGGCCTCATTTGAGTAGTCATTGTAATTAAATTGACCGCCTTTTTCTTCTTTGAAGTTTGTACGAGGTTGAAAATTAGCATTGCATTTTGGATTTCTTCGTGCATTAGATTTGCCTCACGCGCTATGTCTGTAGCACGCGGGCTTATCTTTGCATATTGAAATTTTTAGCTCGACTGCAATATTGCCTTGTATTCTGCGCCACTTCCAGTAATGAGATTATCAAGACCGAGGTTAGGCTCGTCGCACAAGGTGGATGTTGGGCTCGCCGCACATATGCGTTATGTGCACGTTTCAACTGTTTTACGCGGAGTTGCAAATTAGCCACGTGTTTTGGAGTTTTTGCACTTTTGAATGAGTCATATACGTTGGCTTGGTTTTGCATAGTCTTGCATTGCCTACAGGTATTAGCCTCGCGTTCTTTATGTTGGCTTCATAAATATCTTTGTTTGATTGGATATGAGTCCTACCCCCTGCATGGGACTTGTTTGGCTGTCCATGAGTTTTATCATGTGGTAATAGACTACTTTCTCTTTTTTGCAACAGACTATGTGGAGCTAAACTCATCATCGTATTTCTATTCACTTTTGTACTCTGGTGAATTTTGTGCGCTAGCTTAGCCTCGCACACTGGTATAACCATGCATGCTGGTTTAATCTCGAGTTTGTCTCGCGTCTGGATGACTTTATACTGGTTTAGCCTCACGTTGTATGCGGGCATAACCTCGCGTTCTTACTTTGGGTTGTTTGATTTCATACTATTACCCTAGTATGATAGGGTTAGCGAGAGTTTTACTCTTCCCGTTGCCTTGGCAGCATTGGGCAACAAGAACTCATACGCTTTTCTTCTTTTTTTTGAATTTTTTCTCTTTTTTTAGATTTTTTCCTTCTGATTTTTTTTTTGAAATTTTTTTCTTTTTTTTTTACGAGCATTTTGCCATTAAATTTTGTATATTGCATTTACGGACACCTTCCGTTTAGGTCTCAACTGGATCACGTTTGCATCGACGAGTGCCTGAATTTTATCTTTCAGATCATAACAATTCTTGGTTGGGTGCCCGATGTTTTGATGGAAGAGACAATACTTGGGATCATCTGTTCTTCCAGCTTTCTCTGGCCTCTGATTTTTGGGTAACCTGAGCATCCCTTTTTGTTGAGTAAATTAAACAGGGTCACTGTTTGCTCATCCTTGAAAGTGTATGTCTGTTGCGATCTAGAATAATCTCGATTATTTTGTAATTTTTTGTTGGCAGCAGATTTGGTGGTCATTACCTCATTTCCCTTAGGATGGGATGATTGTGGCTGCGGCCGACTCATGGTCATCTTTCTCTGAGCATGGTATTCATTAATACGGCGGATTTTGTCCTCCGCCTGTTGCCCTTGTTTGACTAGATCTTTCCAGGTTTTTGACTATACTACTCCCATTTTGACTATTATCCTGGTCTGGTGATTGTGTTTGCAAGTCTCCACCAATGTTTCCTGTGGCATGCCATACTTGCATCGCACTGACATTTCACATAAACGCTCAACGAAACTTTTAACTATCTCGTCTTCTTTTTGCTTGTTTGCCAGAAGAGAGTGAATAGATACTTCGGTATCGTCTTCGAAGAAGCGAGCTAGGAACTCCCTCTTCATGTCAGACCATGCATTGATGGTTCCTGAGGGCAACTGCATAAACCAAGTTAATGCAGGCCCTTGCAAAGTACTTGTAAAAAATCTTGTCATTACTGAATCATTGCCCATAAGATGGCCAGTCTGTGAAATAAAAGTAGTACATATGTTGGTTCGGAGATCCCTTTCCATCATATGACTCTAACTCGAGAGGCTTGTATTTTGCCGAAAACGGTACAAACTCCCACTCTATTGGGTAGGGTCTCGTAATCCCAGTCTTCTGCAATCCTTTTTGGCGCAATAAGGCTTCTATCTGGCTTTGAAGCTTTTTCATTCTTTCGGCATGAGGATCAATATAATATTTATCCTCATTGCCTTTTACCTCAATATCTTGGTTAGATTCGGTCTCCCCCTTCTTGGCCTCATCAGAAGAGGAAGAACCCCCTGCTCTGTTTTCTGTGCTCTTTTGAGTGTTCTCCAAGACCTTCGCAATCATTGCTTTGAGGTCTTCAATGCTCCGTTGCTGCTCTTGGATGAGACATTCTTGCGCCTCAATCTTTTGACTCATATCGGCTGACCGTTCAACCATGCGGACCGTCGTTCTGCCAAACCAAGAGGAAGCGTGCGATCGCGGCATTGCTATGGCTGAATGCTCGCTAAACTCTTCATATTCTTCATCAGAACCCCCTGCTAATCTTTCGTAACCGCGGGGAGCTGTCACATCTGACCTGATGCGGTATGATGATAGGTTTCCTCTGTTCTAGTATCAGATGCATACCTTTTGATGACTAATTTATTGCTTTTATTCACCACATTCGACGTGAAAGCAGGTAAGTCTTGATCTGAGTCAGAGTTTTATTTTTGCAGCCATCTTTTTTTTTTAATATTAGATTCCGGTGCTGACAACTGGTTAAATGCATATGGTCTTGGGGCTTGACAGCGACAGTGAGTCAAAACTGTCGTGATCAACTCCTCATAACAGCAGAATTGATGGGGTTATGTCACCCTTCTTTTATTTATGAGATACCTCTGCAAATCCAGAATTTCTTCATACGGTGTTGATATAACCATCTTTTGCAGATGGGACCAGCTTCTTGTGCAAGGTCTATTTGTCCAGACGGGTGTCTCTGAGAAGTCATGAAAGTTACATTTGTCAACCCCCAGTTCGGTTCGATGTTCATGATTAGTTTTGATATATTTTGTACAAATTTGCTGGGTAGCTTGGCGTGCTAATCTAGCCTCGCACGAACTAGTCTCACGTGCTGGCTTAGACTCAATTTGGTGTTTAAATTTACTCATGCTGGACTGGCGTCTGGTCTTATTCATGCCAGACTGATATGTGCTACGCTGAGCTTTGTTAGGTTGAGAGATGCTGGGTTGAGGTTTGTCAGGCTGAGAGGTGTTAGGCTGAGCTCTGTCAAGATGAGAGGTGCTAGGCTGACTTTTGCCAGGATTAGAGGTGTTGGGCTGAGTTTTGCCAGGCTGAAAATTGCCAGGTTGATTTTGCCAGGATGAAAGGTGCTAGGCTGACCTTTACCAAGTTGATGGGTGTAAGACTGGCTTTTGCTAGGCTGATGAGTGCAAGGCTAGCCTTTGCCAGACTGATGGGTGCAAGGCTGGCCATAGCCAAGCTGATGGGTGTAAGGCTGGCCTTCGCCAGGCTGATAGATGTAAGGCTGGTCTTCGCCAAGCTGTTGGGTGCAAGACTGACCTTCGCCAAGCTGATGGAAAGGCTAGTTTTGCCAAGTTGATGGATGCAAAGCTGGCCTTCGCCAAGCTGATGGATGTAAGGCTGACCTTCGCCAAGCTGATAGATGCAAGGTTGCCCTTTGCCAAACTGATGGATGTAAGGCTAGCCTTCGCCAAGCTGATGAGTGCAAGGCTGGCCTTCGCCAAGCTGATAGGTGCAAGGCTGATAGGTGCAAAACTGGCCTTCGCCAAACTGTTGGGTGCTAGGCTCGCCTTCACCAAGCTGATAGATGCAAGACTGGTCTTCGCCAAGCTGATGGGTGCAAGGCTATTTTTGAGCTTGGCATCCTCTTTGCTTCATGCTAGACTAATTTTGAGCCTGATATTCTCCTCACTTCATGCTAGGCTGATTTTGAACCTGGCATCTTTCTTGATTTATGCCACGCTGATTTTGAGCTTGGCATACAAAACGAGTTTTGAGTGCTCTGTGGCACGCCTTTCGATTCTGGTTGCGGATTTGAGTCCGTTTTTGTACCGCGATAGGTTTCCTTTGGCGTAATATGCAGCTAGTTCTGATGGACCAGAGTTTGAAAATCCAAGTGGCTATTGAGGGATCAACACCTCCTTATTATCCAAAACTATTAGGTCATATTTTTTGTATTTTTGAATATTTTGAGCCGATCTCGACCTCGATCACCAATTTCTCAATCGTCTCTCCAATTCTGTTGACGTCAGATTGGACCGCCATCTCCCCTTCAGTACCGTAGATTGCTCCCACTGTGGTCACCAGTCTGTTTCGGTAGAAACAGGGTTGGATCTTTCCATTGCCATTGATAGAGAAAAATTACAGATTATCAAAAATTCCTCTTTTTCGAATTACAATGAAAAGAAAAAAAAAAAGCAAACAGAGAGGACTTATAGATCGTCGCTCTCATTTTACAGAAAATGTGGGATTTGAGGCAACTATGGGGATTGGTCCTTTTCCCGTTGACTATCTGATGTCGATGGTTTGGAGGCGATGGAGAATTCTTGAGCGTCTCTTCTAATTCTTGGAGGAAGCTCGAACGAGAAAGATCTGACCGAAGGTCTTCTCTTTTTTGGTTGCAAGGCTTTGAGACTCTCGCGCGTAGATCGATTTGCCAAAGGTCCTCTTTGAGTTCTCTTGTAGGGTATTTATATGCCTCCAGTTCTTGAAGAGGTTTCCTTGTAGATAAGAATAAGATCCGATTTCCTTTTAGATAGAATCGAAATCTCTTTGTAATCTCGATGAAATATTTGAATCTTTTCTTGATTTGATTTTCTCCAGATTCATTGAATCGGGTCTTGTTTCTGCACCTAAAATCAATTGAACTCAAATTAGAATTTAATTAGAATTTGTATGATTATCAAACTTTAATGAAATTAATTTAGAATTTTTCATCCAATAATTAATTTGAGTTTGATTAAAATTGTAGCTCCAATGAAATTAATTTTAAAGTTTTTCATCCAAAAATCAATTTGATTCTAATTAAAATTTGGATAGCATTAGAAATTGCAAAATAATTGGAGATTGGACAAAAAATATATTGCGTGCATGAAGTCGGGAGCTTATTGTGCAAAATTGGGCAGCCGAACGGGACGAGCGAGCGATTGAACGGGGTCGATGAGAGAGAGAAAGATGGATCGAGAGATTTTTTTTTCTTCTTTTTCTTTTTCTTTTTTCCTTTTTCTTGGCTTCAGCCTCGCATCCACGTGAGGCCGAGCCTTGCGTGGGTGCAAGGCTCATGCCTATTTTTTTTTTTTTTTTTTTTTTGGTTTTCGATTGAGAATTTTGCTGAGCCTCGCGCCCAGGCGAGGAGCCTCGCGTGGATGCGAGTTTCATGCAATTGAATTTTTTTTTAAAAGAATTTTGCATGGGAGCCTCGCGTGTGTGCGAGGCTCTCTTCATGTATTTACTTTTTTTTTAATTTTTTTCTTTTTCTTTGGTTTGCAGCCTCGCTTCCACGTGAGGCTCCGGCCTCGCATGGGTGCTAGGCTGCCAATTTTTTTATTTAATTAATTATTATTATTATTATTATTATTATTATTATTGTTATTTGAATTAGGATTCGTATTTGGACTCGGATTTTGGATTCGGACTTGGATTATTTTTATCGTTCTACATCGGATTTTGCCAGATTCAATTCAGATCATTGTGTATATCTATAAAAGTTTAAGGACGGTAACTTTATTATACTTACTTTGTATGTTAATAATATGCTTGTGCTAGGTACATGCATAAAAAAAATTAATGATCTGAAAGGAAGTTGGCAGGGAGATTTTCTATAAAGAATATGGGTGAGGTGAAACTTCTTGGAATGCAAATTACCCAAGATAAGAAAGGTAAGAAATTATGATTATCTCAGGAGGGGTACATTAAGAAGATCTTAGAGAGATTTAATATGGAAAATACAAAACCGGTAACTACAGCTCTTGGTAGTCAGTTTAAACTGTCAAAAGAGCAAGATGCTAAGACAAATGAGGAGATGAGACACATGGAGAATGTGCCTTATTCATCGGCCGTTGGTAGTCTCATATATGCAATGGTGAGTACAAGACCAGATATTGCACATGCAGTGAGAGTAGTGAGTAAATTCATGAAGAACCCTGAAAAAGAATATTGGCAAGCGGTGAAGTAGATTTTCAGGTATTTGAAAGGTACTTCAAAATATTGTTTGTGTTTTGGAGGTGATAACATTGATATGCAAGGTTTTGTGGATTCGGACCATGCGGGTGATAGAGACAATGGCAGGAGCACCACAAGTTATGTTTTTATTGCAGGAGGGACAACGATAAGCTAGATTTCAAGGTTACAATCAATTGTTATTTTATTTTCGACAAAAATTGAGTATATTGGAGCTGCAGAAGCAAGTAAGGAGTTTATTTGGTTGCAGCAATTGATGAGTGAGTTGGCTTTTGATAGAGTAGATTGCAGGTTGTTCAGTGATAGTCAGAGTGCAATTCATCTTGCTAAGAACTCGGCATATCATTTACGGACTAAACATATTTATTTGAGATACCACTTCATTAGATTCTTGTTGGAGAATGGCCAATTGAAGTTGGAGAAGATTGAGGGTAGTAAGAATCCTACAGATATATTGACAAAGCCGGTTGATGGAAAAAAATTGAGTTACTGCTCAACTTTGGTGCATTTGTGTTGAATGCTGAAATCGGGACTTTATACGATCGAGATAAAAGTTTTGGACACTAGGATTATCATGTATAGAGATTACAATTTTTTTTGCAATAGGTCTCCAAGTGGGAGATTGTTGCTAATGGAGTCCTATTACCGCAGCGGATTTCGGTTTGTCGAAACGGGTCCAAAATCCATCCAAACCCGTTATGATATATATATATATATATATATATATATATATATATATATATAGAGAGAGAGAGAGAGAGAGAGAGAGAGAGAGAGAGAGAGAGAGAGAGAGAGAGGGGGGGTTGTGTGCTAGGGTTTTGATTGGCCGAAAAGAAAAAAAAAAGGAGAAATTAAGTGGCTGCTGCCAATTGCTGGCCGAGCTTTGTTTTTTTTTAAGGTGGCAGATATTGGAATAATTGGCCAGAGAGAGAAAAATAAATTCTGCGTGGTGGCTGGCTCTTTGTGCTGCTGCTTGGTTCGGCCCAAGGCAAAAGGGTTTGGCCGAAGGAAGCAAAGTAGGTGGTGACTTTTTTTGGAGGTTTTTTTGTTTGCGGCTGAAGCCAACAGAAAAGAGCAGCAGTCGAATCACAAGTAAGATCATCATATTCCTTTTGCGAAGTGAAGGTTTGATATTGTATCTTGTATGATTTTATTGATTTCTCTCTTGTGGTTGAGAGAAAGAAACTTGTATTCTCTTTTGATATAGTGGAAGTTTTTTATCGTGTTCTCGTAGACGTAGGCACATTGCCGAACCATGTTAAATCTGCGTGTTCTCTATCTCTGCTAAGCTTTCGATTGTGTTCTCGTTGACGTAGGCACATTGCCGAACCACGTTAAATCTGCATATTCTCTATCTCTGCTATTTTTTCTCTTCGGTTAACTATTTGATTCCGCTGGTTGTTGCATTAGTATTATTCGTATATTTTTGCTAACATGGAGAACGTATATCGTGGTAACTTGTCGGTGCTAAACATGTGTGTTCTCAAAATGCACCATCTCTTTTAAAGTTTACAGGTGAAATCAGGAGTCCTCGTCTTTTATTTTGAACTCTTCCCGTAGAAAATATTCTTTTAGCAGTAGCACAACAAATATCAGAAGTTGGCTTTTCGTAACGTTTGATGCTGATAGAAATTAGGTATTCTAGTATATACTCTACAGATTTGGGAAAAAGAGAAAGTCACTGCTACTGTCATCAAGCTAGGTCACAGTTCTTGTTTTCAAGGTACCTGCCTCTCTAGAACTTCACTTAAAATGAAAGACTTGAGTGGAAGAAACTAGCCACAACAGAATTTTGAAAATAGCCATACCGAATATTGGTAACTATAACAACACAAGTAGGGAATTTGGCAGATAGAGAAAGCTATACATAAACCGTAGTAAATATAGAACTAGAACTAGTGAGACACTATTTTATGCTCGATAGAACTTCTCAAATCCTTTCAGAGCAACCCGAAATAGGATCCTCTTCTGCAAGACGTTGAAGAGTGACAGGAAATAGAGGCATCTCCGGATACAAGCCTCCCTCTAAGATTTTAACCACCTCTGCCATTGACGGCCTCTGTACCTCCGAATCTTGAATGCACCAGCACGCAACACGACAGATCCTGTTGAGTTCCGAAATGTCAACACAACCATCCACATTCTCGTCTAGCAAGCTAAGAACCTCCCCTGTGATAACTCTGCTAGCGGCCCTGACAAGAAAGAATCCGATGCTCCCATCTTCAGCCCATTGTGAATTTCTCCTTCCCGATACCACTTCAAATAGCATCATGCCAAAGCTGTAGATATCAGCTTTGGGTGTGATCGGTAGGCCTTCTATCCATTCCGGTGCCAGATAACCCACGGTTCCCCGTATGGTCGTCAGTACCCGGCTGAAGTCATGGCCAAGGAGCTTTGCCAGGCCAAAGTCTGACAATTTAGGACAGTATTCGGAGTCCAGGAGAATATTCTCTGGCTTTATATCACAGTGGATGATGCATTCTCTGCACTCCTCATGGAGATATGCCAATCCCCTGGCAATCCCTAGGATGATCTGGTATCTGGTCTTCCAATCTAAACTCCTGGATTCTTTTCGAAAGAGGTGGTGAGCTAAAGGCCCCTTTGGCATGTAATCGTAAACCAGCATCCTCTTAGTTCCTTCGCAGCAGAACCCGCGGAGGCGAACTAAATTGACATGCTGGATTCTCCCTAGTGTTCCCAGTTCGTTTCGAAATTCCTTCTCTCCCTGTTTAATGCCTTCAAGCCTTTTCACAGCTACTGCAACTGAATCGGATAGAGCTCCTTTGAAAACTGACCCAAAACCTCCACCACCAAGGTATTCGGAGAAGTTTTTCGTCATACGCTGCATGTCGACTGTAGGTAAATGGAACTAGAGGACCATCAAAGAAGGTTGATGCTCCATGACCTCTTTTATACCACACCCAAAATACAACAAGAATGGTTAAAGCCATTGTTCCTGCTATTGCACTTACAGTGAACTTGGTAATTGATTTCCCTTCGCAGCTTGTTTTTTGCAGTTCAGAAGCCGCAAGCCTCAGGTAAAGAGTACCGGCCTTATTGTCAGTGTTTGATATTCTTCGAAGACTACGAATGTCTCCCTCCCAAAATGAACATCCACTCTCATAAGCATAAGCAGTACATGAGCAATTCCTCAGGCAAGCCAACTCGCATTCTTCTCTGCTATTTGCTGACAAAGACTGAATCCACTCACGGCCTCTGTAGCCTATCAACAGCATTACGGACACATGACTGGAAACTGTTCAAAGAGGGAGGGAGTTACATAGCCTGCTTCCCGTCAACGGCGGGTTTGGAGGTGGCTTTATGTCGGACCTCTATTCCCTGCAGAGGATATCAAGCAGGGTTCAGAGTTGTGAGATGGGGAAATGAGGAAGCGGTGCGCCACCACAAATTCCCCGCTCGGGCATGGATCGCAGTCAAAGGAATTCCTTTCAATCACTGGAATCGAACCGATCTGAGCAGGATCATGCTTAAGTTTGCTCAAGTTCTAGAGGTCAGTGCTCCTACACTTGATAAATCCGACTTATCGGCGGCGAGAATGCTTGTGGGATGTGATAACATAGGCTCCATACCGAATGAACTCGATGTGGTAATTGGGTCCAAACACTATAGGGCCGTAATTTGTATAGAGACCAAATTTCTGGAACCACAAGAGATCAAAGCAACTCAGGGAGAAAGGGAATGGGCAGAGACTAACCTGGAGGTTCTATCGGTGTCAACTAGGGCTGCAGCAGAGATGGCCCCCACCCAGAGAGGCGATGGGAGAAAAACTGTATCGCAAGGGACCGATAAAACACCAGGTACCATCCTGGTCGTCGCCGGCAAGAGCCCAGCCCTGGGACAACATGCCCGTTTCTCTAACTCGGCACCGCCGTCCGTAAACTCGGAAGTCAAAAGGCGGTTCAAGTGGACCAGGAATCTCTCCAACCCACCTGCGACCGGTGTTCCGGTGAGCCGAGAGGCAGATCGGAAAGATCTTGCCGGTGATTCAAAAATCCAAGCATCGGTTTTCGGGTCAACAAGAAGTACGGGTACAAAACAACACTTACATGTAAATGGCAAGCCGACCCAGTACACACAAAAGAGGGGAGCAACCAACCTACTAAAGAAGGAACAACAAATAAGGAAGGTCGGAGGGTTAACTTTCTCCTCGACGAGGGTGGCTCCAACTTTCCTTTGATTGCTCATGGAGAGGACGGTAAGCCCTTCCTCGAACAGAGAGGAGCAGATCTCGGGCAGTGGGAGCATCGGAGGGAGCGCTCTCCCATAGAGTCAACGGGGGTGGAAGAGAGGGAGGTTAGCAGGGTTGGAGATGGGGAGGCAGATAGGGTTTCTGTAAATGGGAGAATGATGTGTGAGGTAGACCGGGGTGGGGCTACTCACACTTTGGGCTTACAGGTTGGATTAAAGAGGTCAGTTGGGCCTACACCACAATTTATTGACCCTGGGCCTCCCCTGCAGACTGAAAAAAACAAAGTTTGTGGATTAGATAATACCTCAAATTCCCCAACCCGGCCCAGTGGCCCAATCACACAACAGACATCTCTCCTACCCTTATTCTCTGGTTTTGACAGAGAGTTCCTGAAGGAGGCAATGGCTAAAATGCTAGAGAATTTAATTAAAGGAGAGGGCCCATCCTCCTCCCGTCGGCGTCAGCCCTCATGCCGTCCAAAGAGATTTCGTCTAAAATCTGCTACAGGACCAAGTTCATCACTGTTAGAGACTTCGAAGGACTCGATGGCTATTACTCAAGGAAATGAGGAAAATACCTCAAAGGAGGTGGAGGGGTCAAACCCGGTGGACGAGGATGCGGAAAAAATCTCTGCTCTACGAGAAGACTTACTTTCAGACTTTGAGGAGTTTACGAGCATCTCGGATCCTCCCATTACAATCACACCCTCTAGGCATAGCAAGAGACTAAGCGAGAAGCGAGGGGGCCAGGTTTACCAGTCCGGACAGGTAGCATCTTTGGCATCGAAACGGAAGGCGCTACACACTAATCTTGATAAAGGTACCTCTTCTTTCTCATTTGATATTCTTAATTTGTTGCCTAATCAAACCTTACTTGAATTTGCACAAATTTGTAATATCGAACTGGGAGTTACCGAGAGTAGTAAAGCTCATGCCATAGAGCTCATAAAATCTGTCACTTCCACGGAAGGAAGAGCTGTTGGCGTGAACCATTGAGTTCTAGTTGCAACAGTAATGGAGAAGTAGCTATTACTTTTATGACGAAGATAATTTTCTGGAATGTTAGAGGGTTAGGGGATATGACAAAGCGACGCATGGTGGCAGAAGTGTTGCGTGACAATGGAGCAGATATTTTTTGTTTGGAGGAAACAAAACTGGTGGATCCGCCGGTTTCGTTTGTGCATGAGATTACCCTAAATAGAAATTTTAAGTTAGTATTTAAAAATGTGAGAGGGGCCTCAGGAGGTTTGGTAATCGGTGTTAATAGTAATTGTTACGATATCTTAGACTCCTTTGTTGGTACCTTCACCTTGTCTCATCGTTAGACAGAGAACCGATAGTTGGACTCAGAGAGTTACTGTAACATAAGGGCCAAATCATAGGGACAGTAGAGGTGCCATGTGGAGAGAGATTCATGATCTGGCTCGCCAGAACACTCTACCCTGGGTAATTGGAGGGGACTTTAATATCGTTAGATTCATGGAGGAGCGTTTGGGGGGGGACTTTAACGCTCAAGACAGGGATGATTTCAACGACATCATAAGCGTGACAGGATTAATAGAGATCCCTCTCTGCGATCGTAGATTCACATGGTCCAACATGAAGGAAAATCCTTGCCTAACTAAGTTGGATAGGATCCTAGTTTTAGCTACATGGGAAGACTGCTTTGGCCTTTCCAGAGTTTACTCAATTCCCAGACCCACATCGGATCATGTGCCAATCTGTTTGGACTCGGGTGCATCGAATTTAACGAGGTGCATGATCTCATACGCACTAGCTGGTCTTCCCACATTAGGGGTAGAGATGCTGCCGAGATACTTTGTGGAAAGTTGAGAAGGCTACGACGGGTTTTATCCAGGTGGGACAAGAGGCATCGTGGTCTCTTAAAAATCAGAAAGAAAGATTTGATGCAACAGATTGTAGAACTTGAGAAACGGGAAGAACTCACTAACCTTTCGGGTTAGGAGATTTCAGCTCTGTGCAGTTGTCGTAAAGAAATAAAGGAACTATACAAATTGGAGGAGATTAAATGGTGCCAGCGGGCAAGATCTAAATGGCTGAAGGAGGAGGATGCCAATACGGCCTACTTTCACAGGATAGCAAATATGAGACATAGAATAAACACAATTCTGTCGTTGTATAACCCAGTGGGTGAGACTTTAGCTGGGGAAGATCTTAGGTCTCACGTCCACGAGCATTTTCGGCAGTTATTCGGCCGACCTGAGAGCGAAAGGATCCGACTACGTAAGGAAATATGGCCACAAACCCCTAGTCTTCATAATCTGGAGAACAACTTTTCTGAAGAAGAAATAAAAAGAGCAATTTGGGAGTTGGGCCAGGATAAAGTACCGGACCCCGATGGTTATCGTATCTTCTTCTTCTGGACATTTTGGTCATTGATTAAACAAGATCTTATCAATTTATTTAAAGAGCTCAACAATGGAGTTGTAAGATTGGACAGGATAAATTATTCCTTTATAGTCCTTGTCCTGAAGAATAGTTCCCCAGGCTCTATCAACGAGTATCGCCCAATCACGCTACTGAATACTCTAAGGTGCTAGCATCGAGGCTTATGCCACTTCTCCCTGAATTGATAGGGGAAACCCAAACGGGTTTCATTAAAGGAAGGAATATCCTCGACGGCGTAGTCATTGCACAAGAAGTACTTCACCGATGTAAAAGTACAAATAGTAAGGGATATTTCCTAAAGTTGAATTTTGAGAAAAGCTGGCAAAGTAAAACCCTGTCCTTAGGAGGAAAGTTGATTCTTCTAAATGCAGTACTCTCCTCCATCCCGATGTACTTTATGTCCTACTTCATCATCCCATACTGGGTTAGGTGAAGAATTGATACATTGCGGAGTCGTTTTCTGTGGGGGAATTCCGTCGAACATGGTAGGCGATTCCACCTAGTAGCCTGGGGCCAGGTATGTAAGGCAAAACAGGAGGGCGGGCTCGGTGTTTTGAATCAGAAGAACTTTAACATGGCACTGATTACCAAGTGGTGGTGGCGGGGGGTTTTAGCTCAACCAAAAGGGTTAATCCAGAAATTGCTAAAAGCAAAATATGGGCCACGCGAGGGCACCTGGAGAGGTCAAGGGAGAAACCTGTGTAACGCATCATGTTTCTGGAAGGGCGTCATAAGTGTGAAAGAATTATTTTGGCAAGGAGTGACCTTTAAGGTAGGTAAGGGAGATCACATAGCATTTTGGGATGATATCTGGTGTGAACCTTTACCCCTCAAACGGTTATTCCCTCTGGCTTACGAAGATAATCCCAGAAAATATGGTATAGTTGCAAACTTCTGGTGTAGAGAGAGATGGCGACTTGGGAATGATGTAAGGAAGGGATGGCAGGCTATACGTGAAAGGCTGCGTCACTTTCAGATCAATACTAATGAGGATTGTCCGGTATGGAGATGGGATAAGTCCGGAGTCTTCTCGGTCAGATCATTGTATGGCCTTCTCAATGAGGGAGGGATTAGATTCACTCAAGCAGCCTTCATTTGGAATGTTAAATGTCCTCTGAAAATAAAAATATTTCTTTGGCTCTTGGATAAGAAGGCAATTCTCACATGGGACAACCTGCAGCGTAAAGGCTGGCAGGGTCCTAGTAAATGTGTGTTTTGCTGAACAGCCATCGAAACAATGCAACACATAATGTTAGCATGTCCGTACTCTAGGGGGATCTGGGTGGAAGTTGCACGTCGGTATAACATCCAATTAAGGGAAGGTACCTTTGTCTGGACGTACTTCTCACCTAGGGACAGTGTTCATAATGTTCATAGGACCGTCATAGCTGCTATAGTTTGGAATCTAAGAGAAATAAAAGAATCTTTATTAATAAGGCTCATAGTTTGGACTGTTTGCCCGAAAAATTGAATCTTCCTTTATATGCCAATTTAATTTTGAATTACAGCAATAAAAGAAAAATTACAAAATAGAAAATCGAGATTACAAGAATGGGGATCGATTGATTTCGATTCCCCTTTATTTTTGTGGGTCTGGCAGCGGTGGAGCTTTGTTTCTGTACTCCATTGACGATCCGATCTCTCTGAATTGAGGAACTCCTCTCTGGATATTTGGACTCTGAAAAATTGGACTCTTCCCGAAAGGATCTCCCCCCAATCCAAAAGTCCCCAAGTCAAAAGTCCCCTCTCCCGTTAAATTCCTGTATTTTATAAACCGAAGAAGCTCGAAATCCGGCTCAATTCTCTCCTAAAAAAGCGGATCACGGATTATCAGGAAAATAAAATAGGAAATAAAACAACGGGAAAACAACGAAAAACAACCCGCGGGTGGCAACCCGCGGGATCGCCCCCGCGGGTTGCCACCCGCGGGAATCCTCCCGCGGGTTGCAACCCGCGGGTGCTCCCGCGGGTGGCATCCCGCGGGGGTCCCGCGGGATGCAACCCGCGGGTGCTCCCGCGGGTGCAACCCGCGGGTGTGCCCACTTAGCAAAAATGAATTTTTTTTTTTTTTTTTTTTTTTTTTTTTTTTTGGTATCTACATAACCCCCTCCAAAGTTTTCGAAGTTCTATATTGAACCGTATTGAATTTCGAAATACTTTGGATTCTTTAATTTTGGTTATAGACCTTTTAAAAGATTTGGTCGATAGAGATAACTGTTAATATATTTATTTATTCCATAACAAGCAGAGGTATGATTTTAACGTACTCATTAGAGGACAAGCAGAGGTATAATGTTAACGTGCTTATTTTAGATCAAGCAGAGGTATAATGTTAACGTGCTTATTTTAGATCAAGCAGAGGTATAATATTAACGTGCTTATTTTAATCCTAACCGTTCAGTGACATCTAGTATGACGAATCAGGAAAAGACAGAGGTGACATTAAACGTGTCTTGGAGCTTAACCTATTCAGAGGATCTAGTCGTGATAGGGACAAGCTGACTAAACAGAGGTGATGGTTAACGTGTTTAGTTTTGGAATCGGACTATCAGAGGTAACTGTTAACTTGATAGGGAGATGATTTTCGTTAGAGGTGATTTTCAACTTAACGATATCAAAAGCACGTTCATCAGAGGTTGTAATGTTGGACTTGATGAAGTGTGAATTTTCTTTTCTGTCAGAGGTGAAATCTTAACGTGACAGGGGATCGATTTAATTAGGATTTTATCTCTTTTGATTTTGAATTATGATGTCAGAGGTATGATTTTAACTTGACAAATATTTTGGAGTGTCGCTTGCTCTGTTAGAGCAAAATGACAAGAAAAGTTTTGCTGTCAGAGGTGAAATCTTAACGTGACAGGAGATTTATCTGATTAGGATTTTTAGCAAACCCCCAGCTATCAACGGGTTTGATTTGCCTTTACCAACTACCGTTTGAGTCGGGCTAGCCATGCTATTCCCCTCAGCATGGTGAGTTGTCAAGGATTTCGTTTGGGTTTAAATACAAAACTTTTCCTCTTCCCTTTGCCTTAGCAGCTTAGGGCAGTGATGTATTCTTATATTCGGATAAGAATACTGTTGTGACAGATTTGTCGTGGGATTTTTAGCAAACCCCCAGCTATCAACGGGTTTGATTTTACCTTTACCAACTACCGTTTGAGTTGGGCTAGCCATGCTATTATTCTCAGTATAGTGAGTTGTCAAGGATTTCATTTGGGCTTAAATGCCAAACTTTTCCTCTTCCCTTTGCCTTAGCGGCGTTGGGTGATTCATGCTTTTTACCCCCAGCATAGTGGGGTTGGCGAGAAATTTATTCTCTTCCCGTAGCCTAGTCGGCGTTGGGCGGTTCATACTTATTACCCCCAGTATGATGGGGTTGGCGAGAAATTTATTCTCTTCCCGTAGCCTTGTCGGCGTTGGGCAGTTCATACTTATTACCCCCAGTATGATGGGGTTGGCGAGAAATTTATTCTCTTCCCGTAGCCTTGTCGGCGTTGGGTAATTCATACTTTTTACCCCCAGTATGATGGGGTTGGCGAGAAATTTATTCTCTTCCCGTAGCTTTAGCAGCGTTGGGCAATTCATACTTTTTACCCCCAGTATGATGGGGTTGGCGAGAAATTTATTCTCTCCCCGTAGCCTTGTCGGCGTTGGGTAATTCATACTTATTACCCTCAGTATGATGGGGTTGGCGAGAAATTTATTCTCTTCCCGTAGCCTTGTCGGCGTTGGGTAATTCATACTTTTTACCCCCAGTATGATGGGGTTGGCGAGAAATTTATTCTCTTCCCGTAGCCTTGTCGGCGTTGGGCAGTTCATACTTATTACCCCCAGTATGATGGGGTTGGCGAGAAATTTATTCTCTTCCTGTAGCGTTGTCGGCGTTGGGTAATTCATACTTTTTACCCCTAGTATGATGGGGTTGGCGAGAAATTTATTCTCTTCCCGTAGCTTTAGCGGCGTTGGGCAATTCATACTTTTTACTCCCAGTATGATGGGGTTGGCGAGAAATTTATTCTCTCCCCGTAACCTTAGCGGCGTTGGGCGGTTCATCATTTTTTTTTTTTATTTTATTTTATATATACATTTTTATTTCTTTATCTTTCTTTTTTTTTTGTTTGCAATGATGTCTTTTTTTTTTTTTTAGGTGATGACGCCTAGCATTTTATTTTTTATTATTTATTTATTTATTTATTTTGGTAAGCGATGAGGCCTTGCAAATATATTTTTATTTATTATTATTTTTTTGTTTATTTTTATTTATTTACTTTTTTTTTGTTTATATTTTTATATATTTTTTAATATTTTTTTATTTTTTTATTTTAATTAATTTTTTTTATTTTATTTATTTATTTTTTTGGCATCCGCGGGTGCATCCGTTGGATACAACCCATGAGTAGAGCACTCATACTGCATGTTTTTTTTTTTCCTTTTTTTTTCCTTTTTTTTTTAATATTTATTATTTTTTTTACTTTGTCAATTTTTTGTGGACGATAACACCCTTTCCTTTTTTTTTTTTTTTATTAATATTATTTTTATTCTTTATTTTTTTTTTTTGTGCGGGAGAGAGGGAGAAAAGTGCGGGTGACCCATAGGGGTCCCACCCATCTGTGGGTTGCGTCCCGCGCCCGCGCTTCCATCTGCGGGTTGTATCCCGCGCTTCCATATGTGGGTTGCGTCCATGTGGGTCCCAAGATTCCATCTGCGGGTTGCATCCCGCGCTTCCATATGCGGGTTGCGTCCACGCGGGTCCCAAGATTCCATCTGCGGGTTGCATCCCACGCTTCTATATGCTGGTTGCGTCCACGCGGGTCCCAAGATTCTATCTGCGGGTTGCATCCCTTGCTTCCATATGCGGGTTGCGTCCACGCGGGTGCATCCTGGAGTTGTATCCAGTCTTGTCAATTTTTTTTTTTTTTGGCGATAACGCCTCAAAATTTTTTTTTTTTTTTTTTGACAGACGATGACGTCTTGTCATATTTTTTTGGGCGATGACGCCTCAAAAAAATTTTTTTTTTTTGACAGACGATGACGTCTTGTCATTTTTTTTTTTTTTTGGGCGATGACGCCTCAATTTTTTTTTTTTTATGGGCGATGACGCCTCATAATTTTTTTTTTTTTGACAGACGATGACGTCTTGTCAATTTTGGTGGGCGATGACGCCTCACATTTATTTATCGTTACCCGGCGATAACGCCTAGGCTCCGAAAAGAAAAAAAAATTTAAAGATTGGATTGCGCCGCCCAAACTCCCGCTGTGGTCGCCAATTCTTGTTTGCCCGAAAAATTGAATCTTCCTTTATATGCCAATTTAATTTTGAATTACAGCAATAAAAGAAAAATTACAAAATAGAAAATCGAGATTACAAGAATGGGGATCGATTGATTTCGATTCCCCTTTATTTTTGTGGGTCTGGCAGCGGTGGAGCTTTGTTTCTGTACTCCGTTGACGATCCGATCTCTCTGAATTGAGGAACTCCTCTCAGGATATTTGGACTCTGGAAAATTGGACTCTGCCCGAAAGGATCTCCCCCCAATCCAAAAGTCCCCAAGTCAAAAGTCCCAAAGTCAAAAGTCCCCTCTCCCGTTAAATTCCTGTATTTTATAAACCGAAGAAGCTCGAAATCCGGCTCAATTCTCTCCTGAAAAAGCGGATCACGGATTATCAGGAAAATAAAATAGGAAATAAAACAACGGGAAAACAACGAAAAACAACCCGCGGGTGGCAACCCGCGGGATCGCCCCCGCGGGAATCCTCCCGCGGGTTGCAACCCGCGGGAATCCTCCCGCGGGGGTTCCCGCGGGTTGCAACCCGCGGGTGTGCCCACTTAGCAAAAATGATTTTTTTTTTTTTTTTTTTTTTTTTTTTTTTTTTTTTTTTTTGTATCTACATGGACCACTGTATTTATTGTATACTAATGATGTGTTATTGTAGTCAACAGCCTTTAGAGGATCAGGGATGTCTTTGCAAAACATTCCACCTGACAGCAATACTGAGGTGAACTTGAGGCTACCCCAAGGGAGTACAAGCGCAGGAGATGGCGAGGAGGAGATAGCCCGTGTGACTCTAGTGGATCAGGTTGAGATGGAGTAGGAACAGTGATCGTCCGCCGTTTGTGTTTATCACTTTTTCATTATGGGTTGTATTAGTCTATTTTGGTTTTGTAGTAGGTACTTTTTTATGTTTTTACTTACTCTTTATTTAGGGTGAGTCCTGTATTTTTTTTTATTGTAGTTTGCTTATTTGTAAGTTCTATTAAAACCCTTTTAATGGAACGCGGGGTGATAACCCACTGTTTTTTTTATCAAAAAAAAAAAGACTGAATCCACTGGCATACGCACATCGGATATGGTAAGAAATCCATCCTTTTCTCCGGCCGTCAAGTTCTGGTCACCACAGTGCAAGCGGGTGTTCCTCGTGCACCCTGAGCACCAGGCGTCGAGCTCCCAGTCTCTCTTGGATGCCGGACTGAAGCCATACAGACAGTTGCATGCAGGCTTGCTCATCTCATCACAGATGCCAAAGGCACCACAGACGAAGTACACGGCACACAGAGAAACTGGCAGATCTAAGAACATCTCCCACCGGACGCTATCCTCAAACCACATCCACTCCTGCACTTGCCCAAACGGGCTCAGCACGTTTCGTGCCAGAATTCGATCATCAGAGAGATTGATGTTTGGTGTTTGAGAAGATAGGTATTTTTATGGGTAAATAGGTATTAAATTATTTCCCCGGAGACTGGCAAGGATTTTTAGGATTATCTGTATTCGCATACTGTGAGTTCAAAAACTTGTATCTATCTCTTTAATTATTATGTATTCTTGCTGCAAAGAATTATCATGAGGTGATGGTCAAAGCCACGATATCCTTATATTGTAAGATTTCAACATACTGTAGAGGCTTGTATATTGTTATTGTCGTGTTGGTGTTTTTTTTTTTTTTTTTTTGCTAGTCAAACTCATTTGCAATATTGGTGTTACTAATGTGATATGAGCACTTAGCAGTACTCAAACACCATATATAATATTTTCCCACCTTCACCTTTTTTTAGCTACTGCTGCTATTCTCCACAAAAATCTTGTTTTCTTCCATTGATTACAATGATTACAACGAAAGATGAACAATAGAAAAACAAACGAGAGGATTTATAAATTATCGCTCTCTTTTACAATATTTGTAGGTTCTAGTGCGGCGATGGGTTCTATCAAGTAGTACTTTTTGACGATCCGATATAGAAATCTTCTTGTTGATGAAGATGACGACCGGCTCTAGATCTCTCTCTGTTGATCTTATGAATTCAAGACTCTCACGTGTAACTTGAACTCTAAAACGATCCAAAAAATATCAAAGATCTATTAAAGATCTATTAAGATCGATCTCTAAGATTAAAGATCTGATGATGATCGATCTATTAAAAATTGATGATTATGGATCTCTAAAGTCTCCTCAAAGAGGTATTTATAGACTTTAGTTAGAAAGTTCCCATAGGAATAGGAATAGAAGGTTTTTGTATTCATCATGGATTCTAATCAAATATCTTAGTCTTGATTTATATCTCTTAATTTTGGATTCTTATTGGACTCAATTTGGGTATTGGATAAGCCCAAATCTCAATAACAATCAATTTAGGATTCTGATTGGACTCAATTCAGGTATTGGATAAGCCCAAATTTCAATAACAATCAGTTTAAGATTCTAAGAATCTGCTCACGCGGAGTTAAGTACTCTGGACGCAGAGCTAAGGCTTTAGATTCGCGTTTTACTTATCCACACGAAGCTAACCTTCTGTCGCGCGAAGCTAACGAATAGCTTCGCGTTCTACGAGTTATTTTCCTTCCTTTTATTTGAAAATTCCACCAATAGGACCCCCTCCAAAGTTTTCAAAATGGCTTATGACTTGACAAATTTTGAAATACTTTGGATTTTCAATTTGGTGATCAAGTTAAGATCAAGAAATTCGGTTGTATGCTCAAAAATTGGATTTCTCCTTCCATTGTAATATTGTTTGATTACAACGAAAATATTGAGATTTATAAAAATCTGAGGAATTACAAGAACGGGAATATTGATTGATTCCTTTTTTTTATGTGGGTTCGGGTGGCGATGGAGCCTCGCTAGTGCCTCCGTGGACCGTCTGATTTGGAAGGGGATGGCTCTGCTCCGCTTCTCAATTTCACGAGCTCGCCCGAAATCGTCCAAAAGTCCTCTATCTGGACTCAACTCCAGTCTTTTATAGACCGAAGAAGTTCGAAATCCGGCTCCAATCCTTCAAGAACGGGAATATTGATTGATTCTTTTTTTTTATGTTAGTTCGGGTGGCGATGGAGTCTCGCTAGTGCCTCCGTGGACCGTCTGACTTGGAAGGGGATGGCTCTACTCCGCTTCTCAATTTCACTAGCTCGCCCGAAATCGTCCAAAAGTCCTCTCTCTGGACTCAACTCCTGTCTTTTATAGACCGAAAAAGCTCGAAATCCGGCTCCAATCCTTCCTGAAAAATCGGATCACGGGATTTTAGCAAAATAGACGAAACGGAAATAAACAGAACACAACCTGCGGGTTGGCACCTGCGAGATACTCCTCGTAGTTCTGTTGGTCGATCTACACGACAAGCATATCAACAACAAATCTGATCTTTCTCACGTCAGATTACGCCACGATCTCTTTTTCAGTAAAAGAGACGTCTCCCACTGTGGTCGCCAGTTTGTTCTCTGTAAAAATCTTGCTTTCTTCCATTGATTATAATGATTACAACGAAAGAGGAACAACAGAAAAACAAACGAGAGGATTTATAAATTATCACTCTGTTTTACAATATCTGTGAGTTCTAATGTGGCGATGGGTTCTATCAAGTAGTACTTTTTGACGATCCGATGTAGAAATCTTCTTCTTGATAAAGATAACGGCCGGCCCTAGATCTCTCTCTGTTGATCTTATGAATTCAATACTCTCACGCGTAACTTGAATTCTAAAAGGATCCAAAAAAGATCATAGATCTATTAAAGATCGATCTCTAAAATTAAAGATCTGATGATGATCGATCTATTAAAGATTGATGATCATGGATCCCTAAAGTCTCCTCAAAGAGGGTATTTATAGACTTTAGTTTGAAAGTTCCCATAGGAATAGGAATAGAAGGTTTCTATAGGAATAGAAATAGAAGGTTTTTGTATTCATCAAGAATTCTAATCAAATATCTTAGTCTTGATTTAAATCTCTTGATTTTGGATTCTGATTGGACTCAATTTGGGTATTGAATAAGCTCAAAACTCAATCACAATCAATTTAGGATTCTGATTGGACTCAATTCGGGTATTGGATAAGCCCAAATTTCAATCACAATCAGTTTAAGATTCTAAAAATCTGCTCACGCGGAGTTAAGTACTCTAGACGCAGAGCTAAGGCTTTAGCTTCGCGTTTTACTTATCCACGCGAAGCTAACCTTCTGCCGCGCGAAACTAACTAATAGCTTGGTATTCTGCGAGTTATTTTCCTTCCTTTTATTTGAAAATTTTCACCACCAACATCTGCGTAGGGGGCTTTACTTATTTCTCCCCTACAATTTACAACAACCAATTTTCCTACGAATAAGGGGCTTCATCTTAATTGGTACCGTGAGAAGCAAAATTGAGGCGCTACGCAATACCAGTCTTGGAGAGCGTATATCATGGTAACCTGTTGGTGCTAAACAAGTGTGCTCTCAAAATACACCATTTGTTTTAAAGTTGGGCTAAGTAAGGATAGTGTAAGTTATTGTCTCTTAAATTTAAAACTCTCAGATTACTTCTTGGATTTCTAATGGTGTTAGTCAATAGTTTGCTATTCTCACACTTATTTAGTTTAAAGTGTACTTTTTTATGAAATTTCAAAATTACCCTCCTCTATACATGTTTTGGATGGTTTTTAGTGATGGAGAAGGGGCTAATTTTGAGATTTCATAAAAAATATCATGTTTAAGCTAAATATGAGTGAGAATAGCAAACTATTTGATTAACGATGTTAAAAATCTAGGGACTAAATTGATAGTTTTAAACTTAAAGGATAATAAGTTACACTACTCTTGTAGTACACGGAGTCTCAATGTAATTAACCTTTTAAAATTTACAGGTGAACTCAGTAGTTCTCATTTCTATTTTTAACTCTTCCCATAGAAATGTTCTTTTAGCAGTGGCACAACAAATATCAGAAGTTGGCTTTTCGCAACAAAAGCATAATGTTTGATGCTGTTGGAATTTAGGTATTCTAGTATATACTCTACAAATTTGGGAAAAAGAGAAAGTCATTGATACTGTCATCAAGCTAGGTTATAGTTTTTGTTATCAAGGTACCTGCATCTCTAGATCTTCACTTAGGCCTGAGGACCCGCTGGTTTACTTGGAAGTGTAGGAAGCAGGGAATATAATTAGAAGTAACTTTTTAAAAATAAAGTGGTATAAGAGAGTACTTCTTGATCTTCTTTTATTTGTTTGGTCTATATAGGAAGTAAAAAGTGTATATTTTTTTTATTTTTACAAGTTAGATTGTTTGTTTTGCGCATGAAAGAAACCCCAATGAAGTAGTACTTTCCCTATTTTCTTTGTTTGGCTAGTAAAAGAAAGAATTGGAAGTAAAGTTTCAAACATCATGGTGAGATTACCTTCCTTAATGCTCGAAATAATCTCTCTTTTTCATTTTCAGTTCGTTACCATAACATATCCAAATTTAGAAAGAAAAATAAAAGTAATTATTTTGAAAATTTATGATAATGAATATATTAACTACTTTAAATTTAAATATGAAATAGATTAAAATAACTATTTTCATTTTCATTTTATTTTATGATCGGTCAGTTTCATGCATCAAGAATAGATATTTTCAATTTATTTTATGATTGGCTGTTAACTTCATCTGTACTTGTAGCTCGTGGATGCTACGACTGACATCACTACTCTCAGTTGCCAACTTTCTGACAAAGAAACTATCAAAAGACTTTTAAGTTAGAAAAAAAAAGGAAAGATAATGCCTTCTAAAGAATGTATACTATCACTGGTAATCTTTCAAGCGTAACAAACAAGGATAATATATCGACGAAAGTGAAGGAAACAACAAAAATCTATATTATGCACTTCAATTTGAAACCTTTGATCTAGAAGAAAATTGAGAACTAAAATAAAAAAGCAACAGAAACAAAAACGTAGTGATAATGGAGAGATGTGATAAACTGATGAAACTTTCAGTTTGAAACACCCCTCTAGTGAATGGAAAGCATACAGATCCTAAAATTAACCAATCCATTGCACTTTGAACAAAAACAAAACATAGCAATCGACCTGCTATATTGGACCACTGTAGGCCAAAAAAAAGACTTTGGTAAGAATTCTACAATGAATGAATGTTAAACATGAGCAAAACCATCATAAACCATGACTACAAGCTCTCAGCAAGCAGCCAACAATAGCCCAAAACTGTGTCGTCCCCTTAACAAGCAAATTGAAGGGTTACAGATGACTAATACCTCTTGTAAATGAAATGATGTAGAAAAGCAAAACAAGATAACATTAAAAACCTGAAGGATAAATCGTAGTCACTAGAATAGATGCATTTATTTATAAGATTATTGTACATCAAATCAATATAATCATAAATAATGCGGGCCAGACACATCTGATATTTCTAATGCGTCTCTGAGGGTTGCAGAGCAACTACAGATATTTCTAATGCATCTCAATTTTTATACATGGAGTTAGATACCGGACATGCCTTCTCCAACAAAAATGCAGCATCAGATGAATAGATCGTAGAGGCATAGGCATTAGTAGAGAGATTGCTCTACAAAAAATGAATATGAGGGTAATGTTTTAAGTCTCTTGGATAAATTCTTCAGACAATGGTAAATGAGTTTTGAGGCAGAACCCTCAGCTGCACAGTCTAACAGTACCTGTCATTGCATATCTCTTTACATGATTATTCTCCATCTGTTCATCATCAGCCACCAAAAACAAAACAAAATATGACCAGTCAATCGAGACAAATATTAGAAGCTACAATAAATTTGCTAGGAGCCTTATAATGATTATGCACAATAGTCACTTGATTTGTGTCCCTCAACATACACTACATGCAAATTTAAAACACACTTGGTTCTCATCCCAATTCCAGATATTGACTTGTTCTATTGAAATTTTAAATTTAATAAAAATAATAAATCATTTCGGTAAATCGAAAATGGGTTCCCCATGTATAAATAATGGCAAGAAAATTGTACCTAAAAGTGCCAGTTTCAAAGAATTCGGTTCAGAAACCAAATCCCGCTATTGATATTTCCTCGTGATGTGTTGAACTCTGCAAGCAAAACGTAAAAGAGAAGAAATCGCAGTTAGAATAAGGGAAAAAGAGAGACAAAATATGGCAGGGTCTCTTTAGCATTTCGTCATTCACAGTTAAACAAGAGAACGTTACCACCTAATTATACCAAATTCTGATTAAAAAAACCAATGTTGACATAAAAAACAACTCATTACATTCATATGAATTCGTTTAATTAAAAAAAATAGATTATATAATATGGACCACGATGTTAAAAAAGCATAACTGGCTTTTTTTTAATGCTGTTATGGAGCTGCATAATGTATGCACATTTTCAATATGCAAATACTATTATGCACACAAAAGCACATGTTAACCAAGATCACAATGTTTATTCCTTATCAGATTTTAGATTGTTGAAGCTAATAGCCACTTTTAAACCTTACATCTATATGGAATAGAGTTTGCATAAGCTTTTTTTTTTTTTTGTTTTAAGAGAAAGTTTGCACAGGCTAATGGATATCTTTAGTTAACTTACGCCCATATTTTGCAATCATGTTTGCATAAGCTAAACAGAGTGGCATTGGAATATCATCAACTACTTTAATGCTTTATTTACGCACTACTTGTCATGGAAAAGAATACATCATTGCCTGAGAAGGAAAATAAAGTACTGGGCCTATGGAGCATTAAGAGAATTACAATTCTTTTAAAATAAAATCCAGTACCACACACTGGATTTCGAACGAGTGTGAAACTCGTAACTTTAAAAACAAAAAACAAAAAAAAAAAAAAAAAAAAAAAAAAAAAAAAAATCAAAGTGATAATATAGTTAAGAGAATAGTGTCATAAAAGAAGAATCCCCACAATCACAAACTCATTTCCACTAATCCAAATTTAGACCATCATAAGGATTTTATGCCAAATCCGAAGCAATTACAAAAGATATCCGAATGCGATTACAAAAAACTAGCAAGGGCGAATTATTCAATTCAACACGAAACTGATCCTAACCCCAAAATTTAAAAAAAAAAAAAACGCACAAATTGTGCTTTAAAATCAAATCAAAACCCGAACCAGCAGAATCACTCAATCCAGTATGAAATTGATCAACACAAACTCACATATTAAACAATTATCAACTACATAGCGAAATATTAGAAAAAAGAGGAGAATCCCTAGGGCTCACCTTTGAACAAAAAAATTCCCAAATTTTCACAGAAACAATGAATGGAGAGAGCTAACGTCGAAAAAGTGGTCCCATTTGGGAAGCAATAGTCTGTTAACTATCTCATCTGATTCTTTTTTTTTTTTTTTTAAAAAGAGACAAAAGTTGAGGCTATTAAAGGAATAATGCCTTCTTTGCAGGTAACGAAAAATCACAGAAAAAGAATTTTTACACGAAAAGATTAAGGTAAAGCTCTAAATTTCTAAAAAACTGGATAGATTATGGTTATAATTCAAAGAAAAAGAAAATTCACAGTCATTTGAGAAGAGAGATTTGAGAAAAAAATTCGCAGCTATTTTCAAAATAAAAAATTCAAAAACTTACTCCGTATTTAATTTTTGAAGACCCACATGAAAAAAAATAACAGATGAAAAGAATTCTTTAGAAGGAGGAAGTGAAGGGACTCAAAACAGAAAAGAAAATAAAAAAGAAATCTTTTGATTTTTTTTTTTAATTAATTTTTTCCTCGTGAGATCCGTCCCTGATCCGTCCTCTTCCGATAGTTTTGAGGCGAAAGAAAATTTGAAGAGTTACATTGTCACGTAGAATCTAACTCAGCAAATAGGAAGTAACTTCAAGTAACTTCCAGAATACTTCCGAACCAAACAAATAGTTAGAGTTAGAATAGTGAAAGTTAGTTACTTCACCTTCTTCTTATGCCACTTCAGTGCAAACAAACATGCCCTACAATGAAACACTTGAGTGGAAGAAACTAGCCATAACAAAATTTTGAAAACAACCATACCGAATATTGGTAACTATGCCAACACAAGTAGAGAATGTGGCAGATAGAGAAAGCTACACATAAACAATAGTAAATATAGAACTAGAACTAGTGAGACAGTATTTTTGTGCTTGATAGAACTTCTCAAATCCTTTCAGAGCAACCCGACATAGGATCCTCTTCTGCAAGACGTTGAAGAGTGACAGGGAATGGAGGCATCTCCAGATTCAAAGCTCCCTCTAAGATTTTAACCACCTCTGCCATTGACGGCCTCTGTACCTCCGAATCTTGAATGCACCAGCACGCAACTCGACAGATCCTGTTGAGTTCCGAAATGTCAACACAACCATCCACATTCTCGTCTAGCAAGCTAAGAACCTCCCCTGTGATAACTCTGCTAGCGGCCCTGACAGGAAAGAATCCGATGCTCCCATCTTCAGCCCATCGTGAATTTCTCCTTCCCGATACCACTTCAAACAGCATCATGCCAAAGCTGTAGACATCAGCTTTGGGTGTGATCGGCAGGCCTTCTATCCATTCGGGTGCCAGATAACCCACGGTTCCCCTTACGGTTGTCAGTACCCGGCTGAAGTCACGACCAAGGAGCTTTGCCAGGCCAAAGTCTGACAATTTAGGGCAGTCTTCGGAGTCCAGGAGAATATTCTCTGGCTTTATATCACAGTGGATGATGCATTCTCTGCACTCCTCATGGAGATATGCCAATCCCCTGGCAATCCCTAGGATGATCTGGTATCTGGTCTTCCAATCTAAACTCCTGGATTCTTTTCGAAAGAGGTGGTGAGCTAAAGACCCCTTTGGCATGTAATCGTAAACCAGCATCCTCTCAGTTCCTTCGCAGCAGAACCCGCGCAGGCGAACTAAATTGACATGCTGGATTCTCCCTAGTGTTCCCAGTTCGTTTCGAAATTCCTTCTCTCCCTGTTTAATGCCTTCAAGCCTTTTTACAGCTACCGCAACTGAATCAGATAGAGCTCCTTTGAAAACTGACCCAAAACCTCCACCACCAAGGTATTCGGAGAAATTCTTCGTCATGCGCTGCATGTCGCTGTAGCTAAATGAAACTAGAGGACCATCGGAGAAGGTTGATGCTCCCTGACCTCTTTTATACAACACCCAAAATACAATAAGAATGGTTGCTGCCATTGTTCCTGCTATTGCACTTACAGTGAACTTTGTAATTGATTTCTCGTCACCGCTTGTTTTTTGCAGTTCAGAAGCCGCAAGCCTCAGGTAAAGAGTACCGGCCTTATTGTCACTGTTTGATATTCTTCGAAGATTACGAATGTCTCCCTCCCAAAATGAACATCCACTCTCATAAGCATAAGCAGTACATGAGCAATTCCTCAGGCAAGCCAACTCGCATTCTTCTCTGCTATTTTCTGACAAAGACTGTGAATCCACTGGCATATGCACATCGGATATGGCAAGAAATCCATCCCTTTCTCCGGCCGTCAAGTTCCGGTCACTGCAGTGCAAGCGGGTGTTCCTCGTGCACCCTGAGCTCCAGGCGTCGAGCTCCCAGTCTCTCTTGGATGCCGGACTGAAGCCATACAGACAGTTGCATGCAGGCTTGCTTGTCTCGTCACAGATGCCAAAGGCACCACAGATGAAGTACACGTCACACGGAGAAACTGGCCCTACAAAAAACATCTCCCACCCGATGCTATCCTCAAACCACATCCACTGCTGCAGTTGCCCAGACGAGCTCATCACGCACCGTGACAGAATCCGATCGTCAGAGAGATTGGTGGTGAAATACCTGCGCTTGCCGTCGTCCACAAACTTGTTCTTGTTGAGAGTGGACTCATCCATCCCGGGGATCAAGCTGAAGGATCTCCCATTCCAAGCTCCACTGCTCCAGTAAGTCTTTGAATTGTTCCACAGTGAGATGAACCGGTTGATGCCGCTTGGATCTATAGTAACGGTAAAAACCCCAGGAGCCGGATCCTCAGAGTTCTTCCTCGAAACTAGCCGTTGGTACTCTCCAGTGACTTTATTCATCCCGAGCCATCCATTGGGCACCAATGTATCAGTCGGGTGATCAAAACTCTGCCAGAAAATGGAACTCGAGTTGGACTGGTCTGTCAGAACCAAATTCCCCGTATCAAGAAGCATTGCAATGTTAGACATGGAGGACGACGATGAGGTCGTGTTGGACGACCAAACTGGGATTCTGGAATCGTAGAGGACCAGATCTCCGTCCTCGGTCAGTTTCAGCTGGGATGTAACAGTATCAGATACCGGAGCTTCTCTATTTGCCACCCATATGACTGTTTGCACCGGAATCTTTTTGTACCATATGCCGATGTAGTATTTATCGGAGTTGCCTGGTGTGAAGAAGCCCAGTTCGAAGGCTCCACCTCTCGAGATTATCGTTTGGTTTCCGGAGATGGACTGGCCTCCGGAGATGGTATCAGTCGCAATGGAGATATTGCTGCTCAGTATGAGGAGAAGGAAATAGAGACTGATCGAGAAGATAGTAGGAGATTCGGAGTACATCATTGCAGAAGCAAAGCAAAGTGTGAGCTTCTGTTGTGCGATAGCCTGAAGCTTCACAAGCAGGAGATATAGATATGAATCAAACAGTCTCAGCTTCTTGTTTTCCTTGGTTCTCTAAGATCAGAACCGTTCATGAAGTAACGGATGATGGTGATACAAAAGTTGGTCCATATTCTTTTTTCTTTCTTTGTTACTAGAACAGGTCAAGTCTGGCGGCATATATGAGGTGGTTGCTGTTGCCTCCCTGGAGTACTAATTTAGGTGTCTCAAAAAGTTGTGGTCAATTACAGTAGTTGTGCCAGAGAGAACTCGGCGTAGAAAGTCTAAGCTTCGGGAGGCTTTTTACTAGAACTGGTCAAGTCTTTCCTTCCTTGGTCGGCTCCCCCCCCCCCCCCCCCCCCCCATCCGTTGCGGGCAGCGGCATCCTTCCATCCAAAGATCCAAATCTAATCTCAATCTCCACCGATCCCGAAGCAAAAAAGCTCATCTTTTTTTTGCAGCGACAAAGTCCAGTTTATCGATGCCGATGAATCACACGGCGACTCTCACAAGCCAGATGATCCCTCCTACCCTCTGCTACTGCTAGTACCACCAGAGGAGGAGATTAGGCTAATTGAAAGGAGTGAATGAGGCTCAATAGAAAAAGTATATGGACAATTGGATCTAAAATTAAAAATAACAAACTTGTAAATAAAATGCCTCTTAAGCCTTAAGAAAAATATGGGGGCTCATCTAGAAATTCCCTTTATTGATTCTTCACTAAGTTCAGCTTACTTGAAACCGAAGTGTTACGACCAAAACAGTTTTAGTTATGATGCTTCAACCAAAATCCAATAACTAATCTGGTTACATAACGTGTGAACCTGATAGTAAGAAAGATTCCAATAACTAATCTGGTTACATAACGTATGAACCAGATAGTAAGAAAGATTTAGTAACGAGAGCTTCTAAGGACATTATGTCCCAAATTTCTACGAAACCCTGCTTCTAAGGGCACAAAAACAAAAATAATAATAAAATAATAATAAAAGATGAAAAAAAAATCCTAGTTTTTTAATCCCAAAAAAACTAACCGATTCCCCTTATATCACCAGCCCCAATTCTCCCTTTCAGCACAATACACCCGCCCTGCCCCCATCATCTCTTCATCGAATGGGTCAATTTTTGCCACATTCTATTTAAATTTTTAAATTAGAAAAATAAAAATTTTTATTTTTAATTCAAAATTTTGAATTGGACTAGGAAAAAATTAGTCTTTTGACCTGCCCATTATCATCCCTAGCAACTCTCTCCCTCACCCTTAAATGATCGCCCTTTCCTTTGTCCTGATTTTATTTGCCATCCCGCCACCTCTCTACTAACGCCACCCCTTTCTTCCAATTGGTCTTGTCAACCCCCTCATATGAGAACAAAATTGTCAAAAAATTAATAGTAAACTTGAAATCTTAAACAAATTTGGAGGTGCTCTTTGAAACTTACTATGTGTCCTTAAAAACTCTCTAGTAATACGGTTTATTTAGCTATTTGGAGTATTGGATACTCTAGGATGATCCAAACCCAACTTGCTTACATCCAACTCAAGTCTGATAGCTTGAATAGGCATACTCAAGCTATCAGACCTGAGTATGCCAACTCAAACTATCAGACCCTTTTCATAGTAGAGCGAGTCATGAGCAAGCTGCTCATCAGATATCAAGCGGAATTTGCAAGAGGTTCACTTATTTGATTACTCTTTGAAACTTTATTTCGCAATTTAAGCGTAGATATATGTTTCATGTTTAAAAGGACACATTATTTGAACAAAGAAACATTTATTTTTATATAAACAATGAATATATCGAGGTTACTTATTTTAAGCGAAGGTGAGCAAACAGGGCCTGTCTCAATTGGGCTTGGACCTGGGCCATGATCGTAGCAATTAAGTTGTTAGACTGCCTCAGTATTGACCTTGAATTTAGGAATGCAATCCAACCTGATTAGGCCTAGGACAAGTTGAACTTTTCATCAACAAACTCGATCATCTCTCTCTCTCTCCATCGTCCAACGAGGCTGAGCTCGGGCGAAGGTACGAACAATTTTGCCCTAGGTTGTTGAATCATTATGGAAATTTACAATTTTGCCCTAAGTTCTTGAACAGTTTAGCCCTAGGTTTTTGTCATATTATTCTCTTCTTATTGTGAGTTCGCTGGAAAACTCCTTGATTGGTATAGATCCAAATTACATTATGGATTTCATTTCAATCGACCCTATTGATTAAATTACGGATCTGATCGATGTACAGCTGAGATTTGGGATTTTTTTTTTTTTTGTGGGAATTAGATAATTAGAGAATTTTTTTTTTTTTTGCATTTTAGCCTGGACTGTTACTGTTGGATTGAGCAATTCTTAAATCCAATGAATTGTACTCGATCAATTTACTCGTAGATAAATTAGAGCAAATTTCATATTTTTAAAATATTTTTATAGTCCTTTTAGTAATTTCCTAGTTGTAGATGCAGCTTCCAGTTTAGGGAATGAAAAAAAAAAAATGCATTTTATTGTCAAGGGCAAGTGTAGAAATTGGCCACTGAGGCAATATTATTTGGATTAAGTACCTTAATATACTAGCATTAGAGTGTGGTTATGCGTGCTTGGTGGCTTCGTGAACTTGAAGGGCTGTGTTGTTCAGTGTGTGTAGTATACCTAAAAACAGGAGTTTGTTATGGGGATGTAGTTAATTTATCAGGGAAGAATAGGTTGCAAACTTTTTGCACACTGTTGGTATAATTGTTGGGAATGCAATGGTAGGAATCAACTTCCTAGTCTTCCAAACTATGGGTAGATTTTTCAATTAAAATGAATTGATGACGAGTAATTCGAGCTTATCGCTGCTCCTATGGGTGACCATTCACCAAGGTAAAATTGAGTAACTCAATATATTACATCAAGTCTTGATAACCATATGAGTTAATCCCATTAACCTGCTTTTCGCTGGTTGAAACTTTTAGATATAGCCTTTGAGAGTAAAACAATCCTGATAAAAAACCTAAAGGATCTGTGCTAACGTGTCAATTTGAAGCGCTGTATCAAATAAGAATTTTAATTTTCTGAAGCATTTGACAAGGGGAAGAATTTACCCATTAAAAAAGAAGATGACTAGTATAAGAGGGTACAAATGGGAAATATACATCAAAGAAAGAATTTTTTCATGGACTAGTTGCAAAAGAGGAGCATGTTGGAACTCAAAATGGTTGCTAACAAATGAAATCAAAATTTTGAATGAGGATCATAGAGTAAATAAACAAATAAACACTTTTGGAGAACATACTTTCTTTCTTTTACCGAGTAACTGATTGCATATGGCTTGTCCAATAGGCACTAAGAGTAAATTAACGAATAAACACTTATGGGGAATGACGCTAGGTTGAGTTTTAGACCTAGAACAGGTGTTGGGTTCATTTTCATTTTGATAAGAGTAATGACTATGGAAAGGTGGTAAGTCCAGAGGCGGACCCAGACATCCGAACCAGGGAGCAGAATTACTCGGGGATCAAATTGTTTGGACAGTTCGTAGGGATACATAGAGTAAAGCGCCCCTAGTGTAGGGGGCGGAGCCCTTGACCCAAAAAATATATTATGTTTATTTTGTATAACTCACATATAAATTTATAACGTTACAATACTAAATACTAGATGATTTTGTTCTATAACTAATGTTTTTATTATATAATTTCTATGCAATTTAAGACATTACAATGGAAATATCATTTTTAGATTTTTTTTTTTTTTTTTTGGTATTGATTTTTGGAATTTAAAATAAAATAAAAAAATATTTTATTCAGTCTAAAAAATGATATCAACTTCACAAAATCCTTGAACCATTCATCTGTCATAAACACGATCTTTTTAATTGAAAATTAAAAATTTAATGGAGGCGAAATTATAAAAGTGAGGATTCATAAGTGGTGTTTTGAAAAAAAAAAAAATTCAAAAATTAAAACTGAACTAGGTTATTTTTAAAATAAAAAAAATTCAGGGTGGCAACTGCAAACCCCCACCAATGGTGGTAACATAACCACATAGTAGAGGCACCCAATTGCTAAAAAAATGGAGAGTAACAAATCTGAACCCCTGTTAGTTACCTCGAGTAAAAGCATGTCCTGGTACCTGTTGGCCTGCCAGCAAACGCTGCCTGAGTGTCAGTATTTTCTTTATAAAGGATATTTGACTCCTTAGAGGTATTGACTACATGGGGCCTTCATGTGTTCAGTGTATAATAATTACAGGTTGTACGATGAGACAGTTCATGCTTTATTAGAGTGTCCTTAATTTAAGTCCATTCCAATTCATTTGTTGTTTTGCATAGTATAAACTATGGAGACTGTCATGTTTTGGATAGTTTAGGTTGTGCTTCGAATTTTTTGGTTGCAATGGTTCTTGTTTGCAATATTGCATGCTACTTTAATCAATTTCACCTCTGTTACTTCCAATACTTCATTGGATGTATGAAATTTCCAAGAAAAGAAGGGGATATTCTATATACAAAAGAAATTAGTAGTGAAAGAAATGAATTTTTTGAATTCCCTGTCATTTAAGTTGAGTCATGTTTATCTTGGGGTCACATAAATGTGCACAACATGAACATTAAAGAGGATCCCAAATTCACATAAATTTACACATTCACATGCTTAATTTCATGTAAATATTTATGCTGTTGCGGGTATGAAAGAATACATGGAACTCGATGAAAATGCTAGGATGATTTAGAGGAAAAAGTGGATATGACTTTTAATTAGCTGGCACTCATCTTAACATATGGATGGTTTGTGCAGCTCTCCAATCTGTTACCCTAGTCGAGTTCTGGATTGGTTTTACTATAGAAATGATATAGCTTAGGGCTGTTAAGGGTTTCGGGCCAACTAGCCTTTGATTTGTATACCACTATGATGCAAGGATTGGAATTTCAGTTCAATTTGTCAAGGGTGCTCTAAAAGGCAATCTTATATTCCTATGTATGTGCCATGTTACAAGACAAGTGCAGCTCTTACCACTGCATTGGTGAGGGTTGAAAATTGAAGTTTAGTTTCTGTCAGCGACCCTTACTCCACCTAATACAACAACAACTAAGCCTTTTATCCCAAGTATTTGGGATAGGCTACATGAACCAAAAAAAGAATCACGTTGGATCGATCACTTTGATAGTCCTTCTCCATTCATTTCAATCAAGTAATGTCTCCTCATTTAAACCTCTATAATCCATGTCTTTTCGTATCACCTCCATTCATGTTTTCTTCAGTCTTCCCTTCGTTTTTTTAACTTGTCATATATTGATAAACTCCCCTCGTCGAACTGGTGCATTTGTTGGCCTACATTGCACATGACCAAACCATTGTAAGCGATTTTCTTGCATCTTCTCATCGATAAGGGCTACACCTATTTTAGCACGAATATCTTCATTTCTCATTTTTTTCTCTCCTAGTGTTACTGCATATCCAGCGGAGTATGCGCATCTCTGCTACACTTATTTTCTGTGAATGACGTTTTTTTATAGCTCAACATTCCGTGTCATATAATAAAGCTGGCCTAATAGCAATTTTATAAAAATTTTCCTTCAATCTTAACGGAATGTTACGGTCGCATAAAACTCCCGTTGCCCTCCTCCATTTCAACCAGCCAGTTTGTATCGTATGGTTAATATCATTATCAATCTCTCCATCATTCTGAATAATAGAACCCAAATACCTAAACTGACTGCTCATTTGTATCTCTTACCCATCCAGTTTTACAGCATTATAATTTATAGTCCGTTGTTTACTAAATTTACACTCCATATACTCTGTTTTAGACCTACTCAATCTAAAACCTCTAAATTCTAATGTGTGCCTCCATAACTCTAACTTGACATTTATACCTGCTCTTGTCTCATCAACTAAGACAATATCATCAACAAATAGCATGCACCAAGGTATCTCATACTGAATAGTTCTAGTAAGTTCATCCATCACTATAGCAAATAAGAATGGGCTCAATGCAGATCCTTGATGTAATCTAATTGCGATAGAAAAATCACCTATTAAACCACCACATGTTCTGACATTGGTCACTACTCCATCATACATGTCCTTAATTATATCGATATACTTGATGGGAACTCTTTTCTTCATCAATATCCACCAAATTATCTCTCGTGGTAACTTATCATAGGTTTTCTCTAAGTCAATGAATACCATATGCAAATCTCTATCTCTCTCGGAATCTCTCTATAAATTGATGAAGTAAATGAATAGTTTCTGTTGTCGATCGCCCCGACATAAATCCAAACTAGTTCTCTGATATTTTAACAGTTTGTCGCAATTTATGTTCAATTACCCTTTTCCAAAGATTTATAGTGTGACATATTAGTTTTATTCCCCGATAGTTAGAATAACTCTGAATATCACCCTTGTTCTTATACAGAGCTATTAGGGTACTTTTTCTCCATTCATTTGGCATTTTCTTAATTTGCCAAATCTTATTAAAAAGATCTGTCAGCAACTTCACATCAATCCCTCCTAAATATCTCCATATCTTTATAGGAATCTCATCTGGACCAAAGCTTTTCTTGATTTCACCCTCTTCAACATCTCTTTAACTTCAGACTTTTTGATTCTGCGCATAAAACTACGATTCATATTCTCATATTGAATAGTAAGATCTCTCAAATCTTGAGTAAAACTACCATTATATAATCTATCAAAATAATTTTTCCATCTTTTTTTAGTCTTTTCGTCTCGAATTAGAACCGTCTTATCATCATTTTTAATACACTTTACAGTACATAAGTCTCTAGACTTTCTCTCTCTTATTCGAGCAATTTTATATATATCCTTTTCTGCCTCTTTATTATCCAGCTTCTCGTACACTTGTTTATATAATTTAGTTTTTGCATCCCGAACATCTTTCTTAGTCCCCTTCTTCGCTAGTTTATACTTCTCAAAACTTATTCCATCATTATTATTTTTTTTTCTTCTTCTTCAAATCTCTATAAAAATCTCGTTTGATCTTAATAGCATTTTTTACCTCTTTATTTCATCATGATGTATCCTTATATAGTGGAGCATTACCTCTCGACTCACCAAATATATATTTAGCTATTTTTTTAATGCAGCTGGCCATTTTATTCCATGTTACATTAGGATCATCATGGTCCCTCCAATCTGCTTCTTGTACTACTCTATTTATAAAAACTTGTTGATTACTTTCTAATCATCACCATTTAATTTTAGAATCTAACTTATACTTAATTTTTCTAAGTCTCTTTTTAATCTGAATATCTAAAACTAAGAGTCTATATTAGGTAACTACACTCTCTCCTGACACTACTTTACAATCGATACAACTAGCTCTATCTACCCTCCTAGTTAAAAAGAAATCTATTTGGATTGCATTCGATCCACTTTTAAAACTTTTAAAAGTAATCAAGTGAGAAACTCTCTTTTTAAACCAAATATTCACTAAAATCAAACCCCAACCCTTACTCCACCTAATGTACACAAATATTCCTGACCATGAAAAAACTCCAGAGTGCTACTGGAGTTTATGCTGAGAACCATAAAAATATCTAGGATATTTCTCTTTTTCCTTTTTTCCCCATTCCTTCACTGAACAAAATTTTCTCATCTGCTATAATGCTCTAAATTGATGAGTTACAAGTACTGTAGGATTTCTCTCTTGTTTGCTTTACTGTCAAATACTACCTGAATAATTTGGCTCATGAAGAGTAGGTTGACGGATAAATTTACATACAATGTTTAAAATCTAGAGGTAGTATGTACTATGATTTATTAGCGACCATATGGATTATATCATATCTTATCGTATATTGATGTAACAAACTAACAATTTATATCAGAAGGGGATTGCTCATATTAGAAAGTATAAGGAAGTTAGATATGAGGCTCTTTGGTAAATGCCACATTCTTCTACGTGTTTGAAATATGCCTCGAAGAGCTACAATGCTTGACCAGCCAAGTTTTTACAGTTTACTAAAAGATTTAGTAGCTTTTCTCCTAGATGTCTAAAGCTTATACTTTCCTTTTGCATCTGTTTTTTTTATCTATATGCTCACTGTTCCATTTTATTTGATTTCATTGGTTGGATGAACTATATAGGAAAATGGAAAGGTCTGAATATTTTCTATATGCAAGAAACCAGTGGACTGACAAAGAAATGAACAAAATAACCAAAAGAATGGATAGTTATTAATTGGTGAGCCAATTATTTCTGCAGCGCCTAACAGTAACTTCAGATAACTTATATTCTTGTACTAGTTTTTGGAATTATACAGATGGTTTAAGGAGCTATTATGGCATGTTAGGTCTTGGTAGTTTCCTAAAGACTTTTGCAGGAGTGCTGGATGTCCTACATACAGTTTTGAGATGATGCAGAAGGACTGGCACCAGAAATGTCTAAACCCCGCGAGAAGTTAGCGTTTGTCACCTTCTAGTGCGAGGCAAAGATTCCTGAGGCCTGGTGCTTTGTTGCTGACATTAGGAGATCGATTTAGAGCTGTGAGGGTTTATAAATGCAGCATGGAGCGTAAGTGCTTCCTCTTTGCCTTGCATCAATATTGTGTTGATGGTGGCTCTAAAGGCTGCATAGCTAGTGCTTGTTTCATTAAGAAGTTGGTTGCTATGCTGAGAGCAGTTGAGAGGAGAGGCTCAGATCAGGTGACAGTGTATGCTTGGCATAGTGCCAGAATATCCTACTCATAGGGGCAAGTGCTCTTCTTATTCATTCTCACATACTCAAGTATCGCTGTTTCCGTATTTACACACATTTATGCCACTGTGCTCAAAAGTGTTCCTTGGTTCTGGATCTATATGCTTCTTTATCATTGCACTTCACATTTAAGCTGGATAGATGCTTGAATTGCTTGATGATGATTTTATCTGCTGTTATACTCACTCGTTATGTACTTATAGCTATTAGTTAATATGCCTGAATTGCTTGATGATGATTTTATCTGCTGTAATAAGCACTTGTTATAAAGTTATAGCAATTAGTTAATCTGCCTAAATTGCTGTATATTCATATGTAAGTACATCCACCAGTAATAGCTAGCACCATGTATAGAATAGGGGCTGTAATATTGACCCAAATCATGGTTAGCAGGTGAGAATCAACCATATTCAGGTAAGGGTATAAGTGGGTCAATCAGATGGGTCTGTCTGGGTGTGACTATTTTGCCCTTTTGACCCAATCATACCTGATTAAATACTGTGTACTGTTGTGATCCTATTCATGAGAATTGTCCTTGTTGCTTTGCTCATGCAAACACATGCATATCCTTGGTTTCAGGTTTGAACCTTTGCATTTCATAGTTTGTTTCTTTAGTAGTGCTTTTGTATTAATAGTTAGCATTGTATTATGTTCTGAACCTGTTTATTATCTTTGTGGTTTTTATATGGTACGTGCAAGTTTAAATTGCATTTATCTCTGGATTTAAATCCAAGCACCTTTTTTGGGGGGAAAATTCTGCTGGCCTAATCTGTAAAATGCACATCAAAACAAACATGACCTGCTCCTTCGAACTCGCCCAAGGTGATAAGGGGTTGGTTGGGTCAGGTTTGGGACCTTCAAGTTATCTGAATGTACTCATGTTGGGCTTGGGTATGTTTGCTCTGAACTGTTTAATGAATAATTTTGGTTCTGTTCAGGCCTTAGTTGGTCAGGTCAAAGTTGAACTGACCTAAACCCCCTTTCCAGCGGGAATACAACGGATATCTATAATGCCCCACTTTCCGTAGTGTGGAAAGCTGGAACGCTTGGCGTCGAATGATAACTCGATAAGTCTCAGTAAATATTACAGTCAGTTACAGCGGAAGTATGGGCAATAAATAAATTTCTTTAGTTAAAACAATAATATTTTTCCTCTTTACATAAAATTCAATAAGGAAATAATAAACTAGAAAGACCATAAATCTTGTAGCTCCGCCTGTTCCTGAAAATATGTTATATCTTGCTCTGTCTCCGGCGGGTCTTTCTCTATATATCACTCTGCGTCTGACCATGTATAATCAGGATCGCCGGTTAAGCGATCCAAAATTATAGTAAAACATATAATAATGTCTCTGTAAAAAGTCTGTACAATTAAAACAATAGAAAATCTCTTATTTTAATATATTATGTGGCCATCAATTGGTCTTTCAATCAATGTCTTTTAATTACGGTATTTGAAAATTTAAGAAGATATGAGATTGACTGATATGAACGCATCCTGTGTATTCTCGAAAAAATAGAACAGTAATTTGATTGGAGCCTATCCGGATCCTCCCATATGGAAAACAGTAACAGTTTTGATCGGAGTCTATCCCAATCCTCCCAAAACTGGAAAACAGTGGCGCAGTTACGTTTAGCCATCAAATCATATGGATCCTTAATTTCCCCCATAAACCCGATGTATATCAATTTCAGTATCAATTGTCAATTTCAGTATCAATCGGTCATTTCAGTAAATTCAGTTCAGTATATGAATTGTGATAATCATTAAGGTTCAATATTCAATATTCAGTAACAGTAACATTAAATAAAATATAATAGTATAGCAGTTAATGATATATCACTAAATACATATTATATTGGTCGGTGTTTTCTTATGTATTGTTTCAGTGTTCATTAAGTTTCATGTACATAATTCAATCTTTAATTAAATAAATGGAATATATAGAAAATAAAGTATATTTATTAGTATATTTACAGTAAGTTATAAAACTCACTTTAAGATAAAAAATATAATCAGTAGCATATTTATAGTGAGTCAGAGGACTCACTTTAAAATAAAATATAATCAGTAGCATGTTTATATTGAGTTATAAAACTCACTTCAAGATAAAATATAATCAGTAACATGTTTATAGTGAGTTATAAAACTCACCTTGGCCTTAATTTTGGATAAAGTCTTTGGTCTAAGCAACGAAATCTCCAAGGTTCTCAAAAATTCTCCTTTGTTGAACCCTCTTCTCTTTCTTTCTCTATTTCTCTTCTTTCTCCCATGTTTTGCTTCTCTCTCTTTTTTTTTTTTTGGGAAAAGAGGGTTTGTTGGGGTCTATTTATAGGGGATTAAGAGCCCTATTCCTACTCATAATAGGAAAGTCCAATATGAACTCTAATCGGATTCACTATTCTAATTGAAGATGTAATTCCAAAAAGGTATGAAACCTAAATTTAAATAGCAATCCTAAAACATATGAAAATTAAATTTAAATAGAAATCCTGAAAGATATGGAAACCAAATTTAAATAGGAATCCTAAAAGATATAGAAACCAAATTTAAATAAGAATCATAAAAGATATAGACATCAAATTTAAATAGGAATCCTAAAAGATATAGAAACCAAATTTAAATAGGAATCTTAAGAACCAAATTTGAATCCAAATTCTAATAGATATATAACAACTAAACCTTTTATCCCAAGTATTTGGGGTAGGCTACATGAACCAAAAAAAGAATCTCGCCGGATCAATCACTTTGATAGTCCTCCATTCATTTCTATCAAGTAATATCTCATTTAAACCTCTAAAATCCATATCTTTTCATATCTCCTCCATGCATATTTTTTTCGATTTTTCCTTCGTTCTTTTAATTTGTCCTACATTGATAAACTCCCCTCGTCGAACTGGTGCATTTGTAGGCCTACGTTGCACATGACCAAACTATCGTAAGCGATTTTCTCGCATTTTCTCATTGATGGAAGCTACACCTATTTTAGCATGAATATTTTCATTTCTCACTTTATTTCTCATAGTGTTGCCACATATCTAGTAGAGCATGCGCATCTCTGTTACACTTATCTTTTGTGAATGACGTTTTTTTATAGTCCAACATTCTATGCCATATAAAACTGGTCTAATAGCAATCCTATAAATTTTTTCTTTCAATCTTAATGGAATGTTACAATCGCATAAAACTCTAGTCCGAATCCTAATAGGTATAGGAACCAAATTTAATTTACATTTAATTAATTGGATGAGAGTTGAATTCTACATTAATTAGGCAAATATATTTTATACCTCAACTAGGATTTAGATTAGGTTTCTATTTAGATTCAATATCTAGTCAATTTAGAATCCTATTAATAAAAGAGAATCAATCCAATTTCTTATCTTAATTGTAGATAAGAATCAATCAATGTTGAAAATAACGCGTTATGTAACCCGTTATATTGCGTTATGAAACCTAACAGAACTTCAGCGCTACGTAACAACTGAAAATAACTCAGTGCACCTTAACAATACGTTTATTTATGTTATTTTACGTTATATTACGTAACGTTACGTTAAATTACATTATGTTACGTTATTTACAATTATTTTCTTAGTAAGTCTATATTGTTATTGATTGTTATTTTAATTATTAGCAAATTGCTTAAATTTTCATACTCGATTAGTTGTTGACTTGTTCGATTACTTGTGTAATTGCTAACTTACTAATTTGCAATTGTTTCCTTATTTGCTTGTTATAATACATCTTCGGTTACTGAAATATTTTACTTGTTGATTCTATTGAATTTTTATTAGAACTGAAATCAACAATTACAAATAAAATAAATTGAACATTACAAAATATAAATTACAATAATGATAATAATTGAATTGAAATAAAAAATTGGAATCTCGTTTTCTTGTTTAGATGATGACTGGAATTACGACTGCAGACTTAATATAATTTATGAAAAATGTAAAAAATATTGTAAAACTTAATATAAAATTAGAATAGATTATGTACTACAAAATGGCTGTATATTTTTTTAGAAATTTTAAGTTTATTTTTTAATTTGTAAACATTATTTTATATAGTTTTATATTTATTTTTATTAAATAAATAGAAAATTGCATAACCTACGTTATGCATTACGCTATATGCGACATAACCTAACAGAGGCAAAACGTTACGTTACCGTTATCGCTATTTTAAACATTGGAATCAATCTAATTTAATTAATCCTGCATGTTTTCTTAGTTATGACTACTTGATTTGATAAGTAGGTTTTGGTGCGAGATGATCTTCTAGGATCAAAATATATTTTTAAAATAACATATTATTTTTTATAATAATAAAATTGAAAATTTTCACTTGCAAAAAGTGGGTGTTACATTCTACCTCCTTTAAGCAAAAATTTCGTCCTCGAAATTTCTTAAAACCTATGGGATGCAAAAGCAGATTATATTTTTGCTCAAATTGGTGTAGAAATCACTCCTGGATATCTTCTTGTTGCTCCCAAGTCATCTTTCGGATTGAATGTTGATTCCAAAAAAAAAACGTTGATTCCAAAAAAAAAAAAAAACGACACAATAGGAATTACTTTGTTCTTTAATATCTTCTCATGCGGTCAATTATAGCTACCAGTTCCTCTGGATAGGAGAGATCTAGCCCGATCGCAAGTTCCGAGTAATCCACGATGTGTCTCGTCACATGCATATCATTTTAATTATGATATGTGAAAAACTTTGTGTGCTCCATTCAAAGTAGTCAGAAATGCTAAGTGATATGAAACTTTGCATATTCACTCCATGATCTCGATGGTCCAATAAAGCTTGTCTTAACTTTATGTGGTTGTCAAAATGAAAGACTCCTTGCGTAGGTAAAACCTTCAAGAACACTAATTCTCCTGTTTGAAAATCTAGAAACCATCGTCGGTTGTCAGTCTATTTTTTTTAATCAGTTTTGAGTTGCTTTTAGTATTGTTGTATTAAATTAATATTGTCTATTGTCTGTGTAATTATCTCTAGCCTAAGTAGCTTCTTTTCTCTGATGACAACCAAATATATTAATGATTCAAATTTTCTCCCATATAGAGTCTCGAATGGAGCCATCTTCTTTCGTTTAAATTGAGTTTGTTCTAAGTTAAAACATTCACAAGTCTCTTATGGTCTAAATAGATCTCTATTATACTATCCAGTAAATAATGTCTCCAAATCTTTAAAATATAATTATATAGCTGTAAGCTCCAAATTATGAGTGGAGTAGTTTTTCTCATGCAGTATCAATTGCCAAGAAGCATAAGTTATCGTTTGATCATATTGCATCTACACAAAAAATTTAATTATCTGTCGCACGCATCGGTATATACAGTTATTCCTGCAGTGCTTTCTGGTATGGCTAATACTAGCGCTGTAATGGACCTCTTTTTCCCACCCTTCAAAATCCGAATCATATTACTCTGTTTTTTTTTTCTAGAAACTTAGTCAGTGGTCCTACAATCTTAAAAAAAGGTCATGCACGAATTTCTGATAACAACTAGCTAATTTTAGAAAACTTCTCACTTCAGATACATTCTATAGAACATGTCAATCCTTCACTATTGAGATCTTACTAGGGTTCATTAAAATTCCATCTTCAGAAATAATGTGTCCCAAAATAAAATGCTACTCAGCCAAAACTCACAATCATTGAGCTTTCTATATAGTCTCTCCTTTCTATTGTCTCCAAAACTATCATTAAGCGTTGAGCCTGATCCACTTTCGTTTTGGAATACATCAATATATTGTCCATGAACATCGCAACAACCTTATCTAAATATGGAGCAAAAATTTGATTCATTAAGTTCATGAAAGTAGTAGGTGCATTCGTCATTCTGAATGGTATCAGTAAGAACTCAAAATGTCATACCGAGTTCAAAAAGTTATCTTGGGAATATTTGACTCTTTCATTTCACTCGGTGATATCTAGACTTAAAATCCAATATGAAAAATACTCTAATTCCACCAAGCCAACTGAACAAATCATCAATTCTCAATAGTAGGTATCGATTCATAATAGTGATCCAATTTGATCATCTATAGTTAATATGCAATCTCTTGTCTCCATCCTTCTTTATAATAAAAAAATACTGGTGCACCCAAGGTGAAATATATAGTTTAATAAAACTCTTAGATTCAAATTCATCCAACTAGTTTCTTTACTTCCTCTATCTCTACTACCCACTCGATATGGTTCCAAAGAGACAAGTGCAGTGCTAAGAATGAGGTTAATAGCAAGCTCTACTATCCTGTCTGATGGTAATCCCCAGAAATTCTCGAAAACATCCACAAACTCTAACACCACTGGAATATCAGCTAGAAAGGCATCCAAATGATGTAATACTCCATTCATATGACGAGCTCTAAATTCTATCGAATTTACGATACTATTGCCTTTAATGTACTCGAACTCCGGTTAATCAATCTTCAAAACGACACTCATCTTTCGACAATTAATAATTGCATAGAAGGTACTTAGACTAGGTGTTCCACAGATCATGATTTTAACTATAAGCTATCACTCAAGATTGGTAGGTTTGACTTAGAATTTCCTATTACAAACTACTACTGGATAAAATCTAAACATCTAACTAGAAATAATATTCTCGTTCCTCATACTTGTATTCAGTTTTAAGTAAATATATTTAGATATATATATATATATAGCTATATTTAATCGAAAATAGTCTAACAAAAATTAAACCGATTTCGAATCTGTTCACTGTTATGATATTCAAGTCCGTTCAAATCACTTGAATAAACGTAAAGAATTCGGGCTCCGATACCACCTGTAACGCCCTACTTTCCATAGTGTGGAAAGCTGGAACGCGTCAAATGATAACTCGATAAGGCTCAATAAATATTACAGTCAGTTACAGCGAAAATATGGGCAATAAATAGTAATAAACAATAATTTCTTTAGTTAAAACAATAATATTTTTTCTCCTTACATAAAATTCAATAAGGAAATAATAAACTAGAAAGACCATAAATCCTGTAGCTCCGCCTACTCCTGAAAATATATTATATTCTGTTCTGTCTCCAGCGGGTCTATCTTTACGTATCACTGCATCTGGCCATGCATAACCAGGATCGTCAGTAAAGCGATCAAAAAATATAGTAAAACATATATCTCTGTAAAAAGTCATGTACAATTAAAACTTTAGAAAATCTCGTAATTTAATACATTATGTGGCTCATCAATTGGTCTTTCAGTCAATGTCTTTTAATTACGGTATTTGAAAATTTAAGAAAATATGAACTTTTGCTAGTCTGAATGCATTCCCGTGTACCCCCGGAAAAACTGAACAGTAATTTGATCGGAGCCTATCTCGATTCTTCCAAAAAGAGAAACAGTGACAGTTTTGATCGGAGCCTATCCCGATCCTCCCATATAGGAAATAGTGGCAGTTTTGAGGAGCCTATTCCGATCCTCCCAAAACAGGAAAACAGTGGCGCAGTTACGTTCAGCTATCAAATCATATGGATCCTCAATTTCTCCCATAAACCCGATGTATGTCAATTCAGTATCAATCGGTCATTTTAGTAAATTCAGTTCAGTATATAAATTATTGATAATTATTAAGGTTCAATATTCAGTAACAGTAGCATTAAGTAAAATATAACAGTACAGTAGTTAATGATATATCACTAAATACATATTATATTAGTCGGTGTTTTCTTATGTATTGTTTCAGTGTTCATTAAGTTTTATGTATATAATTCAATCTTTAATTAAATAAAAAATATATATAGAAAATAAAGTATATTCATTAGTATGTTTACAGTGAGTTATAAAACTCACTTTAAGATAAAATATAATCAGTAGTATGTTTATAGTGAGTCAGAAAACTCACTTTAAAATAAAATATAATCAGTAGTATGTTTATAGTGAGTTGTAAAACTCACTTCAAGATAAAATATAGGGTTAATTACACTCAGACTCTCTTTAGTATGGGAGTTTATAACTTACCACCCTTAAATTTTTAACTATCACTTAAACCTCCTGGACCGCGGAAAAAATATCTTCGTTTTAGCTTTCGTGTCAGTTTTTTTTTTTCTGTGGTCCAGAAGGTCTAAGTGAGAGTTTTAAATTTTAGGAGTGATAAGTTATACATCTCTCATACTACAGGAGGTCTGAATGTAATTAAGCCTAAAATATAATCAGTAACATATTTATAGTGAGTTATAAAACTCACCTTGGCCTTGATTTTGGATAAAGTCTTTGGCCTAGGCGACGAAATCTCCAAAGTTCTCAAAAATTCTCCTTAATTGAACTCTCCTCTTTTTTTCTCTGTTTCTCTTCTTTCTCCCATGTTTTACTTCTCTTACTTTTTTTTTTTTTTTTTTTTTTTGGGAAAAGAGGGCTTGTTGGGACCTATTTATAGGGGATTAAGAGTCATATTCCTACTCATAATTGGAAAGTTCAATATAAATTCTAATCGGATTTACTGTCCTAAGTAAAGATGTAATTCCAAAAAGGTATGGAACCTAAATTTAAATAGCAATCCTAAAAGATATGAAAATTAAATTTAAATAAAAATCCTCAAAGATATGGAAACCAAATTTAAATATGAATTCTAAAAGATATAGAAACCAAATTTAAATGGGAATCCTAAAGGATATAGAAACCAAATTTAAATAGGAATCCTAAAAGATATAGGAACCAAATTTGAATCCGAATCCTAATAGGTTTAGGAACCAAAATTAAATTACGTTTAATTAATTAGATGAGACTTGAATCCTACATTAATCAGGCAAATATATTTTATACCTCAACTAGGATTTAGATTAGGTTTCTATTTAGATTAAATATCTTATCAATTTAGAATTCTATTGGTAAAAGAGAATCAATCCAATTTCATATCATAATTGTAGATAAGAATCAATCTAATTTAATTAATCCTACTTGTTTTCTTAGTTACGACTACTTGATTTGATAAGTAGGTTTGGGTGCGAGATGGATCTTATAGGATCAAAATATATTTTTAAAATAACATTATTTTTTTATAATAATAAAATTGAAAATTTTCACTTGAAAAAAGTGGGTGTTACATTAATTTTTCTACTAATGGACTTTTTCCATCTATTGTTGGATCATCCATGGCAATTTCATAAGTGGCCTGTACAGTACATGAATGCTTGGTTGAGCATTAGATTTGTATGGTTACTTGGTTAGTAAATATAGCGCCAAAGAGGGGGATTAACAACCAATGATGTTTATTTTTGTGTTGTTTGGATTGTTACAGTTTGCAGTGAGTGATAGGTCAATACTTATGGAAACAGACAAAAGGTTCGAAACAAGAGCAACAGAAAAGTCAAAAAATAGATGTGAGAATGTTCTTGAACAACAGCGGAAGAGTGATTTTTAGTTAGCCAATTCCAGGAAAAAGGTTTCATCATTTACTGGGGCTAGATCTTTATAGATTGGAATATTTGACTAGAGATGTATCACCATCAATAGATGTACAGTTCTGCACAACATTTTTTTACTGGTGTAAAAATTTATTATGCATCAAGATTTAAATCTAGGAATTGGGTATCAGGCAATGGGTTATTGGAAGTTAGCAATATCAGATGTAATCTTACCAGCAATATTGGATAATATCAGCAGAATCGGCATATCCATAGTGAAATTATTGGGTTCTATATATCTTATACCTCAAAATCTGTCACGATATTCATGATATGTGTCGTTATTGTCCGATATTTAATTGGTATGTATTGATTGCTCAATTAGCTCATCTGGCTATTGAATAGCTGCAGACTTTAACTTTTACAGTAATGTTTTAAAAAAAAGAAAAACTTTATTGGTTGTTAATGTTGTGTTGCTTGTAAGAAAAAAGAGTGAGAAAAAGTATACATTTAAATTTTCTTTTTCTTTTGTTTGCTAAAATGAATTACGGAGAATGAAAGTTGTATTTCTTTCTAGCTGGAGCCTTCCCTATGAAACTGGTGAAAATTCAAGGTTTAAGAAATCAGTATCATTATTGATATTAGTACCGGCCAATGGTTTATAGTATCAGAATTAGCATATGACGTATTATATCGATAGTGTCAGGAATATTGGCCGTATTGGCCCAATATTATAGGTCTATATCATTGGGTACTACAAAGTCAGAGAAGAATTTTGTGATCCATATCACTACTAGTATCGGCGGCTATTTATAACCATGAAGAAGTAACAACAATGATTGCAATTTTCTCTTTCTGTCTCTTCCATGCTCTCGGATTTCTCTAATATTTTAATTTGGTATTAAAACATGCAAAGGTTTCCGAGTCATTAGCTTTCTTTCCCTTATTAGGTTACTGAAAGAAACTGAAATGAACAAAAATAAAAATGGAAAAGAAGTGAAATATTAAGTTAGGAAGAAATTTTTATTCATCTGAACATAATCGGAGTTCTCTATTGCAGATACCTTTTTGCAGGTTCTATAAATGATTGCCAATTTCTAATCAAATTTTTGCCCTTCAGGATTCAGGTGTTGCAGCTTGGCATTAAAAAAATGTTGGAAAAGGACAAGCAAGCAGAGAAATCTTATGTGCCACTGATGTGTGGCCTTCCTGATGACCTTGCTCTTCTTTGCATAGCTAGGGTTCCTCGTCGATTCCATCATGTTCTTGGATGTGTTTCAAGGAGATGGAGAGCCTTGATATCCAGTGAAGAATGGCATGTTAGTCGTCAAAAGAACAATCTAGAAGAGGCTTGGATCTATGTCATGTGTAAAGGCCATTGTGGGGAAAACTTCTTATATGTACTGGATCCAGAAAGACAGAGTTGGAAACGCGTCCGAGCCATCCCGTCTGCATGCTTAAAGAGGCAGGGCATGTCCTTTGAAGCTTTAGGAAAGAAACTTTATCTTTTGGGTGGTTGCAGCTGGGAGAAAGATTATGCAGACGATGTTTATTGCTACGATCCTTCTGCAGAGAAGTGGAAAGAAGCTGCTAGAATGCCAACTGCTAGGTACTGATTATGCTCTTTTTGATATGGTCAAATTCCTATTTGTTTATGCTTGTATTTAGGTCCTCTAGGTGGAAAGTGAAAATACTTTCTTCTTCTTGAGAAGCCACATGATATAGTTCATATTGAAACTTATTTATTTCTTGTGTTTGAGGACTCACTGCACTCAATCCACATGATTTAGTTTGATTACTTTTAGATTTCCTATATATTTTGGTCCATGTAGCTGCAACTTGGGATGCTTTGGATTTTCTGAAATTCTGGGCTTCTCCTTTCTCATTAAAATTACCTTGGTTATATTTTCATACTCCATAGTTTTCATCAAGACATCCAAAGCTTACTGACAGAGTTTTCGTCATGTATTAGGAGACTGACTCCAAACAACAACAAAGCCTTTTATCCCAAGTACTTGGGGTAGGCTACATAAACCAAAGGAGAATCACGTCGGATTGATCACACTAATAATCCATCTCTATTCATTCCTATCGAGTAATATGTCCTCATTTAAACCTCTAGAATCCATATCTTTCCGTATCACCTCCATCCATATTTTCTTCGGTCTTCTCTTCGCTCTTCTAACTTGTTCTACGTTGATAAGCTCTCCTTGTCGAACTGGTGATTTGTAGGTCTAACTTGTCCTATATTTTCTTCGGTTTTCCCTTTTCTCTTCTCATTGACTGACTCCAAATGAGAATAGAAAATATCAAATTTTATTACTTCATAGGAAAATGTTATCGAGTACAACCTTGCTTGTTGCTAATATCTACTGAGACGGTTATGAGAATGCTTGATTATATATGCCATCAAACTCTGTTGTTTATTGGTGGATGGATTACTTATACAATCCAACTTCTCATTTTACTTGTCTCCTTGGATGGGTGTATTTCAGGTGCTTCTTTCTGTCTGATGCTTAATTATATATGCCATCAAACTCCGTTTTTTATGGGTGGATGGATTACATATACAATCCAACTTCTAATTTTACTTGTCTCCTTGGATGGGTGTATTTCAGGTGCTTCTTTCTGTCTGCAGTTGTGGATGCCAAGGTCTATGTTACAACTGGTCTGGGATTGGGCTCTGGGCTTAAAGCATGGGACATCTTTGACGCAAAGTCCAATAGCTGGATGTCTGAAGCTAACCCGGCCCCCATTGTCGACCTTGTGAAGTCCACCAGCTTCGATGACAAAATATATACCTTCCATAAGACGTGGTTCGACACATACTACGCCCGGGTTTATGATCCATCCATCAGAAAGTGGGACGATGTGCACAACGAAATTGCATCATATCACTGTGGCCCAACAGCTGTTGTAGATGGGACCCTCTACATGTTGGATGAGACTTCCGGGACGAGGCTTATGATGTGGCGGAGGGAAACCGAGGAATGGGTTCTACTTGGCAGGCTGTCTCAGCATTTGACAAAACCTCCATGTCATCTGGCAGTCATCGGCAGGAGTATTTTTGTGATAGGTTGTGGCCTGTGCACAGTCATCGTGAATGTGGACCAGGCTGCAAATGCTAAAGGAATGTTGGTTACTTCTTCCTTTGATCCTCATGTCGATGGCATTCTTGATCGCATTGGCTGTAAGACTATTGCCATTTGATGTACAGCATAGTGAAAATATCTTCGCATTTGCAGGAGATAGAACTCTGTTGTTGTTTATATCTTTTATTTACTGTAAAATGCATCATAGCTTCGGAATTCATGTATTTATTGTAAGAACACTACCCATGCTAATTAACAAATGAAATCATATTGTAATTCTTTGATAAATGCAATGATTGAAGAGTTTGATTAGTACTTGTGATGATAATGGTTAGCATGTGGAATGGTTTGCATGTAGATCGCAATGATATGCCAATTATGTTCATAAAATGCCAGTGAAGTTCCTGAACAAGTGCAAACAACACTTGAAAGGACACCGTGATATGCTACAGTACTACAATGATTGATAATGGTTGGCTTTGGGAAAGAACAATGGGGAGAGGGTGTATTTAGAACTACTCGATCCAAATAAATTCGCTTTAAAATCTTGACTATTGTGGCCCGAGGTCAGCCTTCTCAAAAATTGTCGAAATTCTTTATCCATATTGCTATATTTTAAAATTTACTTCTTTAAATTCCCACAAGGAGAGCTACATATAAGAAAACTACTACCTTGGTACGTGCATTGCACGTACATAGGAAACACAGTACGCATAGATGATCAGATCTATGGGTGTTATTTGATGTCACGTGACGCCCAACCCAATCTTGGAAGGAAATTCCACTTGACTGAGCAAAAGGGTGTGCTCAAATAGAATTTCCCTTCTTCTATCCATTGAAAAATATTATTATTTTTACCCAAATTACCCTTGCGATTAATTAAAATATGATGCCATTCGCTCTCCTTGCTTTGTTTAATGTTCTTGCTATTGGGCTCAATTATTTGTTTTCAAATAAAAAATAAAAATGTTTCCGCGCATGGAAAATTTTTAAGAGGTTTTACAAGTGGAAGCGGGAATGGGTTCTTGTTCTCCATCATTGTCATCGGGAGAGAATCTGCGTCTTCTTCGTCTTTCCCAAACTAAACTCTCCCTATAAAATGGGGAACCTTGAAAAGGATCACAATTCACAGCTGCAACTGGCAACCATTCTCTCTGTTCTTCATTGAATCAGGTTCGATTCTCTAATACTCAAACGAATCGTTTCTATTTAATATGTGTGTTTGAGTTGATTTACTATTTGCCCATTGGATGTTTGAAGTTTTGCCTCAGTGAATCTTCACAGGTTAGTTGTCAATTTGATATTAAACTGAATAATTCTACTTATTATTTGAATCTAGGAGTAGATAGAGGGAAGAAACTACGTGATTTTGTACCCAAATTGTGATTTTGTAGAGGGCTCGAGTTGAGAGTTATCTGAAGAATTAAATGAGCTTTAGAATGGAGATTTTGGGAGCCAGTATTTGTTTTGCAATAAGAAGTATTCGGAAAGTTCGCTTCTTTTGATGTTTCCTAAATTTTCTGAACTGTACAATTTGATGAGCATTCGTTAATTTCAAGACACTTTTGTTTAATCAGGAAATATTGAGTCTTGGTTTGTCAGTCAACTTTTGCTGTGTCTCTTTGTGCTCTTCTTAGTTGCTGATATGAGTATTTATTCAGCGTTTAATAGTACTAATAGTTTCTCATTGTTGTCTATAAATTCAACTTTAAGGAACTTTCGGGCACCTAGAAACCAAGCCCTGGTTGCTTACTAATGCAATTTTTTTTTTTTTTTTTTTTTTGCGTGTGTATGTTTAAGTTTATCTTTCTATAAAATTGAGTTTTCTCAGCAGGCTGCTTATTGAAACAGAATCTCAATCATCCCTAAGCTTGCATGTAAGAGAATCTAAGCCGTGCAAATTGGTTTGTCAACTAGTTTCTTAGGGAAATGAAGTTCACTTGAACTTAGATAGTTGGATAGATTGCGGACTAAATTAGTGAGAGGCTTAAAGTTTGAAGCTTAGCTGAATAGAATTTCTGATCTCATCATTGTGGACATGGCAAAACTAACTTGTAACTCAAAATTCATGTAACTAGTTATAGAACAAAGAGCGCCGTTCTCTTTGTTTTTAGTACGATTTTTCAATGTGAATTCTTCAGGAAACACTCTTACTGCATCATTCTTACTGGATTTCTTTAGTAAAATAAATTAAATTCGCAGTAATGTAATTTTTCTTTTCCCCGTATTGCTTTAAGTAGTTTGTACAAAGTCATGATATTTTGAGTGGTTTGTATTGCCAGCAGTCTTTCTGTTGTAGATTTTTCACTGCATCAGCTGTCAGGATACTGTTTAGGGGTTTCCAGAAATGGCCTCCCAACATAGGCGTTCAATGAGTCACAAGTCTTCAATTAGATATTGGTGGATTCCACTGGACGTGCAGCCCTTTGAACCAGATAATTCCTTTACTAATAGGAATGCTCATCTACAGCCCAAGCCGCAAGCAAAAAACAGTAAAGATCCAGAAACTAAATATTCTAGCAATAGGGTAACAACTTCTCAGTTTGTATCAGCAGTTGCTGGTATATGGGGCTACGTTGGTCAACCGGCAGTTTTTCAGACCAAATCAAGCTTGAAATATGGTGAAATTTGCTCAAAAGAGAATATTAGCTCCGATTCTGACAGTCTAATACAGAGACTGAAATCACCTTATCGTGTTGCTTCAGATGATCTTACTTCTACAAGTTGTGCTTCATCCTCAGCAAAATCAAACTTCGAGGATTTGACAAAGATTAAGAGGATCTTATGTTTTGCTTCATGCAATAGGAATGTCCATAACCTATCCATCTTGAGTGATTCCCACTCAAATGTAGAGTCCTCTGGGCATGACAAGGTGGCAAGTACCGAGGCAGCGAATGATCTGGCTTATGAATATGGAGAAATAATTACAAAACCATATTTTGGCCTAAAAGATCAGGTTAGGCTCGCAAGAAATCCTCCAGCCAATCAATCTTCTACTCAAAATATGGAGAATAATTCTACAATGCACATTGAAGATTCTTCTAGTGGCCAAAGTGTGAACTTAGTGGAAAATGTGGTACACTATACTGATTCTCCTTACACAACTTACTCACTTCAATCTCAACCAGCTACAAAAGAAACAATAATCATTTCAACATGTCCAAGTTCTGATAAGCACTCCGACAACAATTTAGAAGTTTTAACATTGGCAGATCTGACACCTGGATGCCAACAATCAACTGACTCCAGGTGCATTGCTGTTGAATCTTCAGATGAAGTTTCCACCTCCAAGGATCATATAGTTAACCAAAAACGTAAATCATTATTTCATGAAGTAGTTGTTGATGAAGACTGTTCCAAAAGGGATTGTTCGTCTATTCAAGATAAGCTCCAACTTGCTTTTGCCAAGAATAAGCATGCTTTGGCAGGAGCATTGGCTGGAACCTTCGTAAGTCTTTGCCTTCATCCCGTGGATACAGTTAAGACTGTTATTCAAGCTAACGGAGGAGTTCAGAAGTCATCAAGCGACATTATCAGAAAGATCATATCTGAAAGAGGTAAAATCTGATTTGGTGTTATTGTCTCGTGTCTTGCATACGGTATGAGTTAGGACTTCAGCCAGTTAATCTCAAGGATGGACAAGTTTATATATGCTCATCTTGGAATTTATTTATAAAAGAGAGCTTTGTGTGATCTTGGTCATTGATACTTGTCATTTTGTTATCAGGTATATTGGGACTCTATCGAGGTATTGCTAGCAATATTGCTTCTTCAGCACCAATTTCTGCAATATACACCTACACATATGAATCAGTCAAGGGTTCTCTGCTACCTCTTCTACCAAAGGTCATACTCACTTCCAGCATACTTCTATGACCTTGTTCACTTGACAATCTTATGTTTCATTTGCATTATTTTGCCACTTTTTTTCCCCCTCAAAACAGGAGTACTATTCATTTGCACACTGTATAGCAGGTGGTTGTGCAAGTATAGCAACTTCCTTTGTTTTCACACCTAGTGAAAGGATAAAACAACAGATGCAGGTGGGATCACAGTATCAGAACTGTTGGTAAGCATTTTCTACACTTTTGCTTCTGTTTCCACTTCACATGTAATTAACATGTTCGTACACTTCAACTTCAGCATCAATATCTCTTAAGTTTTAGGTGACCTTGGTTTTTCATTGGTGTCCTAGGCTTAAACTTTTAACTCTCATGCCTCTTCCACTGCTTCACCTGTTAAGCATATTGAATGTCCATGAAATATAAAGTTCAAAGGTGCATTGCTCCTTTGTAGCCTTAGTCAGTATCTATTCAGCACCGTTACTATGAAGGAAGTGCCATATCCGTGTTGAATTCGTACCGAGTAGTCCTTCTCTCTTGATACTTGACCTGATATGTCTTGGATACTCCTTTATATGTATTCATATTTGCAACATAACGTAGACATATCGAGGGCATATCAGAGAATAGAAAGTTAAAATTTTAATTTATGAATAAAAGGTTAACAGTTTTATTTGATTGGTTGATGCATTTCATATGTCTAGTTTCCCAAGGAAAATGGAGAATGTGCATACCGGTATTGATTTAGACTACTGGAAAATATTTCATAAATCCAAGATATTGAACATATGCATATACATATGTTTTTTTTTTTTTTAAATTCACATTGTATGGGTATCTTAGTTTTTTCAAATTTGCCTTATCCTTATACCATTATCATATCATAATTGTATCTTGTGCATGTGTTTGTAAATGTGTTACATTATATTTATATATAGCTTTCCTCGTATCCACACCATGCCTGTGCCCTTTTTTTCAAAATTAGCCATATTGTTGTGTCTGTATCATGTCATACCCATATTCTATACCATACTTCTCAGTACCTTGCAAGTATCATCCAGCATTAAGCCTTTTGGCAAGTTATCTGAACAGTCAGCTTTATCCAATGTATTTAGTGCACGCTTCTAAAGTTTCACAAACAAAGAAAAGGAAGTACTATCAGAAGACGCCAAGAGTTATTAAATATGATCAATTCTAGATTTCCTTATTTCCACTGGCCTGATTAAGGGATTTTAAGGAATTTATTATCGGATCATATGCAGGGATCATGTTCAAGCACCTGCTGACATCCGTTGATATCTTCTTACATATTTTTCCCCCTCTCGTTCATCAAATTCTTATTACTTTTTTTTTCTGCAGGAGTGCTTTGATTGGATGTCTTGAAAAGGGCGGTGTGCCTTCATTGTATGCTGGCTGGGGTGCTGTTCTTTGTAGGAACATCCCCCACTCTATTATTAAGGTTTTCCTTCTTAAAATCACCAGTGCTGGCACCATAAAATGCAGATCCTGTTAGAAACTTCAGAATTTTGGGATGTTTAAATATATTATTGATGATGTACTTATAAATCAACTCACTTAAAAGTGCTTATCATGTTTTGCTTGCAGTTCTACACATATGAAAGCCTGAAGCAGTTATTTTTGACCTCATCAAAACCCAATGCTAAACTCAGCACCTTTCAAACGGTTTGTTCTTTGTCTTCTGCACATCGAACAGCATCAGACTACTTTTTCCTTTTTACAATAAACCAGCCTGCTGTATAGATACTACATATTACAGAATATTTCTTTGACAGGGTGTTTGCAAAATACCTGATCTTTCTTAGCTTCCGAAGATCATGTGCTTAGTTATTTATCAGCCTTCTAATTTTCCTTTTGGTCTACTTAAACTAAGCAGTTGGTTATTTCACCATAGCTTCATAGATATTTTCTTACTTTGGAATACTCAAATTGTTTTTTTTTTTTTTTTTGGTTTACTTTAGTTGCTTTATTCTTTAGGTTCTAACTACACTAACGAGTCCACTGTGGTTCTTTTGTGTAAAAAGATTTATTTTTGACAGCTTGATTAGCACCTACATATTTTGAACACTCAATTTGTTCTCTTTTAAGGCCCCAAGAAACAGAAACACCTTTTCTATTACCACATAGATAATTCTCTTATCATGTAGGCAAATATGCTTGTTCCTATACCACATGCGAGATATCTTTGTTAATTGAAGGGTTCTAGACTTGTGACACCCTAAAGCCTGAAAGAATAGTTCCGTATTGGATATGAGCTAAGAAGTAGTGTAGCTTATAATAATTCTCATGAATTCAAAAAGTTATCGTAGTCTGCCTTTTTAGGGAGGAATCCATGGTTTAAATAAATCAAAAGTAATGGTTAGGTTAGGTGGGAATAGTATTAGGATGGGTGACCTCTCAGAAAACTACTGCCCAGGGACGTTACAATATGTAACACCTCAAGCATAAAGAATAGTCCCATATCAAATATGAGCTAAGAAGTAGTTATCTTGTAAACTCATAAAATAATAGTAACTAGCCTTCTTAGCTAAAAATAAATAAAAAGTAATAGTTAAGCGTCAAACTGGAGCAGAATTAGGAAAAGAGGGACCTCTTAGGAAGCTGCCCATCTGGAGGTGTTACAAATGGTATTGAAGCCAAAACACTTGTAAGAAGTGTGTGGGACTACCATCTAAAGGCGTTACAAATGATATCAAAGCCCAATATCAATCAGAAGTGTGTGGAACTAAGTTCTATATGGAGCTAAGTGCTAAACTGATATAGAACAAAGTGCCACACCACAATAGCTATGTAGTGAGAGGCACCTCTTAATCTATGGGAGCTATCTCTAGATCCATGGAGGCCACCTATAAAATTTGACATTGCCTAGGTTTGATGAGAATATAAGATCATATATAGGAGTATGCAATAATGTAAAATTCCAAGTTTAAAAAAAAAATTCTCACATTGGATATGAGCTAAGAAATATTGTAGTTATACAATGTTCCTCCTGAAGTCAAAAAAAGAATTATAACCTGCCCTTTTGATGGAGAAATCCATCACAAAAAATAACTAAAAACTAATAGTTAAATTTGCTTGCCTGCGAGTGGTCCTAAGATGAGTGACCTTTTGGGAAGCTACTACCAGGGGCGTTACAGACTGATTTTCAAGCGGACCTTGTATTGGGTTCTACATGTATTATGAATAGCAACATTACATCTGAAAATTCTTCGTATTTTCCTCCTTGTTTTGGCCTTCCAAGCTTTATTTCTATAGCACATGACATTCTTTAATGATCTTTGTTCATAGCATGACTTCCTTCTTGCTCATAACGTTATTCCCTAACCTGCATATATCTTAGTAATGCCTATTTTCTGTGTACTCATTATATTGCAGCTAGTATGTGGGGGCCTTGCTGGTCCTACTGCTGCTCTATTTACAACTCCTTTTGATGTGGTGAAAACAAGATTACAGACACAGGTACATTTCATGCTTACGTCTATTTTCACCTTAATTTTGATACTTCACTGGGATTTGGATGCTCTCAAAGGCGCAAGATTGAGAGGACCAACCAAAGCACAATCTCAGTTATCCACTAAGTTTGTGAATGGTTAAGATTTATTTTTAGAGTAAAGTACACATTACTGCAAATTACAGAGGGTATGGTGTTTGTCTTTGCTGCCTCAAAATCTTCCCAAGCAGAAGTCGTCCAACTAAATAATTATTTCACATGCAAGAGGTTTCCTTGTTAATTGTGAAAAATGTGGTCATCATCTCATCTAATTGGTTTCAGTACCATGTCTTATTCACCGTTGGTTCTTTACTTTGACTTTTTCTCTCATATCAAAGCCACAGTAAATATTTCTAGCCATACTGTTTCAAGGCATGCTGCACAAGAATGCTATTACCACTCAAATGAGTTGGAAGTAGTAAATAATTATAAATTCTAAACATCAAATTGCATTGTCAGCATTGAAGTAAGATCTTTCGTTGCTCTAAAAAAATTTCCTTTAAGAGGAAGCTGCATTAACAAAAGAAAAGATAAAGTGAATGCTAAGAGAAGTTATGCATTAGCATTCATTTTATCTCTTAAAAGCACTGATTTCACTTTCATCTTCTTTTATAAGCACATCAACTTCTCTTATAAGCACATAAAATAACACATCAACTTCTTTTGTAAGCACGACCTCATAATTGCTGAGTACAAGGTTTAGTTGCTAACTTTTAAGATTTACAAAGAGGTCAGAGTGGGTCCCTTGTTATGTGTGCTTTGCACAAGATGGATGTTTTGTAAATCTGATGAGCATATCGTTATTCAGGTTCCAGGGTCTCTTGCGAAATATGATGGGGTTCTTCATGCACTTCAAGATATTGCAAGGGAAGAGGGTTTGCAAGGTCTTTACAGGTAGGGATTAAAAAACAGAGAAGAATAGAAAGATAAAATTAGCCTAGGAATTTGATGGAAAATTGATTTTGATAGAGAGATTTGAGAGATGGGAATGATGCCAAATTATTTTTCCAGATACACCGTTATCCTATTTATTTCATTACCTGATTAACTGATTTCATTGTGATTTCCATGATCTATAGTAACTTTTCCTAAGTGAAAAAACTTGCTCCTTTTTTTAATACTTCCTCGATGCTTTTTAAGATTTTTTTTTTGTAAAGAATGTATTCAGGCTTAAAAAAAATAAGCTTGTGATTAGTTTTTTTTTGCAAACCATTTGACAATTCTAATGTCCCATAAATACTATGAATGCTTGGTTTCTCGTGTAATCACATTGGCTGTGTTGCTGTTTTCAGGGGTTTGACTCCGCGGTTGACTATGTATGTATGCCAAGGAGCTATCTTCTTCGCATCATATGAGTTTCTTAAAGCTATTTTTTCTTTGGAAACTCCACAAGCACCTCCTCGGGTCATTGAGAATGAAGAGAATGCTAATCCTGCACCATCAAGATTGCAGAAACTGATTTCTTAATGAAAGTTCACCTGAGATACTGTGGTATTTTCAAGGCAGTGAAGTCCTGGATCCTCTTTCAGTCAAAGTCATGCGAAATCATTCTTAGCGACCTGTTTTGGCTTTTCACTCAACCACTGTTTTCACTTCTCCAATAACTCATTCGATTTCCTTGGTTAACAATTCTCTCTATCTTGATCTCTGTTTTACAAACCCCGCTTCAATTACCATTCTTCCAATACATAGAAATACAACCTTTTCCATTTTCTTTGATCGATATGGATCTTCCCCCCCAGTCTAACCAAATTTTTTCGTTCTGTTGTGCTTTCTTCATGTTGCTTTTCTCATTTATATTACATTAGTGTATGACTCGATGTTGTAAATGAGAAACATGGACCTCAAGCTTACGCACAGCAACATCTCAAAAATGGAGAAGAAGCTCATATTATTGTGCTCCTGAGGACTGTTACTGAATGCCATAGCATGGGAACCCTTTAACATTTTCATATACACAATTTGTTGTATCAAATATTATTGTTGATGAAGTAATGTTTATGGTGTCAAGGGAGTATACTTGTATCTTTCAAGCATAAGCACCATGATATTGAATTACATATAGCGTGTATTCTCCCTACTTCAACTACAGCAAACTTAAAATTGTTTGTATGGAAACAATAATATATTCAGATTAAGGACATTTAAGAAGTTTAAATGGTTCCTTTTAGTGAAACTACCAGCAATTGTTTTGTATGGATACAAGACGTCGTCGGGAAGCTCAATTGCATTATACAAATAGCACCATTCTGCAATTTGACATCTTATGCAAATTAGTCTTCAAAATTGGTAGATTCTTCAATACTTTCATTTTATAATCACTTGGGATGGTAATGAACACATCTATGAGTTCAATTTTTAGTCCGTTATATACAATATTTTAAATTAAAGAAGAAAATTTTATTTTTCTAAATCAAAATTTTATATAAGGAGAATCCAAATTTAACCCATGGACATATCAGTTACCATCCCTAATAATCACATCAACATATTGGTCTTCTACATCATATATGCTCACACCTAGGGATGGTAATGAACATATCTATTGATTAATTTTAAACATGTTTTATACAAAATTTTGAATTAAAAAGAAAAATTTTATTTTTCTAATTCAAAATTTTGTATAGGAAGGACCAAAAAATTGCCCATAGATGCATCCATTACCATCCCACACACACCTAGCTAACAATCAGAAACTGCATGTTAATCATTAGCCAAAGATTCTGTAAATAGTTGCCACTTATCAGCATCTGCCATTTTCCAACACTAAAATTGCATATATTAAAGAGTAAGGAAACAAAGAGAACATTACACTGCTTTAACAACCACTCTTAACAGCAAATACTTTGCAAAAATTTATGTAATAGATATACCAGAAGATACAATTAGTAAGAAAGAAGCTCAACATTATTAGGTAGCAGTTCACACTCGTCGGCTCATGGATTCAAGCACATTTCTGTTACCAAATCTCATTGCTGTTTACAAGAATACAGATGGTACACTCAAGATACACTTGTATTAATTTGAAACAATTACAATATGTATTTTCTTGCTAATATCTAGTACAACAATGTAGAAGCTGCTGCTATTTCCGTTTCCTCTTAACAGCAGAATGTAAGTTGATATTAGTACAACAATGTAGAAGCTGCTGCTATTTCCGTTTCCTCTTGAAAGCAGAATGTACGTTTATATTATATTGGTCAAGTCTGTCAAGCCGTGCAATGCATTCATTCATCCTCTTTAGAATGACAGGCATGGTAGCAATGTTTCTAGCAGTTTTGTACTTAAAAGTGCGTAATTTGTTGAGGATCCCTGTATCAGCTTTCATGAGTGATATCCCCTTACTTGAACAAGTATTTTCTTGCACATCTGTAAAGATAGAATGTAAGTAGAGAATTTTTTGCAACTTATCGTGCATCACTGGATCAGCTTCCATGAGTGATGCCTCCTTTAACACAGCATTTTCTTGTGCAAAAGTAGAATGCAACCACACAACTATTCCTAAACATAGTAGATATTCTTGAAAGGAAATTTCTAGAACTTTTCAAGATTGTGACAGAATAATACATATTCTTGAAAGGAAATTTCTAAAACTTTTCAAGATTGTGACAGAATAATACCGCAAACATTTTCAGCAAAACTTGATTTCAACTAGATTATATTTGTACAGGTATGTATGCCTGCATGGATTATATACAAGTATATGTGTGTATAATAAAAGTAAGACATTTTTATTTCCAAGTTTCTCGAAAAGGTAATTCCAAGTCACTACAGATCCGGATAAATGTATACAACTTAAAGGAAATGTAAGGACTTCACTTGTTCCTTTCAAGAAACTTGGCTGGAAAACCAGGGAAAAATACAAACCACCAAACACGGACGTCAAATGACATTCTCCCAGATCTTACGAAACTTTCATCTTCAAATTTGAACTTATATTTCATTTATTTCATTTTGAACAGAAATTCTTGCTTTCTCCAGCAACATTTTGTTAATCATCCTCGAAATACATCGGAAAGCAAAACCTGTTTAGTGTTTTGATGAATAATGCTCCTTAACATGAGAAGCTTAACGTTTTATGAATTCCAGACAATATCTGTAGCATGTCTATGTTGATAAATAATGTTTTTCCCCATGAAAGGCTCAAAGTTTTGCAAACTTCATATAATTTCACTAATATGACAGTAAAGACCGTAGTGTCTGAAAAACCTTAAGTGTCAGTCTCTGCTGCAACAGTTTTGTCTGCAAGGCATAAGATGGTCTATTTAGCAGAGTTGATAAAGGGAGTCAGTTTTCCACTAGGGTGGTCTATCTGACCCCTAACAATATGGGTGGCAAATGGGCCCCGACACAGCTCGCCGAAGCCATGCCGTGCCAGCCTGGCTCGGGCCGTGCCCGAGCCGGGGTCACCCGGGCTGCAAGCACGGCTTGGCCCATGCAAGCCGAGCTGTGCCTAGCACATGTCGGGCATGTTATATTTTTTTTTAAAATTTTTGCCGTTTATAGCCGTTGGAGGTTTTTTTGCATATTTTTTTTTTTGCATAGAACCCCCCAACACTGTTTTAAATACCGGCTGATATACCGGTATATCGGCCGGTATATCGTTAAAATTGAATAAACGAGCCGATATGGGTTTTTTTTTACCGTTTATCGTTTTAGACCTGTATGGGCCGATATATCGGCCACGTGGCGATATATCGGCCGGTATCGAGATGAGAAATACCGGCCGGTATTAGATAATATCGGTTAATAGGTTTTGGATTTTGGTTACGGGTTAAACCCATTAACCCGTTAAAATACGACCCATTAAGAAATAAAACAGGTCGGAAGGGAAGAGAAAGGGTAAAATTTTCGCATTTTCTCTCTCTCTCTCTCTCCCGGTGATCCTAGCGATCCCCCCGCGACCAAACCCTAACCCTAATTCCCAAACCAGTCATAAATCTCTCTATGATTCTTCTTCTCCCACTCTCTGGCTCTCTCTCTCTCGTTCTCTCCCCGCGATCGTCGGCCGATCAAGCCGAACGGCCCGAACCCTAACCCTAATTTCCTAATCGAGCCATAAATCTCTCTCATTTTCTCTCTCTCTTTCTTCTCCGCTCTCCGATTGCTCCTCCCAGTCTGGGAGTTTTCGAAGGGTGCTCGCCGTTCTCCAGTGGGGCAGTGGCCGCCGGCCAGGTAAGTGAAGTTTAATTTTTTCATGTTAATTTAATTTAGAGTTACAAATTTCTTCAATTTCTTTTATAATTGTGCTATTTAGGTTGAATTGATTGCGATTTATGTTAGAATTTTTTTGGGTGTAATTTGAGGCGAATTCTTAAGTTGGGAGGGCTGAATTTGTGATTGTAGTCTACAATGAATTCGAATAACTGATTCAGTGTGAATCAGTGGTTCGAATTCACTGATTTTGTATGTATGAGTTTCATGGTAGATAAAATTTGTAAATTTGTATTAGTATTTACTATTTATGTGTATTCACTGATTTTGTGTGTATGAGTTTGTGTGTAAATTTGTATTAACATGAATTCACTATTTTTGTGTATATTCACTGATTTTTTGTGCATGAGTTTCATATGCTTACAAGTTACATTATAGCATGTGCAATTACAAAAATTACAAGTTACATTAAATTTTGAATTCTTAATTAGATTAAGTTAATATAAATTTGTAACTTTATTTATGTTATTAACTTTATTTATATGATTATTTTTTTAACTTAGATTATATTTATTAACTTTATTTATATGAGTAAAAACTTGAATTCTTAATTAGATTAAGTTAATATAAATTAGTAACTTTATTTATGTTTTTAACTTTATTTATATGATTATTTTTTTAACTTAGATTATGTTTATTAACTTTATTTATATTAGTAAAAGCTTGAATTCTTAAATAGATTAAATTAATATAAATTAAGTGCAACAATTATTTAGCTATTTAATCAAATAATTGTTTGTCTTTTTTTATTAATTTTTGAGATCAAAAATAGTTTGAAGGATGTCCTCTTCTGGTGCTTCCAATGTCCAAGAGAAGCGAGGAGGTAAAGATCCAGCTTGGGAATGGAAAAAAAAGTACCCAATAAGCCCAATAAAGTGGAGTGTAATTTCTATAAGAATAAATATGGGGGAGGCATTACCCGCTTGAAGGAACATTTAGATCATATCAGCGGGAATATCAGAGGCTGTCCCCTGGTCCTACATAACGTGAAGCAGAAAGCTCTGGTAATGCTAAATAAAACTAGAGAAGTTAAGGAAGGAAAATCAATAGAACTTCAAAATTTGTTAAAAAAACTTCGTATTGGGAAAGAAGATGAGGAGACAATTTGAGAGGAGTCATCTTCTCGCAAAACAACAGGTCAATTTTCTCGCAAAACAACAGGACTGATGAATCAATTTGCTAATTGATCGGTCGAAGTAGTAGAAACAGCTCAAAGACAGTCTACTGTGCCATCAGCCTCCAGAAAAAAGCAAGAGACGATACAATTCGATACATTGCCAGGTTTTTTTTACAAATGAGGTCTTGCATTCAATATTACTACGCTGCCAGGTTTTATGCAGATGGTTCAAGCCATTGGCATGTATGGACCAAACTTACAAACTCCTAGCCCATACGAGCTAAGCGAGACTTGCCTCCAGAGAGAGGTCGAGGAGACAAATACAACTCTTGAATCATTCAAACGGAGTTGCCGAACAAATGGTTGGACTTTAATGACTGATGCGTGGTCGGATCGGAAAGAGAGAAGTTTAATGAATATCGTTGTATATTGTCTGGCCGGTACAGCCTTCTTATTGTCTCAAGATACATCTTCTGAGAGACACGATGGCAGTTATATTTACAAATTTGTGGAGAGGGGAATGAACGAGATTGGCGTGGAAAATATTGTACAGATTGTGATAGATAATTTCTCGAACAATATGACTGCAGCAAATACATTGGCTCTGACGCATCCAAATATATTTTGGACACTTTATGCAGCACATACAGTTAATCTGATGCTTGCGGATATTGGAAAAATTAAACATATCCGAAGTGCAATTATGATGGGGAGATCAGTCTCCGTGTAAATATACAGTCACACCAAATCTTTAGATATTATGAGGAAGGCGATTGGCGGAGAGCTAATAAGGCTGGGTACAACTAGGTTTGTCACGGCAGCATATGTTTATTTCTTTATCATCAATCAGAGAAAAGAAGGAGCTGCAGCATATGTTTAATTCTGATGACTTGATGGATTGCACTCTGTCCAGAACAGATGCAGGCAAGAAGGTATTTATTTAAATTAATAAAAAAATTTATTTTATAATTTTAAATTATACGTTATTCATATTTTTTAATACATCTTTTTATGAATGTTTAGGTTGCAGAAATAATTGCTAGTAATAAATTTTGGGACAACACAAACTTTGCCCTAAAAGTATTTACTCCACTGGTGAAAGTTTTGCGTAGAGTTGATTGGGACAAGGTCCCTTCAATGAGCTTTCTGTATGGTGACCTAGAGACTGCTAAAGAGGTTATAAGAGATGCTCTAGGAGGTGAAGAGAAGAAATATCTTCCAATATGGAAATTATTGATAGGAGATGGGAGGAAAAACTTAAGGGTCCTCTGCATAGAGCTAGATATTTCTTGAACCCTCTGTATTACTATGCGAAGCAGCCTGAGATTGATGCCGATAAGTCGTTCATGTCGGGTTTCGTTGACGTGATGCACAGATTCTATCTTGATGATCATAATAGAATTGATAAGATTGCACAGCAACTCCCAATGTATCAAAATCAAAATGGATCATTTGGAATGTGTTTTGCAAGGGCAGCAGTAAAGAGAATCATTAATCCAGGTATGCATTTCAATTTAAAAAATGCAAAATTCAATCTATTTTTAATTAAAGAAACTATTAAATAGCTAATAACTATTTCTAAATATTCATTGCTAGCTCAATAGTGGCAATTTTATGGGACAAATGCTCCCGAATTGAGGATCATGGCAATGAGGATCTTGAGCCTGACAACCAGTTCTTCGGGTTGTGAACGAAACTGGAGCACATTTGAGATGGTATTACAATTTTAATTTTTCTAAATATTTTTTTCCCAAATAGATATGTTCTAAACGAACTTCATGTGATTATCTTTTATTTAGGTGCATACGAAGAAAAGAAATAGCCTAAATTCCAAGAAATTGTATGACTTAGTTTTTGTCAAATTCAATACAAGGCTCAAGAGCAAACTTTCAATCCCAAACAGAAATCCACTAGTAGCATACAATGAAGAGGAAAAGGTTACCGAGTGGTTCATGCCTGGAAAAAAGAATGGCGATTCTTATGAGACTAGTGATGATAAGTCTTTTCTGGAGAACAATTGACTTTTCGACAGGTGTCAATTGCTATGGGTGCTAATCCGAAAAAGAGAGAGTGAAAGAGTTAAGGCATCTAAGTCGAAAAGTAGTAGAACTTCAAAGGAAAAAGCATCATCATCTTCAAAGTCTAAGTAGCGGCACGCATCAGATGATGATGATGAGGAAGAAATTGACACATCTTCATCAGAATCGTCATCAGATGATGAGGAAGGCATGTCATCACATGAACCAGTCAACTCTGAATCTAGCTAGAAAATATGTTGTAAAAACTAATATTTAAAGTTTCTAGCATGTTTCAAATAAACTCATTTAAAGGACAATATTGTAATTTTATAAATTATATCACTTATATATTGTAGAAACACTTTTCTTTTATCTTGAAAATTTATTTTTCTTAATTTTATGATTATATGTCGCTCTGTGCATATGCGAACGTTCTAAACGGTTTCTGCAAATTCGTTAGTTGAATGTAAATAAGCCAAAGTAAGTACTATAAACTTATTTTATTTGTTTTATTATATTCTATATAGCCAATTATATGATTATTCTTTAACTGGTATGACACCGATATGACACTCCGGTATTTAGAGTCATATCGTGATATCCCGCCCGGTATCCGGTAACCGATATGTAATTTGGCTGACCGGTATGGGAGCGGTATCCGATATTTAGAACATTGCCCCCCAACGGCTATAAAAGTAGCTGTTGGGGGGTTTCTTGCAAATAAAATTTGTAAATTTTGCCCCCCCAATGGTCAAAATGGTCTTTGGGGGTTTTTTTGCAATTTTTTTGCTAAAAAAAAACTTTTCTTTCCCTATAAATAACCGCCTCATTTCTCTATTTTTATTCTTCCTCATAATTCTCAAACTCTCCTCAATTTTCAACTCTCTAATATTTCCCAACATAAAATTCTCTCAAAAAACTTCTTTCATATTCGATTAAGTTTCAAGGCTCAAGAGCAAGCATCAAGAAGAAGATCTTCCGACTTTCAAGCAATCAATCTTTAGGCTTCGGGCTTTCTCTCTCATCTCTCAACTCTCAAGTATCAACAAGATTACAAGCGGCTTCAACTCTCAACTCTCAAACTCTTTTTTCGGCTTGCGGCGTTGAGATATTTATAATTTAAATTTTTTTATTTAGTTTTTTCGTGGTTTTTTCGAAATGGATCATATACTCATCCGGTGCTTCTTCTCAACCCGCAAGTACTTTTTTTTCTTTTTTATCAAATAAAGAATATCAAAGTCTTTGCTAACCATTAGAACAACCTCTTCAAGTACCATTTGCATCACAATCATATGAAAATATAGAATCATCTAATATGCCCGAAGAAAAGCCCACCGAAACCACAATACCCGAAACCCAAATAACTATCTCCGGTAGGACTTCAAAATCGGACATATGGAAACACTTTGAAAAAATTATGAAAAATCGTGTTAAAAAAGGATTTAGTTAACGATACTAAAACTTATTTAGATATTATGTACCATACATATGAAGATATGTATGGTGATAAATCACAAACTACAAAGGAACCTACAGTTAAACAAAGTAAAAAACCAATAATGTCATCCATATTTCACTGGAAAAAACCTAAGCAATCTATAACTTTTTTTAATGAACTTCACTATTATTTAGAAAGAATTAACTACGCAAATGACTTGTCCCCTGACCGTTACGAAAACGTTGATATTTTGGCTTAGTGGAAATCACAAGAAAAAATATATCATGTGCTTTCCAACATAGTCCGTGATCTATTAACCCCTCCAGTGTCGACACTAGTATCGAACTCTATTTTTAGTGCAGGTTGTAGAGTGCTAATAGAGTGGAGAAGCTCAATGACAACAAACATATTAAAAATATATGTTTGCTTGAAGAACTGGCTCGATGCTGAACAAAGAGAATAAAAACTATCTAACGAAATAAAGTAAGAGAACTCACCCAAGAAAGAATGAAAATTAAAGACTTTTGTAAAAAAAAATTCGAATTTGACATTTGTAATTTTTTTTATTTAATTTTTTTTAAAAAAATTGCATCAAGAATCTGCATTGACCACATTCTTATTTGCTATAGTGATAGATGGGCTTACTAAATCCATTCAGGATGAGATAATTTGGTGTATACTATTTGCTGATAATTTATCTTAGTTGATGAGACAATAGCAAGGATAAATGCCAAGTTAGATTTATAGGATTCTAATGAGCAGTCAGTTTAGATATTTGGATTCTATTATTCAGAATAATGGAGAAATCGATAAAGATGTTAATCATAGAATACAAACAGGCTGGTTGAAATGGAAGGCAACGGGAGTTTTATGCAACTGTAATATTCTGTTAAGATTGAAAGAAAAATTTTATAGGACTACTATTATGCCAGTTTTATTATATGGCACGGAATATTGGATTATAAAAAAACATCATTCACAGAAGATAAGTGTAGCAGAAATGTGCATGCTCCGTTGGATGTGCAGCAATACTAAGAGAGATAAAGTGAGATATTCGTGCTAAATTAGGTGTAGCTCCCATCGATGAGAAGATGCGAGAAAATCGCTTACGATAGTTTGGTTATGTGTAACGTAGGCCTACAAATACATCAATTCGAAGATGGGAGTTTATTAATGTAGGACAAGTTAAAATAACAAATGGAAGACCGAAGAAAATATGGATGGAGGTGATATGCAAAGATATGGAGTCTAGAGGTTTAAATAAGGAGATATTACTTAATAGAAGTGATCGATCCGGCGTGATTCTTTTTTGGTTCATGTAGCCTATCCCAAATACTTGGGATAAAAGGCTTAGTTGTTGTTGTAATTTTTTTAAAACTCATCAATCTCTTGAAAATAATACTAAGAACAAGTTGAAGGTGATGTCCCCTCTCTTCAAACTTTGTATGATTTCCAAAAAAATTTATAGAGTAATTTTATTAATATAATGAAATTTTATATAATAAAATTTCAATTTTACTCTCTTTTTTACTTGTTAGATCTAACTAAATTAAATTAACTAACTTAATAAACTAACTTATTAATAAAAATAATTATTTAAAAAAATTAACAAAATAAACATGCCGATACGACCAGGCACGGGCATGGCACATGTCTGGCGGGCCAAGGCCCAGGCGTACATGTCGTGCCAGGCACGGGCCATGCTCGAGCCGTGTCGGCACGGCCCGATTGCTAGGCCTACTTAACAAGGACCCTTATGTAGTTAAAATTCTACGGTAGAAGCATGGTACAGAATGCAAATCCCACCTACATCAGAGAATTCTTGGATAAAAAAAAAAACTACCTTGGTCGCGTAATCATGTTGATTTCATAGTGAAAGACCTTATAAATGTGGTGGTCCGAAGATTATCCTCTAAAATAAAAATCAAAATAAGGACATGAACATGGTACTACATAAGGCCTTTAAAAGGCCAAGCTACTGAATGTATTGGATAAAACCCTACACGTAAATAGCAAGTGAGTAGGCATTTTATTACTAGAGGAAACTTCTAAGGTTTATCTTTTTTGGAGATTGTAACTGAAGCAGGTATAGAGAAAACATCTACTCGCATTGATAAGCCACTTCAGATGAAAAATCAAAAATATGCTTTTGGAGCTTTTACTCTGTGGATGCATTGGATAAGTCCCTGAAACATAATTTTACTTGATTGCTTTTGGAGCCATGTCACCCTATTTTAAGTACTAGTAAAGCCTCTCAAATACTTTAGTTAATTGCTTTTGGATCTATGTTATTCATGAGGTTATAATTAGTTAGCTTCAATCATGAAAGTGAGCCACTTTTCAATGATGTAGTCCTTAGTTAGATTTAGAAATTGAAATACTCATTGATACACCAAGGACCTCATAAAGAGCCAACAAAACAACTTTTCTCAAGTATTCCAAAGACTCTTAAAGGATCACTCCGAAAACAGTTTATTTATTTGTTAACATCATAGGGTGATATCTGTACCATTTGGAATGGAGTTATAAGTCAATAAAACTTAATTACGTTCCAAAAAAACCACCATGGTAGGACAAACTTAAACTTCATAACCAGCAAGATAGGAAAATGTTTATTCTACTACCCTTTTGGGGTACCATCTTGCTACTCAAGAGAAGGGCAAGAAAGATTAGGCCGCACCTAGTTGCTCTCCCACCCATAAGTTGGCTCAATGCCCATTCTCATGAGTATTATAGTAGTACCAAGAGCTCTAGTATAGTTAGCATGAATCATAATACAAATTTTTCATTCCACCAACTTAAATTCTAAGAGTTGAGGCATGCCCTTTCCTTGACCTTATTCCTTTGATCCGCAATTTAATATGAACTCTGAAGCCAATAATGCATCTATCACTGATTATAAGTTTGGTTAATCTTTTTTTAGATGACAATCCAGCAGCACATTCTACAACAAGATCGCTTACTCATTTTTAAGTTTTTCTCTTCCTTTCTAATCAATGAGGACATACTTAACAGTTAACTAACTTAACTGGGGGAATCATTTGTTTCATTCACTGACCGCTGTGTATTCTTTTGTTTGAGGCTTTGAGTTTAATTTGCTAGTACAGTGAAAATTTTAGATTATTTGTTTTAAGTAGTCTTTCCATTTTATTTTCGCATAAAAGAGCAATTCACATGGATGAAAATCAGCATTAAAATTTGTGCTTGCAAATTGTTAGGTGAATCTATGTGTCATAGAGATAGAGAAGTTAGTGGATCAGTTGCCAACTTATCCCATGGTCTCACATAGGTCTGCCCATTAACATGTATTATAATATTTTACAAAATATAGTCCCAGGATTTTATATAATTAATTTATAAAATTGTCCAACGAGGCATGATACGTGTACAGCTCTGTTTCGTAAAACATTTAAACAAATCTATCAACAAACAAAGTGCAAAGTTTCTTACATACCACAAATGATTCCCAAATCATATGATATGTAGGGCATTTCTTCTAGTAAAAAAAGAGCATTGTCCAATAGTTTCGAACTTGAAACATGTATCTGCTACTTATAAATGTTGAAACATCCATTTACATAAAAGTATTTATAACATGGAGTATATAATGTCAACCCTTTTAAGTTTTAACAATAACTAAATATTTTATGGTTTATTTTACTATTCTATATTCTTTCATAAGTGAACAATGAGTCAATAATATTATTTGTATGAGTTAGATATACATATATTTTTCTAAGAAATCACATATATATAGCCATGTTCTCATGCCTAGGTTTTGAAGGATTATCGTGTTGTGTTTGATACCTTGTATCCATGCTGTAGTACGACATTGATGTTCCCATCTACCTATAATAGCCCAAATCAGTCGGTTAAAATTACCTTGATTCAATTTTGATGAAGCCAATAAATCCTTCCACTTCAAGTTGACCTTCATCTAGAGTTCCTTCCTTATAATGATAATTTTTCCTTCATCATATGATTTCAGGTACATTATCCTCATTTGCTTTCTTTCGACACTGGATATTCTAACCTCTGCGACTCATTTTTTCAGCTTCAAGGTGCTAGTATAAAGCTGGCATGATACTTAATCTAAGACTAACATGGCTAGTAACTTGTGAGTCATTTAAATGACATTAAGCTAAATCATGCGAGGCTTATGAGACAATAATTTGTTAGGCTCTAACATGACAGAGAGGCACTAATTTAAGACTACCATAATTTCCTCCATCTTCAAGGAAGGCCAAACGAAATGCATTCAAGTGATATATAAAATGAGTGACAGAAAGAAGTTGAGGTAACGCAACTGAGGATAAGAAAAGGGAGAATCAAACATGATGGTCAGGACACATTCAATGGGATCCAATGCATGCATCAGTTTCCAAAGGTAACAGAACCATAGTTGATGGAGCAAAACTAGGATTAGCAATAGGCCTAAAAAGATATGAAAAAAAAGGCAATCACACAAGACATAGTAATGGTTACTTTTAGCTGAGGAGATAGACTTTAAAAGAGCTCAGTTGGAAGTAACTAATTCACTTAGAAGATGCCATGAATTTCGATAAAAGTTCTCTTGTTGTGCTTCTTGACATACACAACCCAGCATGCTATTTACATGTATTCAACTAAAAGCTAAACAGGTTCCAGTCAAGCTACAAAAGTCCCAAGCCCTACCTTGCTACCATGGACAATAAATACTTTACACCAGGTGCCACAATAATTGGTCAAAATATATATCGAGTAGATATAGGAACCCCAACCTACACAAGAACTACACCTCCACTACATAAGCTAACAACACTATATCAATCTCCATTAATTATAATGTTGGCCGAGGTATTAGAATATTGGTATTAATCAAGAAACTTTTTACATCAACCTACTTAAAAATGGTGGTGCTTCAGCACAGGCACCTGATCTTCTATTTTAAATCTCTCTAGCAAGAACATTCAGAATTTCCATTTTTTCGCTTTTGCATCAACAAAAAATATTTGCTGAAACAGTACCATATCCATTACCCCCCTTCATAACTTTGTTTATTGTCCCTAAACACAACAAATTATCCTATATCATCAGTTTCTAACTCTAGCATTTGTTTTAGCTAACTTTACAACTTTGTTTCAGCTGTAATTAGCCACGTGAAGCTAATTTAAATCAAGGGAAGCTAATTTAAAATGAGTCCTGTCTTAGCTTAATGTACATTTGGGGACACATTTACCAGAGACCCCTGAACAATGTACGGCATTTACACAAACACCATCCCTCATATCTTCACAAAAACATAACGTAAACATAAAATTGACAAAATATTTCTTTCAAAATTCTCCCTTTTCTTGGTTTAAAGTGGCTGTTAGACTTCCCAAATACATCCATAACTCAAAGAAACCTTCGCATTTACTTGTTCAATTTTTCTTAACCAAAATCACCACAATGTATTCAAAAACATGAAAAAGGTTTTATTTGTTTGAGATTAAAGATGATGAATTACAAAACAATCAGCAAAAACTAGGATTTAAATAAAAGAACCCTAGAATCGTACCTGAACTTGTTCCAGCTTCCCCGTCGCGATTCGTTAGAGAAGATGAAGAAGAAATCAACCCAATCTGAGGAATCGCAGGTCTCTGAGCTTCCAAATGAGAAGACAAGGCCCCCAAGATCCTCTCCGGCGTCGTTCGCTGAGATTCGAGGATCTTTTCGCCCAACTCCCTCACCTGTCTCTCCAGCTCCACGATCTCCCTCTCTTCCTCCTCTTCTTCATCGATCTCTGAAGATCTCCGCTTCCCTAAACCTAGGGTTAGGTTTTCTCTCTGCTCGCTGCTGCTCGCCATTGCTCTCCCTCTCCACTCTCTCTCCGATTTTGAAACAGGCTCGCTCTAAACTGCGCCGGGGGTGGATTAGTATGTTGGGTTTATTTGCGGAGCCCGCTCCCAGTAAGTTACCCCGCGGAATTGCTAAACTCAAGTTGAACGGAAAATTTTGGGAGTTTCCAAAGGAGCACACCATTTTTCCTGGTGAGCCCACTTCTCAACTTTCGGCCCGACCAACTGACTAGGAAAATTGGTGTGCTCATTTGGAAACTCCCAAAATTTTGGGGATCATTCGCACGATGTGTCTAGTTTTGATTGGTTTAATCTTGCGTGGGGTGTTCGTTACAACAGGGCAGTATCGCCTAAATTTTGAAATTTGAACTGCGTGAGGATTTCAAGCGTTTTGGCGGGCGTATTTGCGAGTAATTTAAACGTTGAGCCATACTCCTACTAATTGGGAAATTTCTAAAAGCGCACCGCATTTTATTTGGTGAGCACCACATCCTACGGTAAAGAGATTTACAACACAGGGGAAAATAGTGCTCACTGAGTCAATTGTGGTGCGCATTTAGAATTTCCCTACTAATTTGGAAGCTACCATAAAATTAAGTTACTTAAAGTGGATTTTTTGCTCGTTAGTAAAGATCCATCATTTAGTATTTAACTGGATAATGGAGTTTCATTTTATGTGATCTTGTTAACACCCCTCTTTAATTGGAGTTTAATTTCAATCCACATAATGAGATTTAAAAGTCAAATCACAAAATTAGAATTATGTTTTGTTTCGCAACAACAATATAGTTCTTCAAACCATGGACTCGAAGCTCATAAAAACAATATATTTTATTTGGATAAAATTTGAACTTAGCATTTGTCTTCTGTTTCCTCTAAAGACAACATTTATATAGAAAAAAGATCTATAATTATCGTTATATGTTTTATGTAATTGATTACATAAGTGGTCGAATCTTTGATATAGCTCCCATCTGCAAAGCTTCAGAAAAATATATATTTCTTAGATAAAAATGTAGTTTGCATTATTAAGCAGATAGTTTCATGTGCTACGTCACACCAAATCTCACTCTTTCATTTATATATTTTTTAATTTTTTTAGGATAATGAAATCCATCATTTAGGATTATTCGGTTTAGAAATTTGGAACTGGATTCGGAGCTAAATTTAGCTGTTCACTGTCAGTAATGTTGACTCATATTTAATTTCTTAGATTTTAATTTTTATCTAAATATTTATAAAATAAATAAAATATTAACAGTTTTTAGTGAATACATCTTATATTAATTTAACGGAAGAACAATAAACTTCGAAACCCTTGGCTTTTGGTCCTAAAGTAATCATTTTTCCGTCTTATCAGTTGCTAGCACTAATTAATTGATTACCCAAGTCTATATTGTTGAGTGACCTCCTGAAGATGCAATTCTAGAATCTCCCTAACAAGGAGTATCTTGTTAAGAGTATCAATTCTCCTACATTCAATACTTTGCATTTGTCTTTATTGGCGGGTAGAAATGAGGAGAGGTAGTAGTTACTATTTTGGAATATGACACAATATAAGTTATTAAATCCGTGCTACCAACAGGTCTGGGTGGTGTAGTTGGTCATCACGTTAGTCTCACACACTAAAGGTCCCCAGTTCGAACCTGGGCTCAGACACGCAAGTATCTTTTTTGATCACCGTTGTGCTTACTCCAACTCGGTAAAGAGGAGCACAAGTACAATCACAATGAGCATAGACACTCCACTGTGCTACAGAGAACCCTAACATTTTGACCCGGGCAAGGAGATGCTCTCTCGTACACATCAGAATCTAATCGCTTTCCTCAAAAGTGTTGGGTACAGAAAAGCTGGGAATTTCTAGATTAGCACAGCTTTTTTCTCGGTGAGCCCACTTAAAAATTTTCCTTTATTTATTATTTTGCTATTAAAATTCTTAGTCAAAATTGTCTCTCCTTCACTCCTCTTTCATCCTCCCATCCATCCGGGACTGTTAGCTCGGATGAATTGGCCTGATCCGAATGGCTGGATATAATCAGGGGGGAGGCAGGGCGGCAATGTCGTCAGGGAGTTTTTAGAAATTTCCGTTTTTTCTCAAAAATAGAGAGAGAGAGAGAGAGAAATTGAGAAGAAGAAGAAGAAGATGATGATGATGATGATGATGAAGAAGAAGACAATGAAGAAGAAGAAGAAGAAATCAATCAGAGAGAGAGAGGAGGATAGTTTAGAAATTTTGGTGTGCTCACTAGGAAAACCCTATCTTTTTAAAAGAGAGGGTGTGTTCACTAGGAAAAGTGAGCTCACTAAGAAAAAAGCTGTGCCCACTAGAAATTCCCCAAAAGTTGAATGCTCAAGAATCACCCTAGCACACACCATATTTTAAAATGGAGCAGATAAGAAGAATCAGATTATTTGTATTTGTTCATATTCCCTGTCCATACCAAATAATAAAATAATCTCTTTTTTTTTTTTGTTTTTTTTTCAATTTTTCCTTTTCCATCTATTTCCTTCTCTTTCGACCAACCACAGCCTAAATGAATGGCCTCTTTCTACGATCTTTTGCAAATTCTTTCCAACTTTATGGGAAGAATCCAAACACCAAAGAAATACTCAATAAAATATCCATCAAAAGAATTATTTTGAAGCATTAAATGGGTCCAGGCTCCAGAGCCAACATTCTTTTTTGATACAAAAAATAATGATAGTGATACACTGATACCTCACTAAATAGACTATACTGGTAATTTGTACGTGAACCTCATTTAATCTGTTAAATTAAGAACTACTGGTATATAATTATCCTAGCAAAGCAGTTGAAGCTTTGATTCATGGGTTTAGAAATGAGATACATCCAACTCTTTGTTTTTTGCTTCACAGTACATAAAGTTATTCAGTATCTCTCAAATAGAAAAATTGAGTACCATGCGAATCAAACTCAAAGTAAAGCAACTCAATCAGACAGAAAACATGAGAAAAAAATTAGTCGCAGATCTCTCTTGTCAATTATCTCATCAATACGCATCCCATTTGCACAGTCTCTTATCGCATTTATAGAGAAGGAAAACCACTCACTGTGTGACCATGTAAGATTACAATTCAGAATCGTGTTATAATTTAATTTTAATTACCTAAATGACCATCAATTACTGACATGTGGGGTCCATTACCGTAAAATAGGATGCTACATATTATTCCGAATATTTATATGATTGCTTTCTTATGTTTCAATAGAAGAATTAATAAAAGAAAATAGACGAGTTAACAATAAAAATTATCGATACTCTATAATTAGCAGTGTAACTCTCACAAATTTTATTAATACTACATATGCCGACCAATAAATGAAACACAGTAATAATTAAAAATAATTAATATAGTTAAATGTCCACCCCATGTCCTTTTGTGTTGCTATCTATCCATTCATATCCTTTGTTAATTGTATATCACACTATTATCTAACTGTTTACTACGAATAGTTTCTATCTCTCTACCACGCATTGTCTAATTACCTATCATGCTGTTATTTAGCTATCTACTATGATATTAACTATCTATTATGTTATTATCAAATTATCTATAACGCTATATCTAATTATCTACCATGATATATCTAACTATCAATTGCTTTACTTACTTTTTATTATACTACTAGCTATATATCTACTACGTTATTATATAAGTATTTATCACTACTAACTAACCATTTAGGTAGCGTATGAACTTGACTTAGTTCAATAGCTATGGAAGCTTTTGATTTTATTTTATTTTTTAATTTTAACTTCGTAATTAAATTACCCGAAGCATTGATGATGAAGCAAAGATGGTTGGATTTGTGTTTGTTGTGCCACATTGACGATGAAGAGGGAAGGCCACAGCGAAAATAATATCAAGGTCGACATCAAATGCAATGAGTAGGATGAAGGTGAAAGCCACGTTGAATGCGATGTATAACTTATCACTCATAAAGTTTAAAACTCTCACTTAAATTTCCTGAACTGTGAAAAAAATATCTCCGCCTGATCTTTCCTATCGGTTTTTTTCGCATTCCAGGGAGTGATAATTTTAAACTTTAGGGGTGATAAATTATACATCCCCATACTACAGGGGGTCTGAGTGTAATTAATGCATAGAGTATAAGCAGTTTCTTTAATTAACCATCAAAAGAATTTCTAAACTCTTCTGTCTCATATATTACCATTGATGGGTGATAAGTGGATCACTGATCGATAAAGCAAAGATTTGGTCTTTGTTAAGCCCTTCTCAATGATAATTTTTTTTTTAATCACCTTATAATGTCAGAATATTAATTGGTCAATATAAGATAAGCAGTTGATAATCAAATTTAACTTTAACATAAAATGGCCTTACCCAACATATTCTCTTCGAAGAAGGAATAGTAAAGAGACACCATTCAGCGTTTCGGATCACAAAATACACACACGGTAAGAAAATTAAAATAATAATAATAATAACTTTAGTTCTCAATTAAACAATATCATACAATATCATGATGATATCACCTCTCTCCAATTTGAGTGATATTGTAAAAGTTAAAATTCTCGTCTCAACTAAACTCAAAACATATTAACTAATGTCTCCAGGAGAATTATCCGTCTCTAAGAGATTTTGAGTTCTGACTGTGTGTGTGTTTGACTCGTAAAAAAATAAAAAATAAATTCAAAATATATGCTGAAGCAGTGAAGTCTTTTCAGCAGAATCTGCCGGTTATGGGTGCGTAGAGCTAGGCTGTAGCACATAGCATATGCTGAGATTCCTTTGGCATCACCTGCGACCACCCAATCACATTTGGTGGCTCAACTCGCACTCCAAATTTTAATCAATCTCCCCCTCACTCTTAACTCTTATCTACACGTTTCCGTGTAGCAAAGCCCTACACTCCCGACCTCTAAAATGAGGTCCCTGAGAGAGGAGGAAGAATTCGAGCTGCACTACCAATGGAAGTACGGCTTGTTCTCGTGCCTGGGCCATCTCAACCCGGCGCTCGCGTGGCGGAAGCTGCGGCAGTGGAGCGAGCGGAGGCGGACGAGGAGAGGCAGGCTCTATATAGGAAGAGGGAGTTTCAAGTATGACCCTATGAGCTATGCACAGAACTTCGATGAAGGAGACCTGCATGAGGAGGAGGAGAGCGCGAGCCACATGTTTTCTTCGAGGATCGCTGGCCGTCTCCGCCTGCCACCAGGGGCCATGAAATCTTTGCCGGAGAGTCCATGAGAAGTAAAATCTTTTTTCTTTTTTTGTCTTAACTATATACAGTGAATTGATATGAATATATAGATTGCGGAGTATACTGTCTATACATAAATACATTATTTTTCTCTGTGAGAGCATACCAACTTAATAATTTGCTTTTTCCAATTAAAATAAATATAGATTTGTTTTTTTTTTTATTTTGACCTTATAGATTTCTCAGCCTTTGGCTAACATCAAGTGTAGTATCTGTTCTTATCAGTTTAATATAGATTTGTTTTGTTGTGAAATATAAAACTTTTAATCAAATGACAATGCTCTTTCTTTATCAGTCAAAAAGTGCATGATGGCTCAATGTTGCATTGAGATAGAACGCTAAGTAAGAACCCATAGTGTATATGGAATGGGTGTAACAATTGCATATTCTAAAATAGACAACGAGATATTTCTTCTATCATTCATTGTATCAGCTATTATATTGGAGCTTGGTTCCATAAATAACTGTTATCTCCTCCTATTATATTAGAGCTTGGCTCCATAAATAACTGTTATGGAATGGGTGTAACTATTATATTTATCATTCATTGTATCAGCTATTATATTGGAGCTTGGCTCCATAAATAACTGTTATCTCCTCCTACTTTTTATTTTATTTTATTTTTCTTGTATTACTTTTACAGTGTGTGTATACATACACACGCACACACATTTGCACTAATATAATATTTCATATCTTATTGAAACATACAAAGATGATCTCGGAGTTGTTTTTTTTCCTCAAAAAAACAAATGTTTGGAAATTATCATATATGACTAGAAATTTAAATAAAATGATCAGTTATTTAAACAAAAGGGTCAATATGTATATATTAGTTGGTGGGAGGCTGGCTTTATTTTTAATAAAAATATCACAGCTACATAATAAGCACTTAGGCATATTCGGTATACTTGGATACCTCACATACTTTAGATATTCTTATAAAGTATTCATACGTGCAGACATCAGAATTTTATCACTATGTATTATTAGTAAAGTGCACATAAGATGCGTACGTGTTTTTTAAGCATTTAAAAGGGTAGGAAAATTCTTAAATATAACAAAAAATGGAAACAACATTGAAATATTAAGAAAATTAGGGGTTATAATATAACCAGAAATTCTAATAGAGTTAAGTTTACTTGATGTAGTCATTATTTTCAAATAAAATAAAGAAAAATAATTATGAGAATTATAGAGAGAAAAAAAAAAATAGAATCTAGCTGCTTCTATTTTTCTCTCTTTTTGACGATTTCAGTTTTTACATCTCCTTTTTAATATAATGTTTCACCATAGTAACTGCATAATATATTAGAGGCATCAGAGCCTCTATAGATAGTGTAAATATTACCCAAAAGTTAGATGACTAACCCAAGTTATTTGAAGTTTTAGCGAGTTTGGATATAAAAGTTATACCATAATAACTTAACAAGCAGGTCGCATGTATGACTTTTCTCAAATCTGAAATCTGATAATAAATCCAAAAATAGTTGTATGTTAAGGTACATAATAAACGATTATTATGTTTCGCCAAAAACTAATAGGTAGCAACGATAAAACATTATAATGTGAATTTGAAGTTAGGAGTTTCTTTTCAAAAAAGAAATTTATATGAAAATAATAATTTCAATTACTTATTTTTGAAAACGTATAATTTAAGGTGACATTCTACAGATATCTACCTTCAACCAGACAGTATGAAGTAGTCCTGTGTGCTATATTGCTATGACATTCTTCGCACCGAAAACAATTTATGTTAACGTATTTCATAAATTGATTCGAAATATTTCATCAAGAAAAATAAATAAAGTGGTCCAAACATAACTGATTTTTTTATTTTTTCCTCGCCATTGTTTGGGAAAGAAAAAATCTACCTACTAAGGTACTGGATTATAATTTTGAATAACAAAAGCTTGGGAATATGAAAAATCACAAGTAAACTAACAGCTTCGACATGGAAGAAACACAAGTATAATGCAATTTTCACCATGAATCCAGAAAGAATAGACGTACCTGACGGCTCTGGGCTCAAATGGAAGGTTGATTTGGAGTACTATCGAACATGACAGCAGTTGACATATGAAATAGACAATCATCAAGACAAGTAACTCCTCTAGTGAAGTCAATTTGTATTTTATCTCAAAATAGTACCTGCAATTGTTCCAGCAAATTGTCCTGTAGAAGAGAAAATTTGTCTTGAGTTCTAGGTAGAAGATTTAGTAATCTAGAGCAGCAATATATCTCCATAATTCAAACTTTAAGTGAGAAACATACATAGAATGAAAGAATAAAAGTTTCAGTTGTGTACTAGAAAAGTACCATTATGAACTATAAAAGTAAGTTTTCAGGTAAGTAGAAGAAAAAGCCCATTTAACGACTTCAGGGATAATGCTCTTTACCATGTTTACTTCAGTCTAGCCACGCTCACGGCAACTCTCACAGACTGATAGACCACCAGACCTGATCAATAACATGTTAACATACAGGAACTAAGCATACCTCAATTTGATTGTTGGATCAGTAAAGAAACAATGAATGCCTAGGTATTCGTATGGTTATTCATGATACTTTTCTTTGGGCAGATATACTTTCGGATGAGGAGCCGATTCAGATCTCATGTGGGACATCTGGTGATAAGGACAGCGACAATCTTCCTTTTACAGCCTAGACGTGATAAGCATGCATTAAGCATGCATTTGGAGATCCCTTTGAAGACTTTTTTGAAGTTTTTGGTGGACTGATGTACTTTGTTGCCTTACTTGGTGGCATAGCAAAACTTTATGTACTCTTTGTTTACTTTTTTTCTAGCTAGCGTGATGTTTTTTTTGTGCTTCTTTTAAAATGTTATTGTAGTTCTATTATCTACTTATTAATAGAACGCGGAGGGCTTCCACCCACCTTCTTTTGCTCAAAAAAAAAAAAAAAAAACAATGAATGCCCAGAAACTAGCGACTATTCCTAATGTAGTACAGATAAAAATCGATAATATTTCTCAATCCATCCCCATTGGGATAGTTTCCATCCACAGAGGTATTATTGCGACTATAGATAAGAATCACAAAGGTTATACATTGATTGAAAGAAAGAATTTTTCCTTATAACCTGTTACTGGTCAAGTTCAGGTTGCTTAAAACTTGAAGAGAAGACATGATGAAAGTAATTTCAGCTCACATATTATTTGAGGACAGATCAACAAATTGAAACCGTCCCAATGCACTGACATTCTGGGAGAATATTTCTGTCAAGTGATTTTAATACAAATTCAGGAAACACCAACCATGAAGTTGAGTAATTCCACTTGGTATCTCTCCTGAGAAACTGTTGCTCGGCAAGTCTCTGCTTGCACAGACGAGCACGCTGGTGTAGTCAGCAACAATTCCCTTCATACTGGATGCTCAAGTTCAAGTTCTAGAGTAAAGAGACGCACAAAGAGAGCTGAACTACCCATCTACCCCAATGTCACTTGGTCTGAATATCTATTCTGTCACGTTGCAACGAGTAGTGAAGCGCATGGGTGAGGCCAATTCTGCATAATGGATCGAAGATGATGCACCAAGAGCAGTGGTGATATATGTAGAACTAGAGCCAAGATACTGTATTTCTTGATGCTAAACCAGGAAACGAAATTCAAGCTGACTATAAAAAAGAACACAATTGTGATGGTGTGCATGCACGATTACCTATATAAAGTTGAAATTACAGAAGCCCAATGGGAGAGACTTATTTCTTCTAGGGATGTTCAGTCGGTCAATCGGTCGGAGATCAGAGTTTTCCAATCAGATACGAGGGTAGAAGGTTCTAATCGTCGTCGGAAAAAATTTCTGACCAAACTTCGATCGATTTCTCTCGGAGTCGGGCAAAGTCGCCGAAGTCAGCAATGGAGTTCGTCTTTGAATGTTCAGTTGGTCGATCGGTTAGAAATTAGAGTTCTCCGATCGAATCCGAAGGTAAAAGACTCCGACCGCTGCCGAAAGATTTTTCCGACCGATTTCGGTCGGAGTCAGGCGAAACCGCCGAAGTTAGCGGTCGTGCTCACCCCTAGTTTCTATCATCTTCAAGAACTTAGGAAAACAAATTCACATACTCATGGATGATGCATATCAAAGTAGGAAAGAAGAAAGAACATAACTTGCTCAGTTTTATCTTGGAAATTATTGAAAACTTCAACTTTGTCATACAAGTATTCTACATAAAAACCAAAAAGAAATATTCAGAACTGTAGATATATCATATACCTTTTTGGTGCATTGTTTCCCTCGCTCATTTATTTAGACAAGCTTGCATATGTGAGTCTAGAGACAGATGCAGATTATTAGTATCAATCCAATACTTAAACATCATAAAGAAATGAAATACAAAGCGGTAGCACAAATCCACAACTTTGTCAAGCATAAGACTGCATAATTTTTTCTTTCTTTTTTCCCAAGAAAGAAACAACAACAACTAAGCCTTTTATTCCAAATATTTGGGGTAGGCTACAGGAACAAAAAAAAAAAAAAAAAAAGGCCTTCGTCTGGTCTTGAGCCTACGAATGAAAACTCCGTACATTATATAGCAAATCTCTCTACCAAGGACATATAGATTCCTTCCAAGAACAATACTGTTCTAAAAGGTAACAGATATAGGACTCCTCACAATGTACTTTGTAGAAACCCACTCCAAGTAGCCCTGTGAATGTGAGACTGTTGCATTAGTTACCCCTTTACTGAAGGTCACCTTAAATTTCAACTCCTGATTCACATTTGCAAACTGCAGAACTTTCGGTTCGACTGTCACCGTAACTCCTATTGGCTCAGCGACCTCCACCCAATATCTCGACTTCGCCTCCCCAACATTCTTTACAGTTCTTGTCACGCTAATTGGTAAAGTCTTCGAACCAAAAAACACCGAGATTGAAGGGTAGTTCAGTTCAGCTTCAGTGATTTTTCCAACGGTTGAACAATCAACTGGACTACCGACGATTGTTTTAACTTGGTTATTGTCATACCAGAGTCCACAAAGGTAAGGGACGTAGTCATCTGCAGAAAGGTCATAAACTAGGCCAGGATTGCTAGCCTTTTCAGGGTTCACATGTCCTGCTCCGACTGCAAAGAGGTCCGCTTGGAGCTCTCGCTCGTCAGTTATTTTATTGCCACTGTGGTCTAAAATATCAGCTGTGGTCATGAGTGCCGACTTGATTGCAGCAGGAGACCAATCCGGATGTACACTCTTCAATAATGATGCAATTCCGCTGATATGAGGTGCAGAAAAGGAGGTACCTGACATGACATTGAATAGCACATTACTGTCGTCTGAATTGGGCAATCCCAGCGATGGGGGCCATGCTCCGAGAATACTAACACCTGGAGCTGTAATATCTGGCTTCAGAATGCCCGCGCTGGCTACGCTCGGCCCCCTCGAAGAGAATGAAGTGATTGCAGGATCATGAGATCCGTCCTCGATTACCATACCCTTGAACAAAATAGCAGCTGTTGGGTTGGTCGTGGAGTTGATATACTTCATGACCTCAGATGCATCATGGAAGCTGATATGAGAAGCGGGAAGTGCATGTGCATCAGTAATGATGCTGTACCCGTCCTGAGCTCCATTGGCAAGAATCATGGCCACTCCACCCGCACTTTTCACAAACTCACCCTTAGCAATCCTCCCAATTCCACCACCTCGATCGCACAGAACAATCTTATCCTTCACGTCGAGGCCTTCCAGCGAGCCATTTCCACAGAAGGCCGCATCAGGCTTTTTGCTGGCTCCTGCGTAGATAACTGGGAAAAAGGCGGGCTTGAATTCTTTGGGCTGGAAAAGAGTCTCCCCGTGGAATTGCATATTGTTCCCTAACTTCACAATTGCCTTTATTCTCCGATCTGTGGTGCTTGCGGCCACAGTAAGAAGCCACGGGGCTTCATTCACGAGTGAGCTAGCATTAGGCCCATTGTTCCCCGCTGAACAGCTAGGAAACACACCCTTCTTGATCGCACCAAATGTAGCCACCGTGAGATCGTCCTTGTAAAATGGTATCGCCGGATCTCCCCCAAGAGAAAGGGAGAGAACATCAACTCCGTCCTCAACAGCAGCATCGATCCCTGCTAGAACGTCAGCACCTACACAATCCGTAGGTCCGCCGAAAGCACACACCTTGTACATGGCAATGTGAGCATATGGTGCCATCCCACTAGCAGTGCCTGTTCCGCTCGCCAACACTTGAGCTCCGGACACGAATGCTCCAGCCGCAACACTTGCAGCGTGGGTCCCATGCCCATCGTTGTCAATCAATGGAGATTCTACTTCGTCGGTGATATTTGTTTCTTTCGCTGCTCCGGCAAAGAAGGATCTAGCACCAATGAGCTTGTTGTTGCAGAGAGACGCATTGTAGTCACACCGCCCTTTCCACTTGCTTGGCGGAGGTGGCATGCCAGCATCATCAAAGGACGGATGACTAGGAAACAGACCTCCATCGAGCACACCAATGATTATCCCCTTGCCGAAATTGGACCGCTGCCACAGTCCAGATTTGAGGTTCAAATCCAATCCTAGGAATTTAGGAGTATGGGTTGTATGCCGGGAGTAGGAACTGCTGGGATACGCACGGACGAACCCCTCCATCTTCGAAATTTCACTGAGCTCCTGCTCGGTTAGCCTCGCAGCGAATCCGCTTATCACATGAGAGTATGTGTGAACAATCCGCGGTTCAGCTGTCGAGCTAGCCAAGCTCTCTGGAAGGAAGGACTCGTACCAGTCCTCCCTCTCTGCAGAGTTTGTAAACGCAGTTCTTTCAGGTGGGCTCACATGAACAATATAGGTCTTCAGTTGGGATGTTCGGGCCTCGCTGCTCGGTACCGGATCACGTGGGCACTGAATGTCCATGCAAGCATTGTTCGGGACACTTGCTGTGCAAAGATTAGAGGAAATGAGAATGACAGCGAAGAAGAGAGAGGGCCCTAGGCTCTTCATCACTACACAATGGGGATTGAGTGCATTTTTAGTTGAGCTCAGCAGATCAATATATAGAAAAGAGAGGGGAATGTGAAGTGAATAAAAAATGGCTTGGCCGGCTGTTGAAATCTGCACACAACAGGACTGAGAATGAATGATGGAGATAGATGAAGAAGTAATCTCTATCGTTTCTTGTGTGCATAGAATATTGAGGCCGGGGTGGTTAGAGACTGTATAATTTAACCGACCAGATTAACTGTGGCTAATATTGGACGGATGAGAATTTCCAGGCAACCGTCTGCTTTTAGTATATAAGAGTTTGAATTAGGGTAAAAGTTTGTTGCTTAAGATAACCTAGCAGGCCAAGCATTGGCCGGCATGGCAGATAGCACCTGTTGTTGGCCAGCAGCCACTAACGAGTTGTCCTAACATTCGTACGGTCTCTTGGCAAAGGATAGCAGCTTGGTTAAAAATACACCAGCTAAGCTCATTCCGAAAAAGAACAATAGCAACACATCATAGCACTATGTATCTGTTCTATTAAACTAAGTCAATAGAACACAAAGGGTATTAGTCCGCCGTCTTTAATCTAAAAAAAAAAAAAAAAATAGCAACATATCATACATAATGTACGTGCGATAAAATTTTTGGATAGAATTTGATTTTGATAGGGTTTTTATATAGATTTAAGTTTAATTAAAATTTTGATTTTGGATAAGATTTTATTATTATCTTTACTGCTAGGATTTTTTATGAATATGTTTTGTATGTCATATTTTAAAAAAATGGATAAATGATTGAAAATTTGAAAAAAAAAATTAATGCATGGATTCACATGGCTCAAAATCTCATAGATTCATTGAGAATGGACGTAGATTCGCCTAGGTAAATTCCTGAATTTTCTGTGTTCTTTTCCAATTCTTCCAAAAAAAAATCAATAACTTCCAAATCTCTAATCCTAATTTTGTTTCCGTCCTGCATACCCAAAATACTCGCAATAGTGAATATTCTGACAACAATGGCAACAAGAAAACAAGGAAATCTCTCATTAAAAAGGGAATTGGTACTTGGGAAGCCAATTGATAAATAGAATTGTGATTTTGAAATACTTCCAACTCAATTAACTTCAAAGCAGGATGCATGCTGTTAAGTGTGTAAAACCCGTGGATATACTTCAACTCAAATTGACGGAGAAGCAGAAACTAAAATATAAATTATAACATGAACACAGTTGTGTTGTTGTGTGTTAACACAAGATGAAAACTAAAATATAAGAATGAAGGTAAATTAAACACCGAAGAGATGGATAACCTAGAGAAGCTGGAGGAGACCAGACAATTGAACACTAAGAAAATATCAAATTGCTGAGTCTATGGAAGTTACGGGAGGAGGTATATAGAGAGGAGGAAATCAAGTGGCGTCCACGAGCACATAAAAAATAGCTTAAGAAAGGGGATGCAAATACGCAGTTCTTCCATAGAAGCACTAGTTTTCGGAATAAAACAAATAGAATCCACTCCATGAAAGCTATAGGGGGTGTGATCCAGGGCCATGTGATCCATGATCACATGGACTGTCACTTTAAATTGCTGTTTGGTTCTTAGAACTAATTCAGAGTCAAGATGAAAGCGGGAGAATGGGACCCTTCGGCTGAGTTAAGAGATTTGGAAAGTGAATTCCAAGAGAAAGAAATTAAAAGAACAGTGTGGGAGTTAGGCTTCGACAAAGCATTGGGCCCAGACAACTTTCCATTATTGTTCTTTAGAACTTTTTGGCTAGAGGTTAAGACAGATCTCATATGGCTAATGGATGAGGTCTTCCAGGGTAGGGCAAGATTGGACAGAATAAATTACTTTCTCATCACACTTATGCCGAAGAAAACTTTCTCGGAATGCATTGGAGACTATACACCAATAGCGCTACTGAATAATATGCTAAAGATTGTATCTAAAATATTAGTGAATAGACTCACCCCGAAACTATAAACACTCATAGAAGATTATCAGACGGTAATCATTGCAGGAAAAAATATAATGGAGGAGGTTGCAACGGCCTATGAGATTATCCACCAAAGCAAGAGGACAAAGTCTAATGGGTATCTATTGAAGATTGATTTTGAAAAGATATATGACTTGGTTAATTGGGACTGCTTAATCAAAACAATGCGTTCGTGGGATTTGGAACAAGGTGGATAGATGGATTGAAAATTGGTTATTCTCCAGCAAGACTCAAATTCTTTTTAATGGTCAGACCAGGAAAAAAATAATCTTCAGAACAGGTCTAAGACAGGGGACCCTTTGTCACCTCTCATGTTTGTTCTGATGGCAGATTGGTTGAACAATATGTTTAGGAAATTGGAGGGGAGGGGCATATAAAGGGTCTCGCGGATTCGCCATTTGCTACATAAATAAACTTACAGTATGCAGATGACATGTTAATCTTCGAAATTGGGTGTGTTAAAGAGGCAACAATTATTAAATGAATCCTCTGCTGTTATGAAGCCTGGTCGGGTTTGAAAATAAATTTTTCAAACATTTCTTTTGTTTGCCTAGGCAAAAGGAGTGTGTCTCTCACTTTCTTTCTTGGCATATTCAACTGTAGGGAAAAATGCTTTTTGATTAGATACTTGGGCATTCCAATCAAGCCAAGAAGACTGCCAAAATAGGATTGGAATCCGTTATTTGACAATTTCGAAAGAAAACTGGATAGATGAAAAGGGAGCCTATTCGCATTGGGAGGCAAAGCTATGTTACTGAATTTGGTATTATCCAGCCTGCCACTTTATTATGTGTCATTTTTTTCTTTTACCGCAGTGGATAAGGAACACAATAGACGGCATAAAGAGGAGATTCCAATAACAAGTACCACTTAGTGGCTTGGGGCCAAGTGTGTAGACCTCAAGAAGGAGAGGGATTGGGAGTACTGGATCTAAAAACTTTTAATGTAGCTCTCCAGACAAAATGGTTGTGGTATTTAATAAAGAGGTCTCATAGTTTGTTTCAAACCTTAATAGCCTCCAAATATGGACCGAGGGTAGACATTGGCAAACTGGACTCAGAAAGTTACCCAATGTCTTGAGTTTCTGGAAGGGTTTACTTGTAACCCGAAACATAGTCTGGCACAGTCTGGAATATAAATTAGAGATCGGCTCAAAAATTGCATTCTGACATGATAGATGGTGTTCGAAGATACTCCTCAAGATTTTGTTCTCAAGAACTTTCGATCTAGCTACTAATAAAGATGCAACTGTTACTGAATATTAGGGAAGATTGAGATAGAAACTGAGAGCGAAGACTCCGGTGATGAACAAGAGAGGTTACAATACGAGAATTGAGACATCTTCTAAGAGAGGTTGCGCCGTCTACAACAGAGGAGATGGAGGTGGGACATGGATGAGAACTTTTCAATCAAGTCAACTTATTGGTGCTTTATAGATGGACGGTTGGTATCTAAACATGCCACATGGATTTGGAGGATGAAATGCCCAACAAATGTTAAAATGTTTCTTTGGTTAATGAATAAGCGGGCTTTACTTATGTGGCCGAACCTTCAGAAAAGAGGTTGGATTGGTCCCAATACATTAGTGTTGTGCAAAGCGAAAGGAGAATCTATTGATCACATCATGTTCAGTCGCACCTTCACCGCTCCAATCTGGAACAAGTGTGCCAGGTTATTTGGAGTAGATTACCCTAGGATACTTTATACCATGAGTTTATGGGATTGGCTATAGAGTGGGGGAATGGGGGTCGGTCTTGCAAGGTCCATGGCTGCGACCATATTTTTGAATATGTGGAGAGAAAAAAATAATGGAATTTTTAATTGTGGCATGACCCCTGGATATTTGTATTCGTATGGTTATTCACGATACTATTCTTTGGACAGTTATACCATAGGACGAGAATATGTTACGGTTTTCAGGGGATCGTCTGATGACTTATTGGAATCCCCTCATCCCTCCCCATTGTAGGACCAGAAGAGACAGGCAGGCTAGCTTCAAGGGATGAGTGGAAGATAGTACACATTTAAGACCTTGCGAGAAAGCTCCATTTGTTTTTTGGCCTTATTTTTGCTTTTTTGTGGCATGTTTTTGTGACTTTAGTTGTATCTTTGAGGACCGCTTATATTAGTGGCCACAAATATTGTTATTTTATTAAATTTCTTATTAATAGAACGCGGAGGGTCTTCCCCAGTAGTCTTAACCTTTAAAAAAAAAGAATGAAGGTAAATCATTAGCTTGTGAAGCTACTAGCATTATTAGTATGAAAATTTTTTATTAGTGATAAAAGTAAATCTTTAACAGAAAACATGCGATAGAATTATGAGACAAACCTTGAATAATCATCAATAAGTATAAATTAGTACAAAAATCAGCAGAGAAAGTGGACGAGGCTGACAATGACAACGTTTGTAATACAACAATCAAATATGAGGGCAAAGCTTATGGAGATCTAAATTGAAAGAAAAATAAGTTTTCACCTAAACTTTCATGAGGAACAATCACCCGAAACTTAAGAGAATGGCCTCGCCACCTATTACAGATTATTATAGAATATTCATCACTGGGTACATGATGAGCATGCTAGGATGGCAAAATTGAGGATGGCATAAATAGGGTGACATGAATAGAAAAAATAGCATGAGTAGAACATGATAAAAATAAGTTGGAATCAAGGTTTAAGATATCAGAATTGGTACCAAACGATGGTTTATAGTATCTAAATTGGCAATATCAGACAAAATTTTTATTAGAAATATTGAAAATATTGACAATTCAGACGAATATTTAATGCTACATCTCAATTTAGATGAATATTATAATATTCAGACGAATATTATATGGTTTATAGTATCTAAATTTTTATTACATGTCATTTTTTCTTTTACCGCGATGGATAAGGAACAAAATAGACCACATCAGGAGGAGATTCCAATAACAAGTACCACCTAGTGGCTTGGTGCCAAGTGTGTAGACCTCAAGAAGGAGGATTGGGGGTACTGGATCTAAAAACTTTTAATGTAGCTTTACAGACAAAATGGTGGTGGTATTTAATAAAGAGGTCTCATAGTTTGTTTCAAACCTTAATAGCCTCCAAATACTGACCGAGGGTAGACATTAGCAAACTGGACTCAGAAAATTACCCAATGTCTCGAGTTTCTAGAAGGGTTTACTTGTAACCTGAAACATAGTCTGGCACAGTCTGGAATATAAATTAGAGACTGGCTCAAAAATTGAATTCTGACATGATAGATGGTGTTCGAAGATACTCCTCAAGATTTTGTTCCCAAGAACTTTCGATCTAGCTGCTAATAAAGATGCAACTGTTACTGAATATTAGGGAAGATTGAGATAGAAACTGAGAGCGAAGACCCCGGTGATGAACAAGAGAGGTTACAAATACGAGAATTGAGACATCTTCTGAGAGAGGTTGCACCATCTACAACAGAGGAGATGGAGGAGGGACATGGATGGGAACTTTACAGTCAAGTCGACTTATTGGTGCTTTATAGATGGAGGGTTGGTATCTAAACATGCCACATGGATTTGGAGGACGAAATGCCCAACAAATGTTAAAATGTTTCTTTGGTTAATGAATAAGCGGGCTTTACTTATGTGGCCGAACCTTCAGAAAAGGGATTAGATTGGTCCCAATACATTAGTGTCGGTGCAAAGCGAAAGGAGAATCTATTGATCACATCATGTTCAGCCGCACCTTCAACGCTCAAATATGGAACAAGTGTGCCAGGTTATTTGGAGTAGATTACCCTAGGATACTTGATACCACGAGTTTATGGGATTGGCTATAGAGTGGGGGAATGGGGGTAGGTCTTGCAAGGTCCATAGCTGCAGCCATATTTTTGAATATGTAGAGAGAAAGAAATAATGAAATTTTTAATTGTGGCACGACCCCTGGATATTTGTATTCGTATGGCTATTCACGATACTATTCTTTGGATAGTTATACCATAGGACGAGGACATGTTACAGTTTTTAGGGGGTCGTCTGATGACTTATTGGAATCCCCTCATCCCTCCCCATTGTAGGACCAGAAGAGACAAGCAGGATAGCTTTCAGGGATGACTGGAAGATAGCACACATTTAAGACCTTGTGAGAAAGCTCCTTTTGTTTTTTGGCTTTATTTTTGCTTTTTTGTGGCATGTTTTTGTGACTTTAGTTGTATCTTTGAGGACCGCTTATATTAGTGGCCACAAATATTATTATTTTATTAAATTCCTCATTAACGGAACGCGGAGGGTCTTAACCCGCAGTCTTAACCTTTAAAAAAAAGAAAAAAGGTAAATTATTAGCTTGTGAAGCTACTAGCATTATTTGTATGAAATTTTTTATTAGTGATAACAGTAAATCTTTAACAAGGAAGTTAAAGGTTGAAAACATGCGATTGAATTATGAGACAAACCTTAAATAATTATCAATAAGTATAAATTAGTACAAAAATCATCAGAGAAAGTGGACAAGGCTGACAATGACAGTTTGTAATACAACAATCAAATATGAGGGCAAAGCTTATGGAGATCTAAATTGAAATAAAAATAAGTTTTCACCTAAACTTTCATGAGGAACAATCACCCGAAGCTGAAGAGAATGGCCTCGCCAACTATTACAGAATATTCATCACTGGGTACATGATGAGCATGCTAGGATGGCGAAATTGAGGATGCCATAAATAGGGTGATACATGAATAGAAAAAATAGCATGAGTAGAATAGGATAAAAATAAGTTGGAATCAAGGTTTAAGATATCAGAATTGGTACCAAACGATGGTTTATAGTATCTAAATTGGCAATATCAGACTAAATTTTTATTAGAAATATTGAAAATATTGACAATTCAGTTAAAAGAAAAAAGGGAAGACCGAATAACACATGGATGGAGGTGATACGCAAAGATATGGATAAGGCTGTTTATCGGGCGGGCCGGGCGGCACGTTCCGTGCCGTGCCGGCGGCACGGTCTGGCCCGGTCGTGCCTAGCATGTGCCTGGCACGTGCCTGGCAAGGCCCGGCACAGCCGGTTTTTTTTTTTTTTAATTTAGCCATTGGGGGTGTTTAGGGGGGGTTTTTGCAATTTTTTTTTTGCAAATAGCCCCCCAACGGCTATTTTTATAGCCGTTGGGGGTTTCTTGCAAAAAAAAATTGCAGATTTTTCCCCCAACGGTCAAAATAGCCGTTGGGGGGGGGGTTTGTAATTTTTTTTTGCAAATTAAAACCTTTCTTTCTCTATAAATATCTCGATATCTCTTCTATTACCATTCATCATTCTTATACACCAAATTCATTCTCAAAAATCTCCTAAAATCTTTAACTCTCAAGAAGTCGCAAGTAAAACAAGTAGCAAGTTTCAATCAAGTGATCAAGAAGTCTCAAGCAAGCAAGTCTCCCAAACAAGATCCAAGCAAGTTTTCTCATTGAAGCAAGGTTTTCTTCGCTATTTCGGTTTCCAGCTTCATCTCTCTAGCTAGATATTTCACTATCTCTCTCAAATAGTTCAGCGGTTAACTTTGTAAGGATTTTCATGTATATTCAATTTTTTTTTTGTAATTTTTAACTCATAAATCTCTTAGAAAATATATAAAGAACAAGTTGAGGGTGACGGCTAGGGTCCTCTCCACTTTCTTCGGACTTTGTATAACTTCTAAAGAGATTTATAGAGTAATTATAGGAATGTAATGAGATTAAATATAATATAATATTTATTTTATTGTTATTACTTCTGATTAAATCTAATTAAATGAAGCATCATAGCTCTTCTATTTTATTTTTTTTTTAAAACCCGGGCCGGCCCGGCCTGGGCACGGCACGGGCCCGCCGGGCCGTGCCGGCGGACCGAGCCTGGGCCTAGGCCCGGGCAACCGTGCTGTGCCGGTGGCACGGCACGTCCCGTTTGGGGGACGCGCCGTGCCCGGACCGGGCTGGGCACGACCCGATAGACAGGCTAGATATGGAGTCTAAGGGTTTAAATAAGGAGATATTACTTGATAGAAATGAATGAAGAAGGAATATCAAAGTGGTCGATCCAGCGTGATTCTTTTTTTGGTTCATGTAGCCTACCCCCAAATACTTGGAATAAAAGGCTTAGTTGTTGTTGTTATATTGAAAACATTGACAATTCAGACGAATATTATATGGTATATCTCAAATCAGCTCAGAATTCAAAATGATGTTAAATATACATGGACTATAGTGTTGGATCCATAACAAAGCAAGTTAACCCGCGGCCTTTGTAGTCACGAGTTTTTCGCAAGGCAACATCAATCTAATCATTCTGAAATGGATTCAAGCTCGACGTTATATATGTGCATATAAAAATAATGGAAATAAACTGAAAACGCATGTAAGTTTCCTGTGCAAGGAGTCCATTTTCAATATCTCTAATAATTTTTTTTTGTAATTTTTTTTAAAATTATGATCTTAACCCCCATAGGGCTTAGGTTTTAGTCTGATTTGGTCTTCTATCAAATAATCACAAAATTAATAGTTTTCGGTAAATAAAAATATTGTATCCACTTGATGAAAGGGCAAAGGGATTCCAAAACCCATGAAATTTGATCCTAAAAAAGTTAAGGAGTGGAAATTATAATGTATTATTCACTTAAAATACTTAACTTTGTGTCTACCATATGCACGACTAAATCAAAACTAATATCCTATAAATTAGGTATGAGCGAATTCTAAGAAGTTGAGATCGTAACTAAAAAAATTGGGAAAAGATATTGGAAATAGCAGAAATAGACCATCAGCACAAAAAACTTACATTATTCACTCATATTATATATATATATATATATATATATATATATATATATATATATATATATATATATATATATATATATATATATATATATATATATATATATATATATATATATATATATATATATATATATATATATATATATATATATATATATATATTCTATCAATGAGCTGTCCGCACAGATAGCCTAAGTGTGTTGTCAGTGAAAAATAGTAAGCTCATTTTTTAACTTTTTATCATAATCTCCGCCTCTTAGCTTCGATAAGATCAAATTTTATGAGTTTTAGAATTCATTTGTCCCTCCAACGAGTAAATACAAGTGTTGTATTCACCAAAAATAATTTTGTTTCTACTTGATGGAACGATAATAAAAACTATAACCTAATTGATTGGATATGGTGAATCTTAAGGGGTTGAGATCATAATACGAAAAAATTGGAAAAAAATATTTAAGATAATGAAAGTGGGTTGCTAGATTGGATATGGTGAATCTTAAGGGGTTGAGATCATAATCCGAAAAAATTGGAAAAAAATATTTAAGATAATGAAAGTGGGTTACTAGCAAAGAAAACTTCCAACACTGGTAACTCATATCCATTCTTCTCATACATACATACATACATACGTGCATGCATGCATATATATATATATATATATATATATATATATATATATATATATATATATATATATATATATATATATATATATATATATATATATATATATATATATATATATATATATATATATATATATATATATATATATATATATATATATATATATATATATATATATATATGGGATTATTGTAGATGAGCTGCCAGATCAGGAAAAATTACATGAGCTAATGGAAAATCTATAATGATCCAATGATTTTTCTTTAATTTTTTTTACAATTATTATGTCTATCTCCTTAGTTTCTTTCAGATTAAATTTCATAAATTTTGGAGTTTATTTACTATCTCATCAAGTACATATAAAATATTTTATTCATTGAAAACCATTAATTTTGTATTAACTTGATGGAGAAATAAATCAAAACTAAAACCCAAGAAATTGGGTATGAGTGAATCCTAAGGGGTTGAGATCATAATCCAAAAGAATTTTTTTGAAAAAGATTATTGGAGATAGTAGAAATGAACTGCAGCTCACATAACTTGCGTGAGCTATCAGCTCATTTCCATCTCTCTCTCTCTCTCTCTCTCTCTCTCTATATATATATATACATATATATTTGTGTGTGTGTGTTTTGGACTATTGACTTTCCATTAAATCTAAAAAATTAGATTAAACATATCTTCCACCATCCATTTATCTTGAGATATATGTTAGTCAAAATTTTAAAAGGAGAATAATGAAAAGTAATACAATAATGGTGGACTACTAGTGAATTTGCGGTGAAAATGTATTAAAACTAACTTTTTAAATTTAATAGAAAGTATGTCCTCTGACCCTATATATAAATATATGTGTGTGATTACTGTAAATAAACTGCCAAAAGTAAACTTACATGAACCAACAGTGATCTAATTCTTGTTTAAATTTTTTGGAATCATTGATTGCCACCTCCTTTACATTTTTAAGAAAGTATTTCATTTTTTTTTTTTTGGAGTTTATTTATCCTTCCATCAAGTGGATATAAAATATTATAACCACCAAAAATCTTTAATTTTCTATACTTGATGAAATGTCAAATCAAAACTAGAACCCAAGAAATTCTCTATGGGTGAACCTTGGGGATTGAGATCATAATTCAAAAACTTTAAAAAAAAATAATGGAATTACTAATTTTTAGTTGCTAGCTCAAGTAAGCTCTCTATATTGAAAACTCTATTCCATTATATACATATACACACATATACATGTATACATATATTTTCAAGATCTCATTGTTTCTTTCTTCTAACTATTTTTTCTTCATTTTGCTTTGGAATAAAAGTTTCAAGTTTTTGTCTTTCCATCATGAAAATCACATGAAATTTATGAGAAATCGAGAATTTTTTTTTTTTTTAACAAAAGGAGCAACCTTTCGGCTAGACTGTGAATTATTGGAGTTTTCATGAAATGATTTCTTTTCAAAAAGAAAAAGGACGAAATACATGACGAAGAATAGAAAGAAGATGATTTTTTGTAAAAGAAACCTCCTCATAAAAAATAAACATTAAAGATTGTCGTGAGATGGATTTAAAGTGAAAAATGTTTGAGCATGACAAAAAGAGAAAAACCTCCGGAGACGTGGTTGGGTAATTCTTTGGTTACTTGAAAAGGAGCAATTCTAACATGGGATAACCTCCAGAGATGTGGTTGGATAGGGCCTAGCATGTGTGTTGTTGTGTGGACATAAGGAAGAGTCGATTGTCCATATTATGATGAGATGTGATTATACCCAACAAATATGGTCATTAGGCACACACTATCTGCCACCCACAGCACAAGTGTCTTCTATTTGGGAGCACGGACGCATTCTTCATCAGAGGTGTTTAGAAAGAACACAACCGTAGGATATTCAGGAGCACCGCACATTTAGTAGAAAGTTGCATATTTAATATCAAATCTGATACTCGTGCTTGGACAGGTTTGCTTTTAGATGATGCCGAGACAGACAGCTCCGGAAAGGGAGATGATCCACTCCATGACATCATGCCCATCCATGATGGATCACCAGCAGATGGCAATGACAGACTCGCTTGATAATATTGGGAGTACTCTGGGCTAAGCTAGTTACCAAGATGCAATATTGCTACTTTAAGCATGTATTTTGTTTTGCGTTATCCAGGCACCTTATTGTAGACTACTATATGTAATGTAGACTACTATATGTAATGTGTAACTTGTATTTTCATTCCATTAAAAAACTTTAATGGAGCACGAGGGAATATTTTCCCACCGTTTTAACTCAAAAAAAAAAAGACAAAAAGAGAAAAACGAGGCATTCTCCTAAAGAGCCAAAATAACTAAAATGCGCAAAATTAGCAATGTTGTCAGCATTCAGTACGAAGTTGTCTATCTCCGTGATTAATTTGTCTATCTTCTATTTGGAAATTATATAGTAAATCCATTCTAGAGGAGGATCAATAAGATTCTTGAGCAATTAAAACAATATAATCCCAACTTCTGGGTGGACAAGCAAGGAAATGGTGACACATCACAGGAAACATATGACAAAAGACATTTAAAGTGTGTGTATATAGAGAGAGGGTAGAATTGACGCAGAATGTAGTGGCTTACTTATTAACTGAGGTAGACCACTACCTAGAGATCCCTCTCAACGATTTTGAATCCCTCCTTTTATTAGCTACATTGCATCGAAGATTCTAAGCTAGACCTAAGCACAACCGCTCACTACCTTCAAAATTAAGAGATGAAGTCTCTCGACCACCACATGCCTCCCATGGTTTCAAAGAAATAAGATTAAGATTTGTGTTCAAGAACATTTTTTCTTCCAGAATGCCAAGCTCTTGAAATCCAACCAAGAACGCAACATGCGATAAATAGATAATAAGATGAATAAAAACAATAAGTTGGATACCTCCAAAAAAAAAAAAAAGGGGATTAATTACAGTTAGACCCCCTATAGTATTGGGGTTGTGTAACTTAACACCGCTGAAGTTTGAAACTTTCAAAAAACACCCTAGACTTAGTTATTTTCACTCTCATTTTTTATTAAAGTGCACTCTTATCCCTCAAATTCCTATTCTAGCATCATCCCTTCCTTTAACCAGCACACATCCTCTCCTTTTTTTTATTAAAGGGTAGAATAGGAATTTGAGAGACAAAAGTGTACTTTAGTAAAAAAAGAGAGTAAAAATAACTAAGTCCAGAGATTTTTTTTTAAGAGTTTCAAAGTTCAGAGGTGTTAAGTTACACACCTCCAATATTACAGGAGGTCTAATTGTAATTAACCCAAAAAAAACTATAAGTTGGCACAAAAGAACCAAAGATGAATGGGATATTGAATGATAAATTGATCTTGGAAAGATGGGAAATTTGGAGAGCGAGATCAAAGCTATCACTTGAATTTTGATTGCTCGAGAGAATCATAAAATAATCTCTTCTTAAAAGCTAGGACGACCTACCCATAACTCCGTAACAAGTTTGTTTGTCTGTGTATGTGTGTGTACGCATACTTCTGTGCATACATCTATACAAGAATAAGTGGAGGAGAAAAAGAAGTAGGATTTGGAAGGCAAGGAAATAGCGGCCAACCGTTCTCGGTCAATGCCAATTTCTAACCAATAAATTTAAATGGCTAAATTCAGCTGTTGGCACCAAAGTGTGGAGTTGTCACACAATCGAACTTTGGAGAAGGGACCAATAACAATTTTTTTTAGAACGGATGCTTGGAACAAAGAATAATTAAAATTTTCTACAGTATCTTTCATTTAGGCTGTGTTTGGATTGAGGAAAAATGAAGGAAAAGAAAAGAAAAGGAGAGAGAAAGTTGTTTTCTACTGTTTAGTTAGAGGAAAAATTAGAGAGAAAATAAAAAGGAAAGAAAGTGAGAGAAAATGTGTTAGATTTTTTTTTTGAAATGAAAGAAAATGAAAGTTGAGAGAAAAAGAAAAAAGGGAGAGAAATTTTTACAGAAATTTTCTTATAATTTTAGTTCCAAGATATTTTTAACTTTTGTGAAGTTTGGAACTTTTGGTTATTATATGCTTAATTATTTAAGAATTAAAAATTATATCAATAATATGTAAATTAATATTAAAATTTTCTATAGTTTAATTAAAATTATATTTTCCTCTTAATTTTCCATTGAGCAACCAAACATAAGAAATTGTTTTTTTCTAAAATTTATTTGAGATTTTCTTTTTCATTTTCTTTCTAACCAAATATAAAAAAGAAAACCAATTTCCATATCATTTTCTTTCCTTTTCTCTTTCGTTTTCCTTTTCTTTTCTTTTCCTTCATTTTTCCTCAATCCAAACACAGCCTTACTGGTGGAGGATGATATCATCTGTCACCTAAAAGTTCCTATGTAAAAAACCCATTTCAGAACAGACCACCAACTCTCATTGTCCAATTGCCTTAACTCCAATTTTCAAATAAGAAAATTAGTGCACAGGAAAGACTTGAGCAAAACAGAAATGAGAATTTGGGGAAATCTTAAAAGTATGAACTTGATCTTGACCAATGTCACGCCTCACTCCCGATATACGGTATACGAGTATGTATAACAGATACCGGCAATATATTTAGGTTGAATATGCTAAAATCTCAATAAATTTGCCACAATAATACTCAGTAATTACGATAGAAAAATTCAACAAAAGTTTGACTTTTCATTTATTGGAACGAATTTTAGATATAATTGAAACAAAATATAATAAAATTAAACAAAAGAAAGCAGAGAATCTCTAATCCATTATAGGATTTCAACTTGATCTTCACAGTACACCAGATCCTGCGTCAGGTTTGGCGTGTCCATCGATAAGTCTGGACATGCACACCCAGATCGTCAGATTGCGACCAAAATAAAATACGCAGAAAGAATGTAAAATATAATGGTTATATCCAAACATAATAATAACACAAGTTTTAGAAAATATGGAATAAGATATCTATAATAATGATGCCAATTAATTTAGATTATCTTAATTTTATTTTAGTTAAGTCAACTTTATAACAGAAGATTTTTGTTTAGGATGTCATGTAATTGAAAAAAACTAACGGATGGGATATCACTGTTTCAATTGTTTCCTGTACAGACCCAGGAAATGGTCACAGGATTGTCCGGTGCTGAATCGGACCCGCCGTCAGACAAACATGAATTATAATCAAGTATGATCCAGCAAATCATCACGCACCCATGGTGTGTAAAATATTCAGTTGTACAACTTAACAAGTTTACAGCCAAAACAGAGTATTTTCATCATTCAGTTTCTCCCCCAACCCAGTATCATTTAGGTATAGTATAGTATATTAATTATATCAGGTACAATATTTCAATTGGATTTTTCTTAATTTGTTAACAATATGATTTATAGAGTCCGTTCAGTTTATGTTTTATTCAATAAATCACAATTAGCTATATTTAAGAGTCACTGATTTGAGACATCATAGAGATATCGGTCAGGCAATTATATGAATGCTGAGAGATTTTTCGTGCATTGCACGTTCCTTAATTAGAGAACCAGCATACAAGATAATTTTTCTAGACACCGACACAAAATGATATCACAAAAAGTATTTTCCTGTGAATATAACTTTTATGTGATTTATCAAATTTGTATATATGATTATTCTAAAATCTAACTATACTATGTAATTTAAATTTAATGACAATTGACAGTAAATTTTTTATGACAAAAAATAAAATAAATAATTGATAAATTCCTACAAAATAACAAATCAATTTATACAAAATAAATAACATGATTGAAACAACAGGTATATAAAATAGTATGATTAGTGAGTCCAAAAATAAACTCACCTGGATTTTGTTTCCCGATGTCGCTCAATGGAGTATTCTACACATTAAAAATATTCTAAGAATATTAAAAACATATTAATATGAATTTAGATGATTTTTAGGGATTTTTCTAATATTTATAACATATTCAAAACTGATTTTAGTATTAACATGTCTGAATTTTAGAAATGAGTCTGAATCTATCTTATTGAATTTATAAAATGATGGATGTTCTTTTTAAATTATTAGGATTATTGAGTAGTAGAGGAGCTAACCTATGATTCATTAAAATAATTTAACCCTAGAAGAAAAAGAAAGATAATATCCAACCTCTTGTCAAAAGGTGAGAACCTAAAATATGGAAAGAGATGGAAGGAAATGCTCTTCTCCGGTGAAGTGATAGCAGCTCCGACGGCGCCTCCTGTGGTGGTTTTGAAGGTGGCTCCGACAAGATAAGAATGTTATAGAATGATTTTTAGAATGAGTGGAATGTGTTTTGATTTAGAGGTTTATATATGATTGGATTTAGGAGTTACAGAATGTGAAGGGTTTAGGGAGTTATAGAATTTAAAGGGTTTGAGAAGTTATAAAATTTAGAGAGTTAAGAGAATTAAATTGGAGGTTTAATGTAGATAATTCATGGAGAAAATGAAAGGAATGGAGTTAGAGAAATGAATGAGTAATGAGTTGAGAATATGAAAAGTTGAGAGTTATAAGAGATGAAAGATTTAAAGATGAAGAGTCACATTTATCATTTTATTTATTTATTTAATTTTTTATTGCTATAACAAAACATAGAGGGTTGTTACAACCTAAAAGATGGCATACCAATTTAAAGTACTTGGAAGATGTGTACTCAAGATTGATAGCTCTTGCGTCCTACAGTACCAAATTAAAGTTACTTTTCACTGAATTACCTTAATGCATGACTGCCATGTACCAAGCCCTTCAACAGGTTGATTGTGATAGAAATAATAGCTTCAATAACCGCAACACCTCCCATATTCTTGATTAATATCGGTGCAACCATCCATCCTCCACACGTGCTTTGACCTGGGGATCAAAATATTCAAATGAAATATTAGATCCTAATGAGTTGGGCCTTCTTCACATCAGAACAATATTCCCCTCAAGATGACAACTCAATAATGCCGCATCATATATATGATAAATGGAGGAAGATAAGCATTCTCCACTAAGTCACACAGCAAATATATATATTATATATTACAGCAAATATATTCAAGGTTAAAAAAAGAGAGAGAGAGAACCTCGTATATGTGTTTCGTGCACAAAACATGCATGAGAAGCACAAGCCCTCCATGTGTTTTGGCATCATAAAGAAATGGGGTGGAGGGAGGGGTATTTACAGATTTGTCCCTTACATCTTTATAAATTATAATTTAGTCCCCCCAAATCTTTATATTTAGGATTTAGTTCCCAAATTCTCTAAATTACTACAATGACTTAAATAAAATGACTTAAATACCCCTATAAAGAAAAAGAGAGAAAAATAGAGAGAAGAAGAAAGAGAGAGCCAATGAACCCAATGAAGAAAATGAAAAGAGAGGAGGAAGAAAGAAGGAGAAGAGAGGAGGAAGAGGGAAGGAGAAGAGAGGAGGAAGAATGAAGAAAATGAGAAGAGAGGAGGAAGAGGGAAGAAGAAATTAAGGAGGGGTAAAATGAAAAAAATCAGGTCAAAAAATAAACTGGGATAACGGAAGTTAGAGAGCGAGACTAAATTGTAGTAACTTAGAGGATTTGAAGACTAAATTCTAAATATGAAAATTTTTGGGACTAATTTATAATTTATAAAGATGTAAGGGACAAATCTGTAAATACCCCTAATTTAAAATATAAACAATTTTTCTTAATAAAGTCTATTATTTTTCTACAATTACGCTCTTCTTTCTCTCTTCTACGATCATTTCCAAACTCAAATTCAAATCCTAGCTTCTCGTCGCCTATGCAGCCGTAGCCACAGCAGCAATAGCGACAGCAACGACAGCGGAGAGATGGATCTCATTAAGAAATTGGGGCTTATTAAGAAAATTGGGTTAAGAATTTTTTTTTTTCATAAAAATATAGCAAATTTATAATTATTTAACTTTTAAGTCATGGGACTAATTAAGAAAAAGATAGGATGCATTTAGAATTACCCTTGAAAGAAAATGGAAGGAAGAAAAAAGAAAGAGAGAAGGACACCGAAGAAAGAAAAGAAGAGAAGAGAATGGAATTTTTTTCTTTTTGCATTAGTAATAAAATATTTTCCTTTCTTTTAAATTTTCTCTCAAACAAAATAATAAAAAATATTTTCTTTTTTATTTTCTTTTCATTTCCTCTCAAACCTAACAGAGTAAAGTTTCATTTACTTATACACTTGAGTACCTGAAAAACATTTTTGTACAAAATAAACGCCACAAATTAAACTTAAGCTTTACAATAAACAAAAGACATAATAATAATAACAGTAAATTATGAATATTTATGTGATGACAATTTAGCTAATCTTTCATAATACTTATTTAGAATTCACAAGATTGCTACCATCTTCAATCTTTTGAATGACAAGTATTATTCCATGGAATATTATGGATTGGAGTATTATTCTTCTGTACACATGATAATTATATAATTCATAACATATTTATAAACTACTAAAATAAATTCTACAAATTTTGCTCATATGGTATGCAAAGACTGCATGTACTATTCGAGAATTAGTAATGGAGGTTGGGAGTAAAATAACAAGATAAATAAATAAACAAATATTTATATTCAATGGCGAATCTAGGTATTTCAATTAGGATGGATAGAAATACATATGAAATAAGTTAATTATAAAAAAATAAAATAACAGAAGACTCACATTGAAAATAAAGTTATAAAACTTAAAATTAAAAGGAGCCAAAGATAAAATTTTATTTGAAAATGGGTTTCATGTGAATTTTTTAGTTTCATTGGGTTTCGGTCTTGTTTTAATTGGGTTTCATGTGAATTTTAATTGAGTTTTATTGGATTTTAGGCAAAGTTAAAGTCTTATCTTAATTAGATTTTATGTGAATTTTTTAGGAGGAAAAAATTAATGCCTTATTTAAATTGGATTTCATGTGAAATTTTGAGAGAAAATAAAATTAATATTTATTTAAATAGAGTTTTATGTGAATTTTTGAGGTGGCGGCCCCACCCAACAACTTTTAAGTGGGTCTGCTCCGGTCTATATTCCCTATTATTGATATAACTAGTTTTTTTCCTTTCAAAAAAAAATAATAGCATTAATTGTAGCAATTATTCCTATATTATAGTGGAGGTGTTTTATTAATATTTATTAAGAATTTTTTTTCAGAGAGAAATCTTGATAATAGTATAAGTGCTAAAAATTCAACAACAAATTTTGTTCTTATAATCATCTTAGTTCAATACATTGAGTTTCATCCTCATTTACAAGAACAAGGCAGGTTGACCCAAAATACTAATTCCATAGTTTTATTTTAGGGGTATTTACTGGTTTGTCCCTCAAATCTTTAAATATTATGATTTTACCCCCCAAATCTTCATATTTATAATTTTGCCTCTCAAATCTCATAAGTTACAACAATTTTGCCCCTTCTCTAACTTTCCCCAACACAGTTAATTTTTTGACCATTTTACCTCTTATTTCCTCTTTTATTTTCCTCCTCTTCTTCTTCTCTCTTCCTACTTTCTTCTTATTTTTTTCATTATTTCTCATCTATTCCTCCTCTCTTCTCCTTCTCTTTTCCTCTTCTCTTCTCATTTTCTTCATTTTTTTACTCTTTCATGTTCATGCATTTTTCCTCTAGTTCACCAAATCAATTATCTCAAGTAAAAATAGAGAAGAAAATAAGAAGAGAGGAGGAAAATATGAACATGAAAGAGTAAAAAAAAAAAATGAAGAAAATGAGAAGAGAGGAGGAAAAGAGAAGAAGAAGAGAGGAGGAAGAGAGGAGAAATAATGAAGAAAATAAGAAGAAAGGAGGAAGAGAGAAGAAGAAGAGGAGGAAAATAAAAGAGGAAATGAGGGGTAAAATGGTCAAAAAATTAACTGTATTAGGGAAAGTTAGAGAGGGGGCAAAATTGTTGTAACTTATGAGATTTGGGGGGCAAAATTATAAATATGAAGATATGAGGGGTAAAATCATAATATTTAAAGATTTGAGGGACAAACCAGTAAATACCCCTTTATTTTATTTTCAGCAATTGAATAAAGTTTATATAAGCCTTTTCTCTCTCTCCGAATTCGAAGGCTATAACTGACATTGTCATGGGAAATTCTAAATGCGCACCACATTTAACTGTAAAGCGATTTACAACATAGGGGAAAATGGGGCTCTCTAGGTCATTTGTGGTGAGCATTTAGAATTTCCCCATCGTCATTAGTAATCACGATTCAGTCGTCGGGCTTCGCCTCTCCAAAACTTTCAAGCAATCAGTACCAAGCCCAAAAAAGAGAGGGGGAAAAAAAATAAAAAAAATGGAAAAACAAAAACAAATGTCCGATCACCTGCCTCCTCTCTCCTCCTCCCCTCAAATTCCTAACCAAAACCCTGACACTAGCCCTAACCTCGACCTCCAGATCCCCTTCAATAGCAAGCGCAGGCGCACGGGCCTCCGCCGCAGGCAGGTACTACCTTCTCCCTTCTCCAATGCAGCCGTAGATCCCGCTAACAGCAACCCTAACCCCAATCCTAACCCTGCCTCTAACCCTAACCCTATCCCTGACCCTATCCCTATCCCTGACCCTAACCCTAACCCTAACCCCGATATCTCGGAGGAGATCATAGTAATCAACAAAAACGCCACTGCCGAAGCCCTAATCGCCCTCACCGCCGGATTCCCCGCCGATTCCCTCACCGACGAGGAAATCGAGGCCGGTGTCGTGTCCTCCATCGGAGGCATCGAGCAGGTCAATTACATTCTAATTAGAAACCATATTATCTCCAAATGGAGAGAAAACGTGTGGGATTGGCTCGCAAAGGAGCAGTTTTTCAGTTCAATTCCACCGCATTGTGAAACCCTTTTGAATTCAGCGTATAGTTACTTGGTTTCTCATGGGTATGTGAACTTTGGCGTTGCCCCAGCGATCAAGGAGAAGATTCCGGCAGAGCCTAGTAGGCCTAACAATGTGATTATTGTCGGTGCTGGGTTGGCTGGATTGGCTGCCGCGAGGCAGCTGATGACGTTTGGGTTCAAAGTTGTGATCTTGGAGGGTAGGAAGAGGTGTGGGGGGAGGGTTTATACAAAGACGATGGAGGGTGCTAATACATCTGCTTCTGCGGATTTGGGCGGTAGCGTGTTGACCGGTACGCTAGGGAACCCACTCGGGATCATGGCGAAGCAGTTGGGCGCGATGCTCCATAAGGTTAGAGACAAGTGCCCTCTGTTTCGGCCTGACGGGAGTCCGGTCAATACTGATACTGACCATAAGGTGGAGCAGGCGTTTAATCGGCTTTTAGATAAGGCGAGTAGGTTGAGGCAGTGTATGGGAGAGGTGGCAGTGGATGTGTCATTAGCGGCGGCTTTGCAGACTTTTTGGCAGGTGTATGGGGATGCGGTGACTGACGAGGAAATGCTCTTGTTTAATTGGCATTTGGCGAATTTGGAGTATGCCAACGCTGAGCTTCTATCGAAGCTCTCATTGGCATTTTGGGACCAAGATGATCCTTATGATATGGGTGGGGATCACTGTTTCTTGCCTGGAGGCAATGGGAGGTTAGTTCAGGCTTTAGCTGAGAATGTTCCAATAATCTATGAGAAGACGGTTCACACAATTCGTTATGGTGGGGATGGAGTGCAGGTTATTGCAGGGGCACAGGTTTATGAAGGAGACATGGTGCTTTGTACAGTTCCTCTTGGAGTTTTAAAGAAGGGGACTATAAAATTTGTTCCTGAACTTCCTCAGAGGAAGCTTGACGGCATCAAAAGATTAGGGTTTGGGTTGTTGAACAAGGTTGCTATGTTGTTCCCTCATGTTTTCTGGAGCACTGATCTGGATACATTTGGGCATCTCGCTGAAGATCCGAGTTGTCGAGGGGAGTTTTTTCTGTTCTACAGTTATGCAACAGTAGCTGGTGGTCCACTTCTGATTGCACTGGTTGCAGGGGAAGCTGCACATAATTTTGAAAGCATGCATCCTACAGATGCTGTGACACAAGTTCTTCAGATTCTCAGGGGTCAGTATTTTGTTATTTTCAAGTTATGTACTCACGTATCTTTATTCTTTATTGTCATCAATTCTTTTGAAAATCTTACTGTTTCTGTTGAATTCGGTGATTTTGAACGGTCTTCTGCTGTCAAATGTATATTTTTTATTTGTCAAAAAATTTTGTATGCAGACAGGTTGGTAGATGTATTAGCTTGTGGTTGTGCATGCCATGTTAACCCATAATGTTATGTACCACTTAACATTCCCAGTTAAGTTCTCGCGCTTCCAATATGTTACAATTTTCTGTTAAATGGAAAATATTTTACCTTCTAGCTAGCGCTACTTCAACAAATGATAGCCTTAAGTTGCATACACAAAGCGTGCTAATACATATCATTATGGACTATGGAGGCTGTTTAACGTAGTTTATAACGTGTTATTAAATGATTTCCACCAGCAGTATTTCGCATAGATATTAAATAAATTACTTTGAGCATCACCATCCAATTTTCTGGATTGGGGGTTCAAATGGGTTAGGTATGCATATTGTTTGGAGAAACTGTCTTTTTAATAACTTCAAAGTGTGCATGAGCTACAGCCTTTGATCTCCTTAAGGATAATAATTTTTTTTGTCTCTTATCAATAGTAGTTCATAATTTCTTCGGACTATAAGCATGCTTCTATCTGCCCATTGCCTACTACAGTGTCTATTCTACTGATGGGACAGAAATTCTATCCTTTGAAAAGATTTGGTATAACTATTTTGTCTTGTTCTTTTGTAGATCAACTATGGGCCGAACTTTAGTGTCTGAACCCACATTCATATATTAAGGGACCAGAACCATGGAGGTTTTCCTAGCCTACAAATTCCTGAAACATTTTTAATCTTAATTATGGTCAATAGCTGAGTTTCTTTTCTTACCCACAACTGGTTTTTATTTTTTGGCTTGTTCCTAAAAATTATGCTATTTGCATTAAAAAAAATTACATAAAAAGGAACCATTTGACGTATGAAATTCTTATGGAAGTAACTTCTGTTATGAAAATAATCAGAACCAGCCAATCTGTTTATTATGAGTTAAGAGATGCAGATATTTATAGGTGTTTCAACACTATATAAACAATCCAACAGGCAATGTGGGATTAGATCTAAACTAGATCTAAATACAAGTTTTCTAATCTCACTTCTGCTCAAGTTGGAGTATAAATATCAATTATATCCAACTTGTTATACAGATTAGAAAATACTGTCTCCCTTTTCAATAGTACAGATTAATTTGAAGTGAATGATTAGCAGCAGCAGTAGCAGTGGACAGTAGTAGTAGTAGGAATCACTTGAACCATCAGAGCACACCCGTATTTGAGCAGCAACAACATTAGCAGCAGATAAATTTCTTTCTTAGAAACAGTAGTAGACAACAGATATAATTTTTTCCTAGAAGCAGTAGTAGATAGCAGATAAACTTTTTTTTTAGAAGCAGTAGTAAGCAACAAATAAACTTTTTTTTTTAGAAGCAGTAGTAGGCTGCAGAGAAACTCCTTTCTGAGATGAAGTAGTTGACAAAGATAATTCTTTCTTAGAATCAGTCATAAGTAGCAGATATTCTTTCTTAGAAGCAGTAATAGGTAAAGAAAAGAGTAAATGGTTGAATCAAAACTGGATTACACTCTTGCAGTTGATGAGAGACCAAGTAGAGTTTTTGCAGTCACGAAATAGAGAAAAAATAGAAACTAAAATAGACGCAGAATCAAATTGGCGATGCGATTGGAATCAGAGTCGGAATCAGATCCGACATCAAATTAGTGACGTGACAGCGGAGTCGAAGTCGGAATCGATAGTTGAGATTGATAGCTGAGACTTATTTCATAACGCGCTCTGATATTATATTATGAAATAATCAGAACCAACCAATCTGTTTATTATGACAAGAGATACATATATTTATAGGTGTCTTAACACCATACAAACAATCCAATAGGCGATGTGGGACTAAATCTAAATTAGGTCCAAAAACAAAATAGTTTTCTAATATAAAAACTTCAACCGTGATTTTTGAGTGCCCGACAATGCCAACCAACAACAAGTACTTCACCATGCCAACGAGCATCAAGTAGCTACAGTATAGAAAACTTTTGTCCCTCCAAACATATCGTAAACATTACTAAAATATTATTTACTAAAGGTTTCATATCAATGAGGAGTGGCCAATTGTCACTTCCATGCCATATGAAACTTGTAGGTTTCTTTTTCCATGGATAAATTATCAGAAGCTCTCTCCCATACACTGTGAATATATGATATCTAACGCTGCTGGCTTCTATGAATGGATCAATATGAGCTTCATCGCTGTCTAGTTAATTTTATTGGTTGAAATTTTAGGCGAATAAAAAAGAAGTTGGCTTAACCATGGTGTCATAATCTACATTTTAGAATTTAGACTTGTATTTGCTTCCTGCTGTATTGGGGATACTTAAGGCCACAGTATGTTTCTTCCAACATATGCATTTTTCCCATTTACTACCCCATATCTCTCAGCGCCCTCTTATGAAAAAGGGATAGCTACTCGATAATGAAGGGCTTGCAGCCTATGCTGTCAAACAAATATCACCCGTTGGAACTGACCATACACCTTCATGAAGGGTGGAGTGGTTATGAAATTTCTCAGTTACTTGGAGATTTATTTGGATTCCATCATCAAGCTTTTCAGAGAAAATGGTTTGACTTGCTAGGTATTTCTTCATTTTAATTTGTTCTCTGTTTTTCCTTCTTATCATAATGAAATATGTCAGATAATTGGTTGGAAGTTTGATTACTATTATGCTGTTACGATTAATATTTAGATTGGCTACTTTGTGTGACTAGATTTCATAAATGCTACAATAAAGTTATCTTCCTCGGTCTTTCTTCCCCATCCCTCCCCACCATCCATATTCAGGGGAAAAAAGAGAAGAAGAAGAAACCCTCTATGTTCATTTTCCATAGGGAGGTCTCTTTTGTTTGTATTCCTTCTTTGTTTCATTATGTGGATCGTCTTTGTATATTAGTTTGATTTTCCCGCCTTTTTTGGCTGTTAGGCCTGCTTTTATCTCTGGGCCTTTATCTTTGTTTATTTCTTTCTTTTGCAATATTTTTGCTTTAAGTTTGAACCTCAATTTTGAATTCCATGTTTTGCTGGAGTTCTGGGTCAAAGTCGGTAAACCATAGATCCTCTTGTAAAAGCATGTGTAGCCTATTGGTAGACCCCCTCCCTTCCATTGGGGAGGTTCCAGGTTTGGTTCCCTTTGAAGATGTTCGGTGGAATTAGTTTGAGCAATTATCTGGGTGGGTCCGCAAGGGCATTTGACTAGCCAAAAAAGGGGAAAGAAATCGAAGATTCTTCTTTCTTTCTGATTTGAAACCTTACAATTTCTTCTCTACCAGAGCCTCAATTGTAACATTCCCATACTGTCACTGTGTAGGTATAGATGAAAGAAGCTTTTGATCCTTAGGCCATGCACCAAATCCCAGTGTAACTTTAACATGCATGGCACAGTAAGCTGAAGATCTTGTAGTGAAACAGTCCTGTACAATTTTCCATGGCCATGTTTGCATCCTTAGCTATGCCTTCCCCACCCATTTAGTGTTGGCACTCTGACCAACACTTGGCTATGATTTCTACCGCTGGATGTTGTCATAGCAGATTCACTAAAAAATCTTGCATAACATTTGAATGAACCAGATCATGATGACTTCTGGGTTCTCAGGATTTGCTCCATATCTCAGGGAGATAAAATTTACCAAACTATAGCAGCATCACAAGGCCCGTTTGGTTCTGTCACCTTTGCAACACTTTCACCATGAATATCCTGCATGTTCAACAAATAGGGTCACCTGTTACCAGAACAATGAAATCCATGGTTCAGTCAGAAGCCAGCACACAAATCTCCTGAAACAATAGAACAGTAGGGAGTTGCTTATTGAAGTTTTCCATGATCAGGATGCCTGAGGACATTTGAGTTTCCTAAGGGGAGCAATTTTTCTGGTTTTTATACTGATACAAGGCTATACAAGAAACTAGTCCCATCATAGCATTCTAGTTGCTCATCAAAACTTGCCTTATGTAAACAGTTCAATTACTCAACAAGCAATGAATGAAAAAGTGGAAAGCACTTGTTGTCTGGTTTCCTTGACTACATGATTTGTGTTCTGAGCAGTTAAGATGCTCTAGTTGGAATTATAACCATTTTCTAGATATCCTATGGACAAAATCCTACACCTGTCATAATGATGTAGGGCATTGCATTAATGACAAGACTCTGAGTATACAAATAAATAAAATACGGTCTTCATGTTCTTTGTAGATTCCATTTATTGTGATGAAATTTCTACGCTCGTTAGCCTATGCGTATTTCTCCAAAGTATTTTAAACTGCTAACATATAATTTGTTAGAGCCAATTTATTGCTTTTTGGAGCTAGGAATTTCTATGAATCCATTTTATTTAGGAGCAATTCCCTATAATTTGTTAGTCAATTTTTTGCTTTTGGAGCTGGGAATTTCTATAGCTGTTCAGGTGTCTGTGTGTACTCTTTCACAACACTAATGTGAGTTGACTTGTTCCGGAAGAGCAAGAGAAGCATCTTTCTCACAGTCTCCATACTTCACTAAAATCCAGTATTGTTCCATGTGGAGCTCATAAAATTTTTGCATGATCAATAGAACAAAATAATTGTTATAAGATATAAGATGACAACTCAAATGCTTGTATATCTAACTATTTCTCTCTATTGAGGGCTTTTATGTATGTAAATAAAATTTTTTGCTATATGATGTTACTTAGCACAATTCTAGCTATATATCTGCGAACTTTTTAGTATAATAGTGAAAAGTGTGAATAGATAGGGCGTCTCCTTAGATTACAATTTAACGAGACGGCTTAAAATCTTAAGATAGGAAATCAAAATAGATTATTTGACCCAATCACTATGATCTTCGTGTCTTTGAATTATTATATATTAAAATATTGTGCCCGTTATTATATCATATTCCTGGAACTTCCAGGTTGTCAAATATATCTCTATGGGTTCCTTGGCCTCCCTGATTTAGAATGTCTTTTGCAGTTAGTTTTCTCTACTGAAATAATTCTGAATCTCGTCCTTTGAAATGAACTGGTGTTTTTGGACCATGATATATGTATAGCGAGTTATGTGGGCATTGCCATAAATAGCGAGCTAGGCAGACACTTAAGGTGCGGCCTTCTAGGCGCTTTGATTAACTAGGCGTCCAGGTGGTGCCTGGGTCCTCAGAACCGCCTAGCACTTTTTTAAACTCTGTATGTGATACGTTAAAGTCTAAGTCACAATTTAGTAAATCTTTGTAGTTTTTGCCTGTTATGATAGAGCTCTGATGTCCAAAATAATTTTTAGAGTTTATTTTTTATTCTCTTCAAAAAAATGAATTAGTTTGGAAGGAGCATGAATGTTTCCTGCACAGAGTTGCTTTAATCTAATACAGATTGATCTATACAAACAGGTATATATGAACCACAAGGAATCAAAGTTCCAGACCCTCTACAAAGTGTTTGCACCAGGTGGGGTACAGACCCATTCAGCTTGGGTTCATATTCTAACGTTGCTGTGGGAGCATCTGGAGATGACTATGACATCTTGGCCGAGAGTGTAGGAGATGGGAGGCTCTTTTTTGCAGGTGAAGCCACTGTGAGGAGGTATCCAGCAACCATGCATGGTGCTTTCCTTAGTGGCCTGAGAGAAGCTGCTAATATGACTCATCATGCAAATGCTCGAGCATTGCAAATAAAGGTGGAAAGAAATCTATCAAAGAACACCCAGTCATGTGCTGTAGTTCTTGCTGATTTGTTCAGAGAACCTGATCTTGAATTTGGGGGTTTCTCTGTGATTTTTGGCCGGAAAACATCTGATCCAAAATCTTCAGCAATCCTTCGGGTGGCATTAGGTGGCACAAGAAAGAAGAGTAACAACGAAGGGACAAAGACAGACCAGCACTCTAACAAGCTGCTATTTCAGCAGCTCCAGTCGCATTTTAATCAGCAGGAGCAGCTTCATGTTTACACAATGCTAACGAGGCAACAGGCTCTGGAGTTGAGGGAGGTGAGAGGGGGGGATGAGATGAGGCTAAACTATCTCTGTGAAAAACTTGGTGTGAAGTTGGTCGGTAGAAGAGGTTTGGGATCTGCTGCAGATGCTGTTATTGCTTCCATCAAAGATGAGAGGGGCAGCAACCGGAGAGCCACTGTAGTTTCAACAGACTGAATGTGGAATTTACATCTCAATTTTTCTATGCTTGTCCTATTCATTAGCAGTGATTCTAGTGCCATCCTTCAGCTGCTTCACAAAGCTCTCAAGTGATGTACAAGGATACTTGATTTTTTTCCATCAAAATTGTGAGTTTGGGCTCCAATAGGAATACTAGTGCCATGATGTATTCGAACTTCAAGGATATCCTACAGGTTTTGGTGTTAGGCAGCAAACAAAGAGTTCTCTGTGCCCAAAATCTCTTGGACATTGTTGAATTATGCATACTCTGAGCTTGTTTATATCAAGTATCCTCTCCTTGGTAACTGCTATTTTAGCAAATTTACTTTTCTGCCATATTTTGCTTTGTTTTTCCTTTTCCTTTTCCTTTTAGTCATAATATTTTTATATATCTTACATTTTATGATATCCATTTTCTTCTTTGCTATCAGTTAAGCCTGTGGTGCATGCAGACGCGTTGGGTGCGCAGCAGGCAGATACACACGCACTACTAGAATATATATATATATATATATATATATATATATATATATATATATATATATATATATATATATATATTATATATATGGAATTACTGTAGGTGAGCCGTCAGCTCAGGAAAAGTTACGTGAGCTAGCGGCAAACCTACAATGATCCAATGACTTTTTTTTAATTTTTTTTAACAATTGCTATTTACACCTACTTAACTTCTTTTAGATTAAATTTCATAAATTTTGGAGTTCATTTACCCTTTCATCAAATGCATACAAAATGTTTTATTCATTGAAAACCGTTAATTTTGTATTAACTTGATGGAGTACCAAATGAAAACTAAAACCCAAGAAATTGAATATGAGTGAATCCTAGGGGGTTGAGCTCATAATCCAGAAGAAAATTTTTGTAAAAAGATTATTAGAGATAGTGGAAATGAATTGCAGATCAGGTAATTTGCATGAGCTGTTGGCTCATTTTTATTTTTCTATATATATATATATATATATATATATATATATATATATATATATATATATATATATATATATATATATATTCGTTATATACAAGCAAGAGCCATAGACATTTATGTTGCTATTATACAATTTATCTGTTTTTCTATGGCTCAAGATATCTGGCGTTGTAAGAGTAGAACTTATATTTGAGTTCTTGTACCAAAATCCAAGTTCTGTATTTTGGCTTAGATTTTGTGAGAAATTGTGTGCTATAAAATAGTAGTCATAAAATTTCTTTCAAGGGTAAAAGAATCCTCTTGTAGTGGGAAAGGAAATCAAAGGAAGTATATATATATTTTTTCCATTGCTAAATACCCCCACTATACAGCATTCCCCATCACTTTGTTCTTCAACGCCTCTCATATCGTGAGAAAACTATTTTAATGTTAAATTTTCAGAATCATTATCGTGGAGAACAATACTTCGTAACTTGAATTAAAACTTCAGAGGCCTAGATATCCTCCTCAATTTTCTGATTATTGCTTGTTTTTCATATACACATACTGCTTTGAGATTCCTGAATTGACACATAAAATACTGCTAGTTTGTGCAAGTCTGGCTTAGCATGAAAATTCCCCTAATTGTCACTAAAATTTCAGATCGTTTGTTCTGAGTATTTATTAGTAGCCATGATTCCACATTGTAGAATGCCTGCGATCTCCTGCACTATAAATTAGACGGGTGCTCTGCAAGGTTTGAAAAAACATCCATTTTGCACTTACTTGTTGGATATTATGCTTGGCAGCAACTGATGATTTGTCACAAACGAAACCAAAAGCAATTATGGGCATAAAAATTTATGGTGCCACAAGGGTACATAAGCATCAGGTGACTACACGTTAAGCACTTCTTTCCTTCATACTATAACCAGTTTGTGATGTCGCAGATTTGTTACGAATTTGTAAATTTATGAATGCAACCACAGACGATCGTGGAGCCTCTCTTTTCCTGCACCAAGCATCTCATCAACCTTTTCTCCATTCCGATAGAAATGGAAGGTAGGGGTGTAGCGAATGTTTTCGGTGGCTTCAGGGCATTCATCAATGTCAGCATACACGAACTGAAGCTTGTTAAATTCATTGCTTAACTCATAGAATGCAGGAAGGATCTGGCTGCAAACCCGACACCTGCAATATTGCAAGGTTAAGTACCAGTAGTCTAAAGTACAAACTACAAAGTCTACGAATTGGAGATAGAACTAAAACAATCATTTAAAAAAAAAAAAAAGTCACAAGGTATGTATACTAATTCCTTCAATCGCATTTTATTAGCCTAGTGCATTTTATCGACATACAACTGCAATAGCTAAGCGAGTTCCATCCATACAGACTTACCATTTTGTCTTCTTCTCATTGTCAAACACAACACGGTTTAATTGGGCTAACGCATGTTTTGCACGACATGAACATAACCACAACATGACACTCTAAAATGATTGTCTACTTACACTGGATTAATCATTCAGCCCTCACCAGATTACCAAGGATGGAAAGAAATCTTTCGGCCCCATTTCCACCTCTCCCATGCCATTTTTTCCTATTTTACCCTTGCACATGCAGAATAGTGCATGTACTATATAAATTGTCTGTGAAGATTATTACTATCATCATCATTATTATTATTAGTTGGCCTTACACGTATAATATTTTTTTTTTTTTTTGCGGGAATCAAGCATGCTTATTGCATGAATATTTGGAATTTCTACGTACATGTAAGTCTTAATTATTTTGACATCTTTTTCATTATTATTGATGTACACTTTCAGATATGTAACTCTTTAAGGATTTGGAAATTGTTTGTTGGCTTAATGAATTGAGACTCTGGAGAAAACAAAATTACTACTGAACAATGATATATTCCTCTCTAATAGATTAAACTAGGACTAGAACAAATTTAATAATATCTACCTCCTGATAAATCAATTTTTAAGTCTTCAACGCTTATGCACAGTAAAAATGAAAGTTTACAGTGAAGACGCTATGCGGAAATTGAGAAAGTCTAATTGCAGACATGCACGATGTGATGTGCATAATTTAGAACTATATACAGCCATAGTTGAAGCAATTACATGACATTTGGTGAACTTCAAATTACGATTTTATTAATTATCATATTCACCTAGCAATGTTATATAAATATTTGTTGTCAAATTTGTAACTTATTCTGATCACTAAATTTGTTTGCTTGCTTCTACTACTACTAAATTCAAGCTTACACCATTCGGAGCGGAGATAAAGAAAAGCTATCTCAATCTACTGTTTCGCTAAAAAGAAATCAAAACGATAAAATATGAGAAATGGTGGTGACTTTATAATCAAATGGTTGCAAGATTAAGATATATAGTTCAACTCTCAAACAATATGGAAACTCAGTCTACTTACTACAATCGCTCAATAAAAATCACTTCTTTTCTCTAAATCTAGGAACATGTAACAGTGGGTATCTTAGCCAGAGTGGCTCTATCTCCCATTGACGATTTAACAATCTTAACCACATAGATTGACGAGAGAGATCAAAAAGGAGAGTACAAGAAAAATTTTACTTGCTAGACGTATGGTATTGAATCTTCTCCTCGATCAGTTTTCCTTTCCTTTGGACGTTGTAGGGACGATTGATGGAGGTGAAACAAGAATCTTGATATAGATATATTACCATTGAAGAAGATGAAAATGGTGGCTCTCTCACGAGTTCTTTAAAAAAATCTCCAATTGTTGGAAACCTTCTCCTTTGTGCACAACAAAGGAGTTTTCTTGAAAATGGTGAAGGGAGGGGAGATTTATTTGAAGACTCTCCTTTATTGACGAAGAAGATAGCCTTGTTGACATGAAGGTCTCTCTCAAAATTTTTCTGTAATTTTCTCAAGAAATTTGCGCGACTAGAGCCTTTCCCTTGGATGGCTTGATAGGGAAGCCCTCCTTTTTGTGCACAACAAAAGAGGTCTTATTGAATATGATGGAGGTAAAAGAAATCTTATTGCCGTGAAAATTTTATCTTTGATAGCTTTATCTTAAATGGATTTGGTTTGATATGAAAGTCTTCTTATTGATGGTGTACTTTGAACCGAGGAGAATCATTTTTTGACGTGGAAAAGTGGAAAGACTTTAATGAAGAACAGAAAGAAGATGATCTTAACAATTCTCTTCTTTTATTTAATATGATGGCCTCCTCCCTTCAAACTGGAGAAAAATGGCTTTTATAGAGTTCATGTATGCTCAATCCTTCAATTAAATCATGGCCTTTAATTAAATCCCAATCCTAATTTTAGCCATCCAAATAGTCGTCCCATAGATAGGGTAAAAGTAAACTACCTCTAGTTGATATAGGAATCAAATTTGCCACATAAGCATCTTAAAAATCTGCCCAAAACCTGCGGTGGGCTGTTGACTTGACTCACCATCGATGGCAATAGCAATGGCCTGTAGTAACAGTCATACTCTGGTTGACCCACCATCGATGGGGATAAGTGGTAGCCAATAGTCCTATATTGTGCTTCAGTAAAATGTCCAAAACTTTTGATTCAGAAGTCTGATTGACGTGATTTAGAATTCATAACTCTATAACTTCTCCCTACCAAATTTTTTCTAGTTCTACTTACATCAGGGTCAAATATGGGCTTGCTGCACATGTTTTATTAAACTTAATCTCACTCAATTTCGATCTCCTTTTTGACTGATTTTTCGACCATTAAACCTATTCATAATCTGTCACGCCCCGCTCCCGATATACGGTATACGAGCACGTGCAGCAGGTACCGGCAACATATTCAATTTGAATATGCCAAACCCTCAATAAATTTGCCACAATAATACTCAGTAATTACAATAGAAAAATTCAATAAAAGTTTGACTTTTCATTTATTGGAATGAAGTTTAGATACAATTGAAACAAAATATTATAAAATTAAACAAAATGAAGCAGGGAATCTCTAATCCGTTATGGAGCTTCAATATGATGTTTAATGTACACCAGATCCTGCGTTAGTTTTGGCGTGTCCATCGATAAATTTGGGCATGCACACCCAGGTCGTCAGATTGCGACTAAAATAAAATATGCAGAAATAATATGAAATATAGCAGTTATGTCCAAACATAATAATAATACAAATTTTAGAAAATATGTAATAAAATATCTATAATAATGATGTCAATTGACTTAGGTTATCTTAATTTCATTTTAGTAAAGTCAACTCTATAACAGAAGTATTTTTGTCTAAGATGTCATGTAATTGGAAAAGCTAACTGATGGGATACAACTGTTTCGATTGTTTCCTGTACAGACCCAGGAAATGGTCACAGAATTGTCCGGTGTTGAGTCGGACCTGCCGTCAGGCAAACAGGAATTATAGTCAGATATGATCCAGCAAATCATCACGCACCCATGGTGTGCGAAATATTCAGTTGTACAACTTAACAAGTTTACAACCGAAACAGAGTATATTTCCATTTTTCAGTTTCTCCCCCAACCCAGTGTCATTTAGGTATAGTACAGTATATTGATTATATCATATACAATATTTCAAGTGGATTTTTCTTAATTTGTTAACAACATGATTTATAAAGTCTTTTTTATATTTTATTCAATAAATCACAATTGGTTATATCAAGGATTTACTGATTTGAGATATCATACAGATATCGGCCAGGCCAGTGTATAAATGCTGGGAGGTTTTCCGTGCATTGCACGTTCCTTAATTAGAGAACCAGCATACAAAACTTTTCTAGACACCGATATAGAATGATATCACAAACAGTATGTTTCCACGATTATAGCCTTTTTCATGATTTATTAAAAACCTAATTACATGCTGTAATTTAACAAGTAATCATTTAATTTCTAACATCATAAAGAAATAACAGATATGTCAATGATTGCACTTGTAATAACACATTTAGCTTCTTCAAATTAAATTCTAACAATATAAAGAAATAGTATTTGTAATCATAAATTTAGATGATATAATTGAAGTAATATTTCTATAAGAAAAATTAGCATGTTTAGTGAGTCCAAAAAGAACTCACCTCGATTTGCAAAGGTCTACCAATTGGCAATCACACGAAGCAATCTACACATAAAATTATAATATATTTGTTAAAAATTATTCATCATAAATTCAGGTGATTTTTAGGAAATTTCTAATTTTCATAAAACACTTAGTATTAATTTTAAAGTTGAATAATATTAGTGTAGAAAATTAACTTCTAATGTTGTCATAATAAGTTGTTAGTTACATATTTTGTAAACATTTGAATTGGTTAATTCTCATCGAACTATAATCTTATTTGTTTGGCAAGAGAGGCTTATAGGATGTGTAAGGTGGGCTTAGCTGGACATATGCTGTATTAATACTAATCTTGAAGTCTATGTTAACAAAAATATAATTCAACTCTTATGTGGTTATGTTTTTGTTTGATTTTATGTTTGTTGGATTTATTGGATAAGTTTAGCATATAAAGATTTCATTTAAATGATAAATTATTTCCTTCCTATTTTATTTTATATTTATTTTTGAGAAGAATCTCCTAATTGATTTATAGATAATGTTTTGGCCTAAAATTGTAGGATCACCCTAAATTCTATTTGAAATCAATAAATGGGTTTGAATCCATCTTATTGGGTCTATAAGATGGTGGATATTTTTTATTAGGGTCGTTAGATAGGGTGTGAGTTAATCCTAGGGTCTAATTAAATAAATGCAATAGAAATTTAAGAAATTAATACCAACCTCAAATAGTAGAGCAAGGGAAGAAAGAAATAGGAGTTTCTTTGTCAAAACTTCGGCGAGGCTAATGACAGCGGTCCGACGAGATGCTCCAACAAAGTGAGAGAGAAATTTTTTTTTTAAGAGGATGAGTGTAAGATTGAATTTAGAAATGAGGTTGGGTTTATATAGTGTTAGATTTAGGAGTTATAAAATGTGAAGGGTTTAGGGAGTTATGAAATTCAAAGGATTTGAGGAGTTATGAAATTTAAAAGGTTTTGAGGGTTATAGAATTTAAAAGGTTAGAAAAATGAATGAATTTGGGATGTTATAAAAGAGAGAAGATGAATAGTTTAAATTATTATGTTTATTTGTTATTCATTTAATTATGAAAAAAAAATAAGGATTATTACATAATCTCCAATCCCTAATTTTTAGTGTCTACAACTACTAGTCCTCATTTTAAGAAGCTCCTTTATCAAAAAAATATGTGGTAATTCAGTAAGAGCAGTGTCATTTTGACTTCATTCATCTTTGTCGAGGTTTAATATGCTGTACATCTTGCATCATTTACAGCTTTCCAGGAAGGAAGCATGCTTGAATATGATAACGGCTAGAGTCCCAATGCAACCAAGAAATACATCAAACACACACTCAGGGAAATTTTGTAGGCTCTCCTTTAATGATTTCTTACAAGATAGAAATGTTCCGGGCCTTCATAATTTATAGCAAGATTATATAGTACTGCTTATCCTAAATATGCTTTCTTACCTAATAAATTTCCATGAGAAACACATACTACACTATGAAATAGCCTCCATTAAATCACACGAGAAACTACATAATACCATAAAAAGTTAGATGAACGATCTTACATTAAACCAACACCAATTATCATGATGTGGCACAGAGACTCATTCTGTATGCAATAGAGCCAGTCAATAATATGTTAAAAAAAAAAAAAAAAGATTGGAAACACATATCTAAATTATTTCCTGTTTAGAGGAAATTCTTATGACATGCATCATGTAAGTAGAATGCAATTGAATCAGTACTCTCTGCCTTGATTAGCGAAACCTGTGTGAGGATTTCAGTTTGTAGGGGTCAAGAAGCCCAAGAGTATTGATGTCAACATGCGTTCAAAAGGAAAAAAATGGATGTACTTTAAGCAGAAAAATTTCCCCTCCCACTTCTAAAGGCATCTATTTCAAGTTTTCAACTAAAAAACCATGTGAAAAATATCGGTTTTTCTTTAAAAAAAATTCTAAAAAGAAGAATGAACAAAATCAATATGTTTTCTCAATATTTGTAGCAATTAATTGATGGACACAGATTTTTTTTTTGTTTTCTACATCATATATTCTTTTGTAGTTCTCTTGGGTGAAATTACTGTAATTAGAACACAGTAAGAGATTCTTAAATCATACAAAGGAACAATTTTTGATAAGAGGGGACTGCAAGTTAACAAGCAAATCATCAACGACGAGATTAAGACTACCAATCTCTTAATGCTCAATATGACATTACTGTTCAATATCAAAAACCCTAATTTCTAACTATCAAAAACTAAGCCCATTCCACCCGAAATTTGGAACAACACCAAAACAAAATGCAACAGCAAGAAGAAGATAATGCAAACATTAATCTCAAAGAAGTTCTCTAAGAATCAAAATCATTACGTACCACGAAGCGCCATAGTTGATCACTGCCTGCAAAGAAATCAAAAGAAACAAATCTATTAGCTTCTCAATTACCAACAAAGGTTTCGAGGGCACAAAATAATCGAAACCAAAAATCAAAAAAGGACCAAGAAAAGCAAGTGCTTTATTGAAACTCACAAGATTTTTAGATGTTTTGATGTCCTGCAGGATCTCTTTGAGTTGATCATCGCTAGTAGCCCTCTTCGTGTTGCCTGCGTTCATCTCCTTCACCTCATCCATCCCTCTTTAGAATTTTGTGGAACCAAAATAGATAAAATTGGTGAGTTTGAATCGGTTTAGTCTAACTTATGAACCGGCGGGTCTAATGGCTTTCGAAAGGGAGTTTCTAAAGGAGCACACCCTTTTTTACTTTCCTTGTGGGCCTACTTCATAACTGGCCAAGCAGAAAGTCTGGTCCAAAATTACACTATAAAGTGGACTCACTAGGAAAAGTCGTGTGCTACTTTGGAAACTTTCCTTTGGAAATGCGCCCCATCTTTTTCTCAGTAAGCCATACAGTTTAAAAAATAAATAATTATAAGTTGTCATAATTTTTTAACAGAAACCCCCAACCATTTTTCTTAGTGAACCTCACTGTCGCTGTTACTACTGTCGCCGCCACTACAGTAACAACAGCGACAGTTGCTACAGCCGCTACTGCAGCGGCGGCAACAACAGCAACAGGAGGAAGCTGGGGGGAGGGAAGGGAGGGGGCGATTTCGAAAAAAGAGAAAAAAATGGCTTACTAAGAAAAAATATTCATATTTTAAATTCTCATGGTGCTCGTTAAGAAACTAGGGCTCACTAGGAAAAAGATGAGGTGCATTTAGAATTATCCCAATGGAAATAAAAATCAAAATCTTAGCTAAAATAGAATTCTGATGGTTGTTTGGGAACTTCTAAATGCGCCCACCTATTTTCTGACTATGTTTACTAGTTTGACATTATAATAGTAAACAAATTTTATTCTCATATTCTCAGTCATAACGTATTCCTACATAATCCAATTATTAACCTGTCTAAAAAACAATTTCTCTTCTTCTCTCTCTTTCTCAATGTAAATTCTCAAACTCAAATAATTTTTTAAAATTATTTTGTAAGAAAAATAAAATTATTAAGGGATGTGATTATTATTAGGCGGATGAGATATTATGGGAAAACCCACACAGGGAAGGGGTTGAGAGCGATGGAGAGAAGAGAAAGAACATAGAGACAATAAAAGGCAACTTGGAAGTATTGGGAGATGCACTTAGTTATAATCCTTGATTTTTAATTTGATGTGTGCACTTTTTTTTTTTTGCTAATCCTTGATGTGTGTATTTACAAAGTTGGAGTACTTGGAAAATGAATGGATATATTTAGAATCCCCTTTGTGAGTTCTGCTTATTCTTATTTGTTTTGCTTCCGAAAAAGGTAAGAACTATTCACAAAGTAGTGAAAGGGGGAGTTTCTAGAGGGGCACACCATTTTTTCCAGTAAGCCCACTTAAAAATTTACTTTTATTTACAATTTTGTCATTTAAATTTTAGGGCAAAATTGCCCTCATCTTCAACTTCTCTATTCTCTCTCTCTCATCTCCTCCACCGCTATTACCCTTCCACCGCCGCCGTCCCTGCTCTCCTCCCTCACTTTAGAGAGAGAGATGATCCACCATAGATAATCTTAAAGTTTATAGAAAGCCATGGCTTTGTAAGTCCGAAAGTGTAAGTCATGGATCTTGAGAGCAGATGTCTGCAGCAGAGCCAGAGTCATCCGCCGCGACGACTTCAGTAGAAGAGGATTCAGAACTGTAAGTCTGAATCTCATAAGGTGGATTCAGGACTGCAAGTCCAAATCCACCATAGAGGATCCGGACTGTGTAGCACGAAACTTCCCGGAGAAAAATAGGGAATGATAGTTTTTGAAATTTTAGATGTGCTCATTAAGAAAAATCATGTTTTTTCAAAAGAAAAGATAGGCTCATTAGGAAAAAAGGTGTGCTCCTTTGGAAATTCCCGTGAAAGGTTAGGGTGACTCGCTTGAGTGTCCAATACAAAGAGCACATACAATTGGACTTGGTTCGGAAACCGCAAATATGTATGCAAATTATAAAAGCATATACACTTTACTATATGAAATATTGTTTAGCTCCAATTATAACAAGCCAGACTATAAACACCTAAAAAATATATCCACATCCAAGCATCCAGTAAATACATTGAAGAAGACGAGAATGAATAAATCGAGGAGCATGATCTGTTCTATTTAGAAATTTAAATTGAAAATAAATTTTTATTATTTTTAATTTAAATTCTAGAATAGGATAGTCTAAGTACAGGAATCCGTCGTTCTCATTCTTTTATTCTCTTGATGAGAGAGGATATTCACTAACACAAATAGAAATACAAACTCTTAAAGTAAATTTAAAAAATTATTTGTATGCAGCTAATTATATTTTTTTGTAAAGTAAATTAAAAAATTAATGTGTTTATTAGATTAGATTTTTTTTTTAAGAAAAGAAAAGTTACCGAGAAAGGAAGATGAATTAGTGGATAGGAGGAAAAATGACGAGAGTAATCTATGTTTAGAAATAGGAGGTGTATTCAGAAAAAAATCATAATTTTTTTTTAATTTCATAAGATGTATTTAGCAAGAGGAGGGATAAAAATTAAGGGTGCCTTTAGAATTTCCCAACAAGATAACTAAAAATTCGCAAGTTACATAAAATCTAAGAAAAGAAAAAGGAAAAAAAAAGAAAAAGAAAAAGTGAGAATTATACCTTTATGTATAGGGGAAATTCTTAATTAGCACGCCACTTGACTTAGTGAGCACCACTTTCCTAAAGTGAGTGATGAGCACCGCGTGGGAAAGCTCGCTAACTCAATTGGTGTGCTTACTTAGATTTCCCTGTTGTCTCCCAAGCAGTCCGGTTCGGTTCATCCCCGAATCCACGGAAATTCTATTTACGCACACTAATCTCCTCTCAAATTTTTCTTTTTTCAATTTTAAACCTACGTCCAATTTTTTTTTCTTCTAATTTTAACCCTATCTCCTTTCCTCTAACTCTTTATGTCATATGATCCAAAATTTTCTCAAAATTTTTCCAATGGAATATTAATTTCCAAATTAAAAATATATTGGTCTGATATTAATATCTGAATAAAAATTATTTGGTCTGACCAGCAGGCAACGTCTTTCGTAAAAAAAATATAAATAATAATAAATTACAAACGAATACGCATAAAAAACTAATTTTTTTTTAAATTGTACTTTAAATTTGTCGTCTGATATCAATTGCATATTGAAAATTTTCATTTGAATAAAAAAATTCAAACTCCAAACTCTAATTTCACTTCTCATAGTAAATTCGAAAAATTTAAAATTCTTTCAAAATTTTTTTAGGAACATGAATGTAAAATATTTTAGGAGTTAAGAAATCAAATCGATAAGTAATCGATAAGTTTGTAGGAGATGTATTTTTTTCCTTAAATTAAATTTTAAAAAAATATTTTTTTAGTATTTTAGAGAAAAAACAGAAGAGAAAAACGATGCGTCATCATTTTTCAAATTTTTTAAAAATCTTAATTTTAAATTAAAAAAAATAACTTAGTTAAAAAAATAAACGAGTACCGGATGGAAAACTTATAATTATTTATCAGTTTTAAATTTTCGTTCGTAAATAGAATTTCCCCCAATCCCGAGCTCAGCAAAAAAATCCAAAGGCCCTTCCCAGAACCCTTTCTGCAAAAATCCCCTCCGCCTCCGGCGACCAGAAATCAGACACCGATGCTCCCCTACGCTTCTCTCGCCGAGGCGGAGGCGGCGGTCGGCCGGCCCCTCACCGCTGTCGAGGCCCTCTGGTTCCGCTACTCCGCCACAATGCCGGACTCGGTCCTCTATTACCATAATACCCTCTTCCTTTTCATCATTTTCACTTTGGTCCCTCTCCCCCTCGCCCTCCTCGAGCTCGGCGCCCCCAAATTATTGACCCCATACAAGGTCCAGCCTAACATCCATCTCTCGGCGGCGGAGTTCTTCAAGTGCTACAAGGATGTGATCAAGATCTTCTTTCTTGTTGTCTGTCCTCTGCAATTGCTGTCGTATCCCACCGTCAAGGTTAGGGTTCGTTTTTCTTTTTAGGAGATTTGTTGATTTTTTTTTTTTTAAATTCGAATTCTGTGAAATGTGATTGCTTTTATCGCCAATTTGGGATCCCTTGTATTTTTGCTTGGAATGGGAGTTAATTTAAATGAAAATTGCAAGTTTTTATTTATTTATTAAAATTCTGATTTTGTTTTCCAGTTAATGAAAAGTTTATTCTTTTATAAATTAACTTGGTAGATTATTTGGATCTGCTATATAGATAATTGTTATTCTTATTGGAGTTGAGGATGTTTGGAAAATTTTGTGGTTATTTTTTTAATTATTTTCTTCAAAATTAGTAGGATCAGATTACTTTATTATTGTTTATGTTGTTTATTTCCTTTTACTTTGTTTTTCCTTGATAATTTGGTAGCATTTACTAGGTTTTCTTAAATTCTATATTTTGTTGTTTTTTTGTTTTTGTTTTTGTTTTTTTTGTTTTTTGTTTTTTTTTGGTTTTTTGCGCAGTTTTTGGGAATAAGGTCAGGGTTGCCATTGCCATCAATATGTGAAGTTGGAGCACAGTTGCTGGTGTACTTTGTGATAGAGGATTATGGGAATTATTGGTTTCATAGGTGGCTACATTGCAAATGGGGGTATGAGAAGATCCATAAGGTTCACCATGAATACATAGCACCCTTTGCCTTCGCGGCACCTTATGCACATTGGGCCGAGGTGCTGATTCTTGGGATTCCGTCATTTATGGGGCCAGCACTTGTGCCGGGACATATGATTACGTTGTGGCTCTGGATTGCTCTTCGGCAGATTGAAACGCTTGATACTCATAGTGGGTATGTTTGATTGCTTTACCTGCCAATTGCTATCGTTTTCGGTTCTGGTTTGATTTGTCCCTTTAACTTTTTGTTCTGACCTGGTGATTAGTGTCTTTTTCTAACTACTATTAACTATTAGGAAGTTATGGAGTGGCAATCTCGCCCTATCATGTCATCTTGTTATGATGCAGTATTATATGTCATCGATATTATAGTTGCTGAGTTTCATACCTCAGCTCTTTGGGTTGGGTGTATAGGTGATTAAATGAAGAAATTGCGTGCTTAAGTTAATGAAAAATAAGAAGTATAATTGGTCAAAACTAATTTTCTTTTTTTATTGCTTCAACTTGCTTATAATAAATTTCTAGTTGTTTACAAAGTCCACTTCTTGTTTTCATCAGATAGTTCCGTTAATTTTATGTTCTGCATAATTGCTTGACATCCAATCCCTACCTAAGTACCAAACTGTCTTTAAACCTTGATCCTAAACACTTGTATGTACCGTATATCTGAAATCTAAGGGATGGCAATTCAAGTACAGGACCAATATCATACTTGTAAAAAAAAGCTAGCGAACAGTTATTAGATAGTTCTTCTCTTATCCTTCATTCAGAAATTTTGAACTGATTAAGATTATCAACATCTGGTAGAGGATTCATATTTATTACGAGCAAGCGGTCCTGTCATTCCAAGGATAGGATGTCAAGCAATGATGAGTTGGACTGGATAACTAAATAGTATTTATAATTCAAAATTCTTTTACTGTATCTCAGAATAGCCAACTACTAAAGCATTTTGATCTTGAAATCCTTAGTTCCTTCTGGTCCCCCTAAGTCTTTTTAGTTACTTCATCTTGAGAATTAGGTCTTTAGATGTCAATTCTATCTCAAATATCTTCCCTAGCTACTTTTAGCAGACATAACAAGCTAGCTGTCTACCTAGGAACCTTTTGGAATCACCAGTAGCACATACATTAATTAGATCAAGTTTTTTTCTTATTATTTTTTTTAAAATTAGATAAATTGCAGTAGCCAGTCTCCTAGTTCCATCAACTAGTAGATAATGAAACAACGACCGACTCAGGTGCAGAGAAGACAAGGTGGCCATAGTGTAATAAGTCACAGTTGGATTGGTTTCCAGTGGTTTCCAGAAGCATAGCAGGAATTGAAACATGCTAAAATGCAAAATACGATGAAGTCACAAAAACCCGTGGCAGCTGGAGAGTAGGGTGGGAAACATAACTTCTCTAACTATCCTCTTTGAGAGTCTCCTGTTAACTTCCATACTTCATGATCATTTGTAAGGACTAGTGTCAGTGTGTCCACTTGGACATGGCCATGGCCAGTAACCACCTTCCTGTCATTTTACATGATGTTTCTCTTCCTTAGGCATGACCACAATCTTGAATGTGAATGATTTAGTAATTTGAAGGGTTCACAGACAGAACTTCAATGTCTTTGCTCAGTTTGCATTTCGAGAGACGGTTGATAGTTACTGACATCAAATTTCATCACACAATTTCCTTGGAGGAGGCAGTTCCTCTTTTGTAGACTCTTTTTGTTCGACCTATGAATACCAGAGTCTAAGCGATAAAGATGCTTCGACTTTTGGGACCACTAACTGTCATTAAATAATTTATATGCAAGTGAATAGTGTAGGGAGCAATGTCTCCTATAGCAACTTGTTTCAGATCTTTATTCCTTTTGAATCCCATCCTTTGAGAAGTGTTGAAGCTTTTCTGCCTCCATTGCAATGCTAGAATACATAATTTCAGTTTTAATTTACTTATCCTCCATTTATTGTGAACCAATTGTTCTCTTTCTGCACATGCATGATGGTTAGGGTTCACTTTAATTTTCTCATAATTACGCCTCAACAACATCATGACCATTAGGCATCAGCCAAATCATGTATTATTCATTTGGGGCAGTTGGTAGGGAACTCGTTTCCATGTTAGGAATTACACAGGTACCTCCTCTCCCTCATCGGATCTCATATTCAGTTTCCTCCTGAATGGGGAATAAGATTACTCCAAGTAGATTAAGGAATGCACCATTCTCTGGTGCATAATTAAATCAATAAAATCTTCAAGGGTTTCAACAAAGAAAATTGGTCTTCGAATATATTTTTCTCAAATGAGCAATTTATTCATTGAAAGTATTGTTCCTAATAGATCAGAATAACATGCGACTTTCCTTCGACATTCGTTTATTGACTTCATATATCTATTTGCTTCTACATTCGTCAAGGTGTGGCAATGGAGTGTGTTAAACTCAGTACATATGACGAATACATGTGAGGGAGACAAACTTGAATATATGTAGGAACATTTTGGAGGAATTAAAGCTGTTATTTATAAGAAGGAATATGCCCAGGAGACCAGTTGATGTCATGGTGGCAGAACGTCCTTCTAGCGAATTAATGTCCATAATAGTAGAGATTGGAGATGAATGGACTGGATATACCTATTAGGTCGATTTTGGATGGCTGAATATGTGATGTCTTTGATATGATTTATCGTCACGTGTTTAAAATGGTAAAAATTACTTATATAAAGATAAGAATTTTACTAATTAGTACGAGTTCAATGTATATGATATGTGGCCATCTTAGGTAGGTAGCATTGCTACACACTAGGAACTAGCATATATGGAAAGGTCAAATGGGGATGGGAGTTATCATAAAGAGATGGTCATGATAACAAAAATGGAACTTCCATTAGTTCTTTATCACATGGAAGAAGAGTGCATGATCATACTGGATACATTATTTCTCGTTATGTGGCCATATTCTGATATGATATACCCACTGACCCCTCATGCATATCACGTCCATGTTGGGACTAGGGATTGTAATAGATACATCCACGGACCAAATTGTGGCCCTCTCTATACAAAATTTTGAATTAGAAAAATAAAATTTTCATTTTTAATTCAAAATTTTGTATAGGACGGACCAAAATTTGGTCCGTGGGTGCGTCAATTACCATCCCTAGTTGGGACCTGTCAGGTCCTTTTTTTTGTTTTATTTTATGATTGAACACATTGGACAATAGACCAACATGTGTGACAAGTTCTGTTTGAACATTGTTGTACATGTGCATTGCTACTTAAATGAAGTGTGGGCACTATCTAGTTGGCCATGATGAGGATTTTGAGTTGTCTAAGTATATAAAATTTAAATAAATGGAAAGAGGATATTGGTATGGACATGAGGTTCATATCATTGATCCTAAAGTGCTAGGCAGAAATCGATATCGTCTATGTTGCATGGGCAGTTCTGTCATTGATCAATAGCTATGTCCATAATTAAGGCCCTAAATCATTTGGGACATTGATGTGGTCTGCCATGCATTCGACACATGTCACATGTAAAATGCATCCAAAACCTATGAAGACATTTGTATATTGGAAATTTGGAGCAAACTGGAAATACGAATATAACACACTGTTAGTGGCTTGGTTAATTTGTGATTTTGGTATAGTAGGTTTGACAGGTAATTAATATGAGTTACATTTGCCAATTTGTAATGAAATTTTTCCAGATTTTCCTTTTGGCATTTCTTTTATAAATCCTCCTTTTCTGAGTAATGATCAAACACACACATTAGTAGGAATTACAGATTGAGACAAGTGCAAAGTTGGTGATGAAGAATATATATGCTATTATCAGAGACAAATATATGATGTGCCATGTGTACAAGATGATGTTTATCATGTCTTGTGGTCTTTAATTCCTAAACATCTTTCCTACCTCCTGTTCAAACAAAATCTAAGGCAGTGAAAACACTTCGGATTTGGATTGTAGGGTCAAAATAGGATACAATCTCATATTTATTGTGGATGAAATCTTATTACAAAGCTTCATAGATATTGATAAAAAAAGATTGGTCTTTGACTGAAAAATATGAAGATCGATCTATGGATCTGATGGAAGACACTTCCACTGTGCTTATGACCATGAAAATATTAGTTTAAACTTCAAATTGAAAATTTTTGCACTACCACGAATTGGATTAGTGTTGCTTTATAATTGATTTTTGAATTTCTAGGTTCAGACTCTGTATGTGCCAATATATTGTATTTATTATATAGTGGAATCTAGCAATAGTGAATTGAACTCTCTCAATTAATACAAAAAAGGAAAGATGTCAGCCATCAAACTGCCTGTTTTGATTATCCTATGTAAACATAGTAAGTGACCCTTTTGCTTAATTTAACAGGAATTTCCTCAACATTCTGACACAGTACAACTTTACATCCTCGATAGATTCTTTACATATTATAATGATCAGTTCTGAAAGAACATTGTCTTCTCAGTAGAAAACCTGGCATGGTTGTTGACTTGGTATTTGTAGCAATCTTCTTCGATGGGTATGTGGATGAAGTTAGCACCGTTTAAAAGAATTGTAGATCATGAACACCTTCTCAAACCGCCCGAATCGTGAGGATAGGTGTTCGTTGTTCGTCGTTGGATCTGTTCCTCCTTGCCCTCCTTCAGTTAAACCTGGCACAAGGAGGGAAAAAAAACAAGTAATTTAGTTTAGAGGCTTGCATGTAGTATTTGGATCTAGTCAAGTAAGGTAATTTACAAAACATAAAAATTAAATAATTCACCTGAATGAGTGTCCTAAGAGGACCAGAGCCCTAGCCCAAAAATATGTTAAAAATTGTATCACATGCTTTGTGTGATTTTAGAGAACAATGATTTTTCAGAAAACCTAGGAGGTTTATAGGTCCTACCTAAGATTTAAGAGATTTGAAGACTGATAATAATAAAAATTGAAAGAAAGAAGTTTAAAATTGCTTCTCTGTGACTGATAGAAGGAAAAGTAAAAAACGCATCTGAAGAGTTGAGAGCAAATGATTGTTGAAGAATAACTTCAAAAATCTCTGTTTGCCCCTAAAGTCCACCCGAAAACTCCGCAAAAATGTCTGTGTTTGAATTTTCAGGGGTATTTATAGGGATCTTTACTGACCTAGGGTTGTGGGTCTAGACTTTAGACGGCTAATGACCAACCATCTAAGCAATGGTTGGAGACCCAACCATCTAGAGTCGTGAAGTATGGACATGGACACGGACACGGAGCACAGATATGACACGACACAAACACGAGGACATATCAAACATTAAAAATGTAGTATACAGAGATACGATGATATACATATATACACATTATGCATGTGATATATAATGTGCATCAAAACATGTACTCATTAAGACATTCGTTTTTTTGAAGTAGAAAGAAAAAGAAAAAATAATAATTTAAAATATAGATTCTAACCAAGTAACTATAATAACAACAACAACTAAGCCTTCTATCCCAAGCACTTGGGGTAGACTAGATGAACCAAAAGAGAATCACGCCGGATCGATCACATTAATAATCCTTCTCCATTCATTCCTAGCAAGTAATATCTCCTCATTTAAACTTTTGGAATCCATATCTTTTTTTATATCACCTCCATCCATGTTTTCTTCGGTCTTCCCTTCGCTCTTTTAACTTGTCATATATTGATAAGCTCCCGTCGTCGACTGGTGCATTTATAGGGCTACGTTGCACATGACCAAACCATCGTAAGCGATTTTCTTGCATCTTCTTATTGATGGGAGCTACACCTAGTTTAGCACAAATATTTTCATTTCTCACTTTATCTCTCCTAGTGTTGCCACATATTCAACGAAACATGTATATATCTGTTACATTTATCTTCTATGAATGACGTTTCTTTATACCTTAGCATTCCATACCATATAGTAATGCATGCCTATTAGCAATCTTATAAAATTTTCCTTTCAGCCTTAATGGAATGTTACGGTCGCATAAAACTCCTATTGCACTCCTCAATTTCAACCAGCTAGCTTGTATCTTATGGTTGACAACACTGTCGGTCTCTCCATTATTCTGAATAATAGAACCCAAATTCCTAAACTGATTGGACATTTGTATCTCTTGCCCATTCAGTGTTATAACACTACAGTTTAGAGTCAGTCGTTTACTAAATTTACACTCCATATAGTTTATTTTAGACCTACTCAATATAAAACCTCTATATTCTAATGTGTGACTCCATAACTCTAAGTTGACATTCATCCCTACTCTTGTCTCATCAACTAAGATACTATCATCAACAAATAACATTCACCAAGCTATCTCATCTTATATAGCTCTAGTAAGCTCATCCATCACTATAACAAATAAAAATGAGTTCAATGCAGATTCTTGATGCAATCCAATTGTAATAGAAAAATTACTTATTAAACCACTATCTGTTTTGACTTGACCACTACTTCATTATACATGTCCTTAATTATATCAATATATTTGATGAGAACTCTTTTATTCATCAATGTCCACCAAAACACCTCTCATGGTACCTTATCATAGGTTTTCTCTAGATCAATAACTACCATATGCAAATCTCTATTTCTCTCTCGGAATCGCTCTATAAGTTGACGAAGTAAATGAATAGTTTCTGTCGTCAATCGCCCCGACATTAATCCAAACTGGTTGTCCGATATTTCTGTCTCAATTTATATTCAATTACCCTTTTTCAAAATTTCATAGCGTGACACATGAGTTTTATTTCATCATAGTTTGAACAACTCTGAATATCACTCTTGTTCTATACAGAGGAACTAGGGGTACTTTTCCTCCATTCATTTGGCATTTTCTAAGTATGTCAAATCTTGTTAAAAAGATCTGTTAGTCACCTCACACCCATTTCTCCTAAGTATCTCTATATCTCTAAAGGAATCTCATCTGGACCAATTACTTTTCTTGATTTCATTCTCTTCAAAGTCTCTTTTACTTCAGATTCTTTAATTATGTGGGTAAATGTATGATTCATATTCTCACACTGAATAGTAAGGTCTTCCAGATCTTGAGTAAAACTTTCATTATATCATTTATCAAAATAATCTTTCTATCTTTTTTAATCTCTTCGTTTTGAACTAGAATCTCATCTTTAATATACTTTAATATACATAAGTCTCTAAACTTTCTCTCTTATTTGAGCAATTATATATATATATATATATTTCTGCCTCTTTATTGTCCAATTTCTTATACACTTATTTATATAATTTAGTTTTTACATCCTGAACAGTTTTCTTAACCTCCTTGGTTAGTTTTTAACTTTCGAAGTTTGTTCCATCATTGTTCCTTTTCAAATCTTTATAAAGGTCTCGCTTGATCTTAATAGTATTTTTTACATCTTCATTCCACTATAATGTGTCCTTACATGGTGGAGTACCGTCGCTCGACTCACCAAATATATTTTTAACTACCCTCTTAATGCAGCAAGCTATTTTGTTTCAAGTTACATCTAGATTATCATAGTCCTTCCAATCTACTCCTTGTACTACTATATTTACGAAAACTTTTTGATTACTTTCCAATCGCCACCACTTAATCTTAGGATCTAATTTATACTTAATCTTTCTAAGTCTCTTTCTAATCCGAATATTTAAACCCAAGAGTCTATGTTGGGTTACTATACTCTTACTTAACACTATCTTATAATTGATACAACTAGCTCTATCTACCCTCCTAGTTAAAAAGAAATCTATTTGGCTCATACTCGATCCACTTCTAAAAGTAATCAAGTAACTATATTAAATAAAATAATTATAGTTTAATCTAATGGATTAGTTCCTTAAATAAAATATTTGAAAACTCTATTTTTGCTAGGCATTTGGGAGCTATTAGATTAGTGTCGCTTTTATATCAAAATAATATTTTGTATGTATTTATCGGCAATGTGAGTCTTTAAAGTGCTTAACACTACAATCTCTATGATTTTTTGAAAGCGAACACGTTCTTGACATGTGATCTGTATGATTTTTGAAAGTAGTCATGGTCCGAACTCCGAACATGCAAGTTATTGAGTTTTTAAATCAGACAGAGTTTCGATGTGTCCAATGCATATTAACAAGTGTCCTATAAATGTAGATGTCCATTATGTATCTGACACAGACTCGACACTTACTTTGGAGTGTCCGTGCTTCATCAGAGTGTGGACCCCTAGATCCACCTTACAACAACAACAACTAAGCCTTTTATCCCAAGTACTTGGGGTAGGCTACATGAACCAAAATAGAATCTTGCTCGATCGATCACATTGATAATCCTTCTCCATTCATTAATATTGAGCAATATGCCCTCTTTTAAACCTCTAGCATTCATATCCTTTTGTATCACCTCCATCCATATATTCTTTGGTATTTTCTTTGCTCTTTTAACTTGTTCGATGTTGATAAACTCCCTTGTCGAACAAGTAAATTTGTACATCTATGTCGCACATGACCAAACCATTGTAAGCGATTTTCTCGCATATTCTCTTTGATAGAGGCTACGCCTATCTTAGCATATATATTCTCATTCTCACTTTATTTCTTCTAGTATTGTTGCATATCCGCGAAGCATGTGCTTTTTTGTTATGCTAATCTTCAGTGAATGATGTTTCTTTATAGTCCAACATTTCTTACTATATAATAAAGCTGGTCTAATAGCGATTCTATAAAATTTTTCCTTCAGTCTTAATGGAATGTTAGGTTGCATAGAACTCCCGTTACACTCCTCCATTTTGACTAGCCAGCTTGGATCCTATAGTTGACATTATTGTCGATCTCTCCATCGTTTTGAATAATAGAACACAAATATCTAAACTAATTACTCATTTGTATCTCTAGCCCATCCAGTGTCACAACACTATAGTCTAGGTCCATCATTTATTAAATTTACACTCCATATATTTTGTTTTGGACCTACTCAATTTAAAACCTCTAGATTCTATAACTTTAACTTGGCATTCACCCATTCTCTCGTCTTATCGGCTAAGACAATATCATCAGCAAATAATATACACTAAGATAGCTCATCCTAAATAGCCTGAAGAAGCTCATCCATCATTATGATAAATAAGATGAACTTAATGCAAGTCCTTAATGCAATCCAATTGTGGTTAAAAAAATCACTTATTGGGTCACCACAAGTTTTGATATTTGCATAGTGCCATTATACATATCCTCAATTATGTCAATGTAAGCACCTCTCGTGGTACTAGGGATGATAATGGATATGTCCATGGGTTAATTTTTCGCTTGACCTATATGAAGTTTTGAATTAAAAATGAAAATTTCGTTTTTCTAATTCAAAATTGTACAGGGAGTGCCAAAAATTGGCCTGTGTCCATTACCATCTTTACGTGGTACCTTATCGTAGGTTTTTTTAACTTAATAAAACCATATGCAAATTTCTATTTCTCTTTCAATATCGCTCTATAAGTTGACAAAGTAAATGAAGAGATTTTATCGTCGATCATCCCGATATAAATCCAAACTGGTTCTATGATATTTTAGTAATCTGTCTTAATATTTATTCAATTACCCTTTTCCAAAGTTTCACAGTATGAAACATAAGTTTTATTTTATGGTAGTTAGAACAGTTTTGAATGTCACCCTTATTTTTATATAGAGCTACTTGGGTACTCTTTCTCCATTCGTTTGACATCTTCTTAGTTTGTCAAATCTTATTAAAGATGTCTCCAAGCCACGTTGCACCCATCTCTCGTAAGTATTTCCATATCTAAATAGAAATCTCATCTGGACTAATAAATTTTTTTGATTTCATTATCTTCAAAGCCTATTTAACTTCAGATTCTTTAATTCTTTAAATAAAACTACGATTCATATATTCAAACTGAATAGTAATGTCTCCAAAATTTTTAGTAGAAGTGTCATTTTACAATCTGTTAAAATAATCTCTCCATCTTTTTTTTGATCTCAGGCGGAAATACTTACCACTATACTACAACGACTTGATACCCCTAGATCCAATTTGACACACATATATATTAATTTCGTGGTAAGTTAAGATTTGAGTTTACTTAGAGAGAGTCATGTTTTTACACCAGGATTTTGGGTGAACATGAATTAAATCTCTTTGTTTAATCCCAAAGTATTTGTTGAACTTGGTCATGATATGATGATAAGGATAAAATATATGAATAGATCTTCAAAATTTTGGATGAACATGAATTTCCGTGATATGTTAAGATTTGAGTTTTCTTAGAGAGTCATATTTTCACTCTAAGATTCTGGATGAACATGAAATAAATCTCTTTTCTTAATCTCCAAGTATTCATTGAATCTGGTCATGATCTGAAGATGAGGTGTAATAACCCTTAATTTTTATTAGACATAAATAAATAAATAAACACAAATAAATATGACATTTCATCTTTTATAACCTCCAAAACTTTTCATTTTCTAACCTCCAAACTCTTCATTTTCTCCATTATTTCAATAATGAAACTCCCATCTTTAATTCTCAAAATTAAACTCCCTAATTAAACTAAAACCTTTCATATTCTAAACTCTACAAATTAATCTAAAACTTTTCAAATTCTATAACTATTCAAACTCTTAAATTCCATAACAGCTCAAACCCTTTAAATTTTATAACTCTCAAAACCCTTCACATTCTATAACTCCTAAATCCAACACTATATAAACCTAATATCTTTTCTAAATTCAACCATACACTCATCCTCTAAAATTTCTCTCCTCTCATCACGTCGAAGCCACCTTCGAAGTTGCCGGTACCTGCTACACGTGCTCGCATATCGTATATTGGGAGCGGGGCGTGACAGGTATTTTAGTGGTATCAGAGTTCAGGTTTCTCAAATCAGTTCATGTGACTTGAATTGATTTGGATCTTGATATTAAATTTTGCCACGTATATATAATAATACTCTTCGAAATATTTAAACCCATTCATTTGACTCTTCGATCATCTTTTATTTTGTTCCTAATAAATGATCCACTTATTTTGATCCATGTTCGACTTCTTTAGAGACTGAAGATTTCTATTCGAGATAAGAGTTAAATATTTATCCTTTAACTACATACTCTAATTCTAGAATTTTTTTCTATAACCCTTCATTGGTTTCATTTATATTTCTTTCTTAAGAAGATGATTCTCATATTATGCAGATCAAGCTTGAGCACAAGTGACTGATTGTGAGTAAAACAAAAAAAAACTTTTACTATGAGTCCAAAGCAAACAAAAAGTTTTTTTCTTGCCTTATTTAATTTTGAGGACGAAATTATTTTTCTAAGTGGGGTAGAATGTAATAACCCTTAATTTTTATTAGATATAAATAAATAAATAAATAAATAAACACAAATAAATATGACATTTCATCTTTTATAACCTCCAAAACTTTTCATTTTCTAACCTCTAAACTCTTCATCTTCTCCATTATTTCAATAATGAAACTCTCATCTTTAATTCTCAAAATTAAACCCCCTAATTAAACTAAAACCTTTCATATTCTAAAATCTCCAAATTAATCTAAAACTTTTCAAATTCCATAACTCCTCAAACTCTTAAAATTCCATAACACCTCAAACTCTTTAAATTTTATAACTCTCAAAACCCTTCACATTCTATAACTCCTAAATCCAACACTTTATAAACCTAATATCTTTTCTAAATTCAACCATACACTCATTCTCTAAAATTTCGCTCCTCCTCTCATCACGCCGAAGCCACCTTCGAAGTTGCCGGTACCTGCTACATGTGTTCGCATATCGTATATCGGGAGCGGGGTGTGACATGAGGATAAAGATATCAAATTGATGAATAATCTTCAAAATTTTTGAGATAAACATAAAAGATTTCGAATAATTTTGCAGATGTTGATCATGATTTTTAATTCAAATGACCATAATTTATTCACCTGGAATCTCAAATTGAGCAATAAGAGTAGTCAAATTGATTAACTCAATTGGTGAAGTCAGATCCCTAACTGGGGGTCAATTCGATCTTGATAGCTGATTACCTTTTGGATAGTCTGCTGCTTGTCGTCCAGACAATAAGGCTCATTTTCAGGACATAAGTTCTAAGCAGAACTTGTTTTTGATATAACTCTCACATTCAATGTCAGAATTGGACATATGACCGGTTGATTTTGGACTACTTAGATTGAGCAATCTGATAGTGAAGCTCAAATGGAAACATTCGACTAGGTTCAGAACATGATTAAGACTTAGAAGTGTAAGTGGGGGCTTTCTTGATACTTAAGATATGGTAACATGCAAATTCTAACTCCAAATTGGGTGATTCAGAAAGCATAGGGCTTGGAGAATTGAATGGCACTATGATCGTCGATGGGACTAGATAAGAGCAGAGGGAAAGGGGAGGAAATTGCCTTTCGCGTGAGAATCAAGGAATTAGAATCATGAAAATTGTGATTTTTGTGATAGGGAAATGACTGAAAACACATGAATAACAGTCACGCTCAATATTCACGCACAGAATAGTTGAGGATTAAGATCCTCCAAAGCAACATAGACTGTCTGATAGCATTTGTTTAACCAGGCTGTCTTAACGGAGTTTAGAGTTGTAAGGAGCAAGAGACTACTAGTCCAAAAGTGGTATAATATTTCAAGGGATATGATTTTATGTTATTACATCCTTACTTGTGGCTGTTGTTACTTGTTACATCTCCCAACATCTGAGAATTGTCAATTGAATTGGATAAATTGGTGATTTGCTAAGATTGTATCACTAAAAGTGATTACCCTCATGTAACTGAGGATAAAGGGTTTTTTATGGATTACCTGTGGTTGGGAAGAGCTTGGGCCAAAATTTGGTGGTTGTGAGCAAAGTCTGAACAAACCATTTACGACATCTGTACGTGGCTTGATAGTAACTTGTGCACATTTATTTTGTTCTTGATTTTTTAAGCAAGCCAAGCTCAAATTGTGCCAAACTAACTCATTGAGAGTGTTTTTGGTTGGTGGTAATTGGTATTTGTTATTTGCATTTGATAATGAAAAAAGTGAAAAAATTTGATTTTTTTTGGTGGGAATTTCTAATTCCCATGCAAGATTTAAAAAATTGTTCAATTACACGCTACTAATTTGAATGAGAATTAGAAAATCCCAAATCCCAATTTGAATTTTTCCTCTCTTTTTTATTACCAAATGTTAATACAAATACCAACTACTACAAACCAAACACACCTTAATTGGCTTCTAAATACTCCACACCAACATATACTCTGGAGCATCTATGCTCATCTTAGTTAGAAAAAATGAAGAAAATACTGTTTTAATTTATAAGTTATGTGAATGCTCTTGTTTGGGTGGCAAGATAATTTCCATGAGACTACATTAGTTAAACATCTTTTTCATGATACAGAATCTGAAAGCTTTTCTCTTATGCTACTAGTTTTATTTGTGGAACTTAAGCTGAGATTGAATATTGAGTACCCACCCCCTGAAATTGTAGTTTGGCATTTATGATATCAGTTAAACACTCGTCAGGGACAAACTGTTAGCAAGCTTTTACATCTATTGAAATAGTATTCAAAAGGAAAAAGAATATTTTCCTATGCTTAAATTACTAAACAGAAATCTTGGCAATTTTCTAGACTGAAAATGTTGAAGTAGTCTGAAAGTAATAGTTTTAATTCCTTTTCTTTTGCAAAGGGGCCAAAATAACCAACTCGAAGATGGACGTTATCTTTGTTGCAAGTAAACAAACCTAATCAAGGAAATATTAAGAATGTGGTTACAGCTCTATTCAAGTCCAGTTCACACCAAGTTCAAGCTACCCCAAAAACGAATGAATGAGTCTTTAATGGGACAACCTCGATTATTCTCAGCTTTTTACACCAATACTGGTTGTTTTATCCAAGCAGGGAGGATACAATACAAACACTTATTTTACATCATGTGATGTTCATGATCCTATTGGGCTCTGTGAACCCATTTGCAAATTGGCCGTCTGTGTTTCAAAGCTTTTTGAGGATGTTCTCCTCAGTCTTATAAAAATAAGATTTCCAAGAAAACGGTGTGACTGAGTCTTAAAATATTGAAGATATACAATTACCATTACAGTTACTTCTTCAGAAAAACCTTTCATTCTTCTTTTTTTCTTTTATAAGAAATCTGTCCATATAAGAATAATGAAAATGAGCTGCCGCTTCATTTAAATTACCTAAGTTGCAGGCAATTTCCACTATCTCTAATATATTTTTTTAAAATTTTCTTTTGGATTATGATCTCGAGCCCCTAAGGTCCGCTCATGAAATTTTCCCTTTCATCAAGAATAATGATTTTTTTTTAGCTAAAACCCAATTTCTTGGATTTTAGCTTTGATTTGGCTTTCCATCAAATGCATACAACATTTTGTATTTACTTGATAAAAGGGCAAATAAACTTCATAACTCATGAAATTTGGTTCTAAAGAAGTTAAGGAGGTAGAGATCATGATTATAAAAAATTTTGAAAAAAATAATGGGATCTTACTTTTTCGCCGCTGACTCACGTAATTTACATGAGTTGGTAGTTCATATACAGTAATCCCAGACACACACACACACACATGTATGTATGTATGTATGTATATATATATATATATATATATATATATATATATATATATATATATATATATATGTATACATACATATATGTGTGTGTATCAGTTTTGCCAGTTACTAATCACTTGAAACTAAACAGGTATGACTTCCCTCTGAACTTAACAAAATTCATTCCCTTTTATGGAGGTGCAGAGTACCATGATTATCATCATTATGTTGGAGAGCAAAGCCACAGTAACTTTGCTTCTGTATTTACCTATTGTGACTATCTATATGGGACTGACAAGGTTTGTTATTGTTAGTGTTTTATATAGTGTGTTACTATATCAAACAAAATAAATATTAAAGTGATTTCTTATCCCTCTTTATTTCAGGGCTATCGATATCAAAAGGCTCTTCTTGCCAAGGTAGCTTTTGACTCTTTTTTTTTTTTTTTTTTTTCAAATTCATGTATTCATGCCACAGATGTTGGACTACTAGCTTCATCAATTGATAAGTCTTAATCATTGTTTTACCTTTGGGAAATAAAACAAGATATCATTCTAATTGCCAAAATTTTGAAATAATAAGAATCAAATAAGTAAACAAGGGAGATATAGACATTTTTAGTATTAAAAAAAGGTTTACAATGTGTAGACATGGTTTTATAGTGCATGAATGTGTCTGTCTACCTTTTCAATCACAATCATGATCATGCAAGCATGATGATCTTCCTCAAAAGAGCATTTCCTGTATTTTGTTTGTTTTTAACTCCATTCTGTCGCCATTTCGAGCAGCTGAAGGAGCAATGGAGGCCAGCTGGCCTTAATGGAGAAGTGAACCCCAACCACAAGTCTGAGTAAAAGGATTTTAAAGCTGCCTGCTTCAAAAGTTTCGTGATATAGGAGAGGGGCTTTGTATCATGGATTTCCAAGTCATGGTCATCTGCAATGGCTTTTTCAATGAGGGTTTGGTTTCTCTTAGAGTTCAGCGGGATGCCTGGAGATGTTGTCTGAACTCTGTAGAGTGTTTCAGTATTCTTGTAGCCTCTATAGGTGATTTTCACATACACTGGAGGATATTTCCTTGCATGAGTGGTGACCTTGTGTGTGTGCTCACAACGTTACTGCTGTTAGTTTGATCAATAACCTTTCAATCTTAATTACAATGAAGAAAGCATCCTGGCAATCATTTCTTTGAATGTCTAGCTTATGTTTCTTCTATTTTTCTGCTTGAATTTAGCAATAACTAACGCCAGGATGCCTATTTTTTAGAGAAATATTTCAAAATGCCCAAGAGGCAATTGAGTTACTTTCAAGGAGCTGTGGTTGTTGAGATTGAGGAGTTGGGGTAAACAACTAGTCTGGACTATATTTCCGTATGCTGTGTCGGTAAGATTATTTACTTGATTCACCAAGGTGAAGTTCCTTGTATTCTGTTTATGTTTGTGTTCAATCATGCTTATTTAATTTCAGTTGGTTCTTTTGGTGGAGATGTTAACTAATAATATATACAGCATTGGATTTGTTCTTGCATTTAGCTGTTTGCTCCCTGCCTTTGTACTGGATACAGGTTACATAATGATTATCAATCTAAGCCAGCAGAGATTAAATCAGAAGTGCATCTCTTGTCTGGTCCAAAATTCATGTTCTATCAAGTGAATAGACAACTGTGCATCTTTCTCATTGTTTCTCCTGGGATTTCAGCTGAAACTAGTAGATTTGTTCTTGAATTTCTCAATTTAGGAGCTCACTAAAGAAAACACTGGAGAGAAAAAAGAAAGACAGATTGAGAGAAGAAAAGTTATTAAGGTTCATCTATCAAAATTTTCCAAACAAGAAATGCATCACATCCCAATTTAGGTTCATGTGACCGTTCTTGGACCATCTCATGTGGCAAGTAAGATTTAGGGTGCAACACCCAGGAGAAGGGTTGTGAGAGGACTGCATGCGAGATACATTGTCATCTTCATGAGCATCAAAATCAGCAAATTTCTTGGATTGACAAACAGAGAAGCTGCTTGCACCCCCCAATCATTTTACTTATCGAGTAGGGATCAAATTTACTTTTGTTTATAGGTGTTTCGTAAACAATACAAATTAAAAGATGAAAACTCTTTAGTTTGCTTTAAATCTGATTACAAAAAAGAAATCCTTACAATCTAATAGAATTGCAAGTCTTTTTATGATCTAAAGAAGTGTGTTTATAGAGGTCTGATCAGGGAGATCACTCAACTTTCTGTTGGCTTACTTTGATATCGGCCTCTCTGTTGACTAACGATCTGAGTCAATGGAGAATTGAGGAGGAAGAAGAACTTAGGTTTTTTTTTTTTTTGCTACTTATGCTCTGTATGATCTCCTTGATGTAGGCATAATTTGATAACCTAGGTGCGTTTATAGTGGAGGATCAAGGCAGAAAATGGAGAACATAACTTTCTGTGGGCTTTTAATATCTATGCTCTCCTTGGTGGCATATTTTGATAGCCTTGCTCCCCATGGCCATGATGGCTTAATTATATAGCCTTGCAGGTCTTGATAAAGAGGAAGATCTTAGATTTTGACTGCTCTCTTCCTTTCTGATTATTTCATCCTCCATTTTGAAGAAGATTTTCATCAGGTATGTGTAGTAGTACTTGGGAATCATTTTAACTCCATTTTGCATCAAGCAAGTAGCCCCTAGAGTCGCTTTATTTGGGGAATTAGGGAATTTTCTGAGCCTAAGCCCTTTCATTCACTGCTAGTGAACTGAGGATCAAATTATATCTGTAGAGGGGGATTTCAAAAGAAGCACACCAATTGTCTAAGTGAGCACGGTTTTCTTAGAGCGCACACCCCTCTTTTTTAAAAGAGAGGTTTCTCCTCCTAGTGTGCACACCACTTTCCCCAATGCCCCTTCTTCCTTCCTATGATCTTACCAAAACCCTACTTTCCCTTGTACCCTTTCTTCCTTCCAGTGAGCATACCAAAACTCCCATTCCACCTCTTTCGATCCGAGTCCTAATCTCGCTGGCCGTATGTGAGTCCGTGCTTGACGCCACCGTAGTCCCGTGTCCAATGCCACCGCAGCTCTCGCACTCTCCCTGCATCCATCGTATAGGAAATAATACAATTCAGAATTTAACTACAAACAGAAAATAATACCATCATGATCTATTCCCAGATATGAATATTCTTTTGGAGAGATGGAGGTTGAAGACAAGAGCAATATGATTAAAATTTTCAATAGCAAATTTGTAATATAAGAGTCCAAGTGAAATGTGCTCACTAAGATCATTAGTGTGCTCATATAGAAATTCCTATCTAAGTGAAGGTTGAAAACAAAAGCAATAGGATTGAAATTTTTAATAGTAACCTTGTAATATAAGAGTCTAAGTGAAGGGTGTTCACTAAGACCAGTGGTGTGCTCATTTAGAAATTCCATCTATAGGCCTTATTGATAAATATCAGTAATTTTTTTTTTAATTAGGTGGCAGTCAAATTAACTATCCAAATTAAATTCTCAATCAACCGTCTGTCAGAGTCTCCAATAGATGATATCTTCGAAATCGAGTCTGGAAATTTTCTCAGATAGTGGCCTGAAACAAAAATCAGCCCTCCCTACTTCACGAGAAACTGTACTTCACGAGAAACTGTAAATGCGCACCGCATGTTACTTAGTGAGCACAGCATCCTATTGTAAAGTGATTGACAACATAGGGGAAAGCTCAGTGAGTCAGGTGTGGTGCGCATTTAGAATGTCCCCTACCTCACTCACTGACACTTTACCTTTGTTCCTCTCTCCTTCTCTAACCATAGAAAAATTCAAATAAAATCAAATCAATATCAAAAGCAATCGATCCACAAAAAATCAAAAATGGATGAGAAATGGACGCCCCCATTCTGCACGATCGTCGCCGTCGACACCACTGGCAGCTTCAGCTACAGATCCTGCTCCATCTGCGAGCGCGCTCTCCCCGACGACCCTTCCTCCTCCTGCTCCACCTGCTCCGCCCACAGCACCTCCAACCCCGGATCCACCCGCCTCTACCGCCTCCTCGTAAAATCAAATCAATTTAATTCAAATCAAATCAATCATTTATAATATACATACATCATCATCCCTAGTTTATCTGTTTATGCCGCTCCCCAGGTATCCGTTGCAGCGGTTGACAAGGTTATGGTGGTCATCTGCTTCGACCGGGCCGCCCGCGTCCTCTTTGGCTGCTCTGCCGACGAGTTCTTCAACTTCTGCAACCTCCATCCTTTTGCTGGTTAATCATTATATCTCTATCTTATTCTCAGTTTTTGATTGGTGATGTCCATCCTTTTTCTGGTTAATCATTGTATCTCTATCTTATTCTCAGTTTTTGATTGGTGATGTGAAATGTAACGAACCAGGCGTTCTAGTGATATAACCTAACTAAATTAAAAGTACATGAAAATTGAAAAATGATTAAAAATAAAGATTCATGCAGTGAATCCTAGTATTTTGGGATAAGCTTGATTAATGATAATCACTATTGGTTGATGAGATAAAAATGGTTTATTCTTGTGCAGCTGAGAAGGCTGCACAGATACTGGAAGGGGAGATGTGCCGGATGACGCTGTCCAAGCCCAAGAGCGGCAACGCCCAGCACCTGCGTGCCGTGTCTGTCATCCCACTGTGTGATGGATTTCAACCTGTGATTATTACATTGAAGCAGATTTATGGTGCCAGGACAACTAGCAACAACAACAGCAACAACAATAACAACTAGAGCAGATAAATAATGTATGTTCCATATCATTTGCACCCCAAACTCATCTCATTTTATTATTTCGGAAAGCTACAGAGTTTTATTCTTCTAGAGAGCATTATTTACGATAAATGGCTGATAACATAATGTTCAATCCATAAGGTAGGATTTACAAGGCAATTCCCAGCCAGTGATTACTTATGGAAAAGCTTGTTCCTTGTCCACCTCTTCAGCATAGCTAGTGCAGCCTTGGGCTGATCCATCGGTACCATGTGGCCAGCTTCATGCACCTGTATTGTCAAGGTAATAGTGTCAAGTGAATTTAGTGTACAGATTTGACCGGGGACTGGAGTTAGGAGAAATACCTTGACGAAAGAGAGAGGTCCGTGGTTCTTCTTTGTTCCTGCTTGTACACCATCCACAACAAAAGGCCTCTCATGAGCCGACCCAAATTTGTGCTGACCAGTCCAATTCATAGCGTGAACCCATCTCCAGTTTCCTGCTCGATTTTGAGCACAATATCATGTGCTTTGACCATAAATGTTCTATGCACAAAATTATGTACACTGATACTACACCATACTGACTTGTCCTTGGCTAAAAGATGCAGCACCAACTCGTTCATGGTAAAAGATTTAAACATTATTTGATACTTCACTGATAATTAAAAAAATATGATCCTAACATCAATGAGTACAATTGGCATGTAGACTCACTGACATTGACTATAAATCCCGGCCCAATAAATCAGGCCTCAAGATATCAACTTTGTATTATAGTGTAAATCTCCATGAAGTTACTGAAACTTACCGAGCCAGTTGCAGATAAAATCCTTTTCCCCGGTGTATATGAGCACCTTGATGCCATGCTCAAGAAGAGCAGGGATACCCACTTCCATATCGGCCAACCAATCACCGAGCATGGCACTATACACACTTGAGCTACAGGAGACAAATTCTATGTTACCAACCCCGAGAGCATCCCTCACAGGCTTCTGGTTTAGAAATTTTTCCATGTTTGAAAAATCGTAACACATAGACCCTGTCTGTGGATCACATTTCATCCTGATGTCATATGGCTACAAAAGTATGTAGCATAAAATTAGAGGAAACATAGAACACACGACCATTGTAACTACAGAGAACGGGACAAGATGGAAGCCATGAGTCCTTACATTGATGGGTCCAGCCATATGCATAAGCAAACTGAAGATAATCTCACATTTACTCCATAACTGGGAGCATGTCTCCGGTCCAGATGAAGCTGAAATTGTAATTTCAAAGTTATTCGCCAAAGCTAGTGATAATAGTATTGCAATCATCACCTTCAAAAAAATAAATGGCTGTAATATTGGCATTTCAATAAGTAGAAAGGAAAACGGCAAGAGTGAAGGCTTGGGGTAGCTGAATTACAGCAACTCGCGATAGCCTCTTCACATCCGGGGAGGTTTTTGTTGACTTCTTCGTATTCTGTTTGATTAACAAGTTTATTCTGCAGGGCAAAATCTCCGTATGCTTTGTACTGGATTGCTGGATCGGTGAGCCCATTTCCGATGGCAAAGCCCTACAAGAAAGAGTGTGCTGTGCTGATGATTAAAGGATAAACGAAGCAGTCAGCAACCGGAAGTTTTCAAACTGCAAAGGCATAGGTAGACCTTCATATTTATGTGAATTCCTTCTTTAGCTACGTTTCCTTGGTGAACCCGGCTTGCGAGGGCGGGAATGTAGTGCCCAGCATATGATTCTCCGGTAATGTAGAAGTCGTTGTGCACATACTCAGGGTGCGCGGCAAAGAACGCCTGAGAGCATTAAGCAGAGGCAATTGTGTAACCAATGAATTTCAATCAATTTATTGGTGTAAAATTTAACTTGGGATGAAACAGTCATTGTATTTACAAGTTTTTCGATATTCTTTCCCATGACTCGTCATTCATCTTGGTCTTATATTCTAGTAAATTTTGTATATAACCAACAATTTAAACTGGCAAGGAAAATTCCGTACTTTTTTTTTTTTTTTTTTTCATGCATCAGGTGGCTGCAAACATGATATCAAACCATTCATGTAAAGAGGAATAAAGTAATGATTGTACGGCACAAGAGTATTGCAGTCAATATATCAAGATGGTTATTCCGCGTATGATATGAGATGAGAATTTGTCTACAAGATGGATGGCTACCTGAAGAAAGTCGTAAAGGTCATTGCTCACGCCCTTTTCATCATGACGAATATCTCTCTCATCGTAGCTATAACTGAAACCAGTTCCCGTAGGCTGATCAACATATATCAAATTCGAGGCCTGCAAAAGTTTACTAGGAAATATAAGCCATTCACATCATCATCAAATGTAAATGAAATAATTGTGAGAACTAATCTGTTCCAGCTAAAAAAAAAAAAAAAAAAAAAAAAAATTCCCGACTCAAATGATTAACAACAATCACCATAAACAAATCAAATACAGATGTTACAGATATTTTCATACTATTAGTAAAGAATGAGATAGATTAACGAACATCTAGTAGAAATTAATTAATTTGTAATTTATATGAGAATAGCAAGCAAACAGTGAACACGAACTGGAAAAGAAATTTGTTTGTAATATATATATATACACACACACCTGATCCCAGCCAAATTTGTTCCAGATAAGGGACAAGTTATTTGCAATTTTGAAAGGTCCATTCTCATAGAACAGGGCCACGTCACTACTGCAGCCGGGTCCTCCCGTCAACCAAATCACCACTGGGTCTTTCTTCTTGTTGTTTCTCGATTCGAAAAAAAAGTAGAACATCCTACTCAAAAAAATAAATAAATACGTTAGATTTTTTTTTTTTTTATAATTTACGGATTAAAGCAGAACCTGAATAATTAAACCAGCCTCATTGATCAACAGGTCCTAAAATTTTCACATTATTAACAAACTTAGTGGCAGTTAGAAACAAATATCGTTGCCAATTTAATTCATATGCAGCATATAAATTTAAATTGTTACTCCCATTTCAATAAACTCACATTTATAATAATTGAGATGTGGCACTATATCAGCTTGAAACAGTACCAATCACTTGATCACCGCTCAATTACGCAAACGAAGTTCAAAGTTTAATGATAATTAGCCTATGCATGCATAAGTAGAAACAAGTTGCAATAACTCGTATAAACAATATACATTCGTGCAAGTTGAGATCTCAGATCATTGTATCAACCAATTAACCAATAAAATTAATTCCAATCATTTGGTTGTTTATTGACAACAATCAAAAAATAATTGCATCATATAAAAAAAAATAATTCATTGAGGCAAATAAACGATACAGAGAACCGATCACCTTGCAGCATGAGTATGTGCCAACTTGAAGTAGCCAGCGTGGTGTCCGAGATCCTTAACCGAGCCAGTCCCGTCGATGGAAATCCCTGGGAATGCGAAGCTCCTCTCTACAATTCTCTTGCCTGCCGGCATGTCATCCCCCCTTCCATGGTCAGCCTTGGCCTCCTCCGGCACAAGGTTGAGCAACCGGATGAGCCGCTCAGCATCAAAAGACGGCAACCCTGCTGCCGCCGAAAGCTCAAGGGACGGACAAGACAGGAGAAGAAATGAGAAGATAGAGATCAAATAGAGAGCTTTGGCCATTTGTATTGGCTTTTGGAGTAGCTAGTGTAGGTTTTTGTGTGATACGTGAAGGAATTTATATAGAAAGTATGAGGGATAGAAATGTCAATGTGCATTGCAATTTTCAATTGTATAGATATGTCCAATTCATGTACAGCCATTTTCATTTTATTTCTTCAAGATAATATGCAAAAAGAGTGAAACTCAAATAAAAGAGAGAGTATTATTATCTTGAGAAGATATCAGATACCCAAATATCGGGATTAGGATTGATATCCCAAATTCTTCTGGGGAAGAATCTACGTTGTTTTGGTTTGTTAATGTATGAGGAAAAGTTGTTAGATTAGTACGGACAACAATAATTATCGAAATATTATGATATTTTAGATTTAAAAAAAAATTATATAAATCTATTTGGGTGGGAAAATCCATATTTCTAAAATTATGATCTCATTAAAATAATAATGATGCTAGTTAGATGCATGTTGATTAAGAGATACAAATCTAGTCTAAAATTTGACCCATTTGAAGTCTTATATTATAGGTGATACCCATCTTCAAAATAAAGAAACATAGAGAACAGATATGAGAAATAAATAATTAAAGAGTAATGGATCACGTGGCCTACATCCAACACGAAGAGAGAGAGACAAAAAAAAAAAAAATGAGTGAGAGAAAAATAGAGATCTTTCTAATTTTTATTAACAATTAGACATCTTACTTACAAACTAGACGTTACTCTAGCACAATTGCTTGAAACCCATAACAATTAAGGTATTCTAAATATAATATTTTCATTCTCAAAACATTCATTAGAGGGATTAATCTAACTCTAAATGTTTATTATTATTTTTTAATCTATACACTATCCTTTTTATTAAAACAAATTTTGAAAAATTAAAGAAAAATAAATCATAAAATTACTAACTAGTAAAATATAAACAATTTTTCTCAATCTTCACCAAAACTTTGGAGTTTTGGTGAAATAGTAGATACTTCAATAAAATATCAGAGCAACCTAAGTTCAGAGTTAAAATACAAAACAGTTTCTCTCAACTCTCATTACAGTTTCAGAGTTTTGGTATAATGAAAGGAACTTTTTACTAAATTTTGGGTAATTCTAAATGTGCCCCATCTTTTTCTTAATGAGCTCCTTAACTAAAAGAATAAATAATTACAATTTGCATAAATTTTTTTTAGGCGAAAAAAACCCTCAAATCCTTTTCTTATTGAGCTCCGTTCCAGCTGCTATTGCTGCTACCGCCGTCGCCGTCGCTGCTAGGGGGAGGAGGGAAGGAAGAGAACAATTTCGAAAAAAGAGAAAAAAAAATGGGGTCAACTAAAAAAAAAAAAAGTCCATGATTTAAATTCTCCTGCGACTCACTAAGAAATTGGGGCTCACTAAGAAAAAGATGGGCGCATTTAGAATTACCCCTAAATTTTTAGTTATGGTTTAACCCTATTTTTTTCACTTTTATATTCTATTTGACATATTTTTTGAATTCAGATGCAAAAATAGGAAAATGATCTATTGATCTCCAAAACTTAGAATACATTAGAGTTAAACCATATTTAGTATTAGACATGACAAACCTGGATCGTATGCATGGTTTGGAACTTGCACAGGATCTTAATCCTATTCTAAATAATTTGAAATTAAAATTAAAATTAAAAATTCTCAAGACAAATTCAAAATCTTGGACTTGGGACTCCTTCTAATGAATGACCAAAGCTCATGAGAAAATCATGCTTAGATCAAATTGTTAGATTTAGGGATCGTAAAAATCAAAATAAATGAGTGAAAATACTTAAATAACACTAGTCCATATATAATCATGTACCCATGGCTCATTTAACCTCCAAGTTAAAAAGTTACTTTCAGATAGACAATAACTATATACATGAACCCATAGCAATTGACCTGATCCAAACAAATCTTTTGTACTATTAATCATTTGTTAGGATGAATCTAGCTCTATTTTTTTTTTTAGATTTTTCTTGTTTTTGCAATATCTTTTTTTAAATTTAAATTTAGTTTGGAATATCATTCAAAAAAAAAATAATTAAATTGATTCGTGTATAAAATTCAAATCAAATGTTCTGACTGATAATTAAGGTTGTCTGTAAGATGACTTGTTCTTCATTAGATAGTAGTTAGACTAAAAGAAACCAATGAGTCTCGTCTCTGACGACATCACTCTTCTCGAATTTATGATGGTTTCTAGTTACACACTAGATTCAATTTAAATAATATTGCAAAAAATATATATGTATAAGGGTTTGACTAGTCAAAATAATGACATATTTGGCAAGACAAAGACAGATTCTTTGAGAAGCAGACAAAATGCTAAAATATTGTCAAATTCAGTGAAGTATAAGCAAAATGCTAAAATGTAGACGTATTATAGTTGCATAAGTCCGTAAACAAATTAATGCAGAGCAAGTATTTTCTACAAAGGATAAAGAAAGTTAACTAAATAACTTATATCATCTGCTCTTCTTATAATTTTTTTTTTTCAAAGGTATAAGTTTTTTTAATGTGACATTAACATAACAATTATGCTTACTTGAAAGTATACATGAGTTATTCGTAGGACTAATGAAATTATAGATGGGTAGTATGACAGTAAGTAACTAAAAGGATCAAATTTTATAATAAAAGTAATTTCAAAATTTAAGTAAGTATATAAGTACCCTATGTAAATAATATCAAAATTGGCCATTGTTTGGGATTTTTTTACTTGCAATGTGCACAAATTTAGAATTTATCAATTCTTAAATTAGATTATTCGGACTAAAATAGAGAAAACGCAAATACTGTCCAGTTCATATCACAATAATAGAGCATTATCTACAATAAGCGGTGAAGAATAACATCATAGCCGCAGTTTCTGCCATCATCTTGAGGAAACTAATTAAAACTTTTCCACTGTATTTATATAGAAGCATCCAAGCTGAGATCATCGGAGGGTTCAGCCAGCTTGCCCTGAGTCCATCTCTTCAACATCTGTAGCGCAGCCTTGGGCTGATCCATCGGCACCGCGTGCCCTGAGTCAAGCACCTGCATTGAGAAACAACTGAGGTAGTGCCCATCAAAACTAGCTACTGGAGATTTCATCAGAGATGGGGTTAAAGGGAACAAACACTACCTTGAACAAATTGAGAGGTCCGTGGGTTTTTAACACTCCAGCTTTTTTTTGCACCATCCACCATGAATGGCACTTCAGCGGATGACACAAACTCATGCTGGCCAGACCATTCCATAGCATGAACCCATCTCCAGGTTCCTGCTCAGCGTAAGGTTCTCAAAGAGAATGAAAAAACCGAGAGTACATAATTGGAAATCAATAGATCAGTTGATCGGAAAGTTTGATGCATTCCTATTAAGAAACAATTATATATATAGAATGCATACTGATGAACTCAAACAACCCTATATAGCGAGCAACACGCTCTCAAATCTCAATATTTATACAAAAATAACAGATATTCCAAGCATAATTTGTGTTAGCATGGGGAGTCGAAGATATTAATAATATCATGAAAAAATCTTCATGCAGCTTAGACTAACACACTAAGCAATGGATTGAAACTGCGATGCAACAATGCAGTTACCAGTTGCACATCAAATCATATTCCCCAACATAAATGAGCATCTCGATACCATCCACGAGTAGAGCTGGAATGCCCACTTAGAAATTCCTCATCAAGTCTGTGATCATGGCGTAGAACACCGTTTTGCTACAGGCGACGAATTCTATGTCTCCAACTCCAAGAGAATCCCTAACAGACTTCTGAGCGAGAAATTTATCCAGGTTTGAGAAATCATAACAGATACTCCCTTCACACTGCTTCCAGATGTCATTATCCTACACATTGATTGTTGATAGCACAGTGAGAGAACACAAAACACATCCACCACAATGTCTAAAGAAAAAAAAAAAAAAAAAAAAAAAACATGAGTAGTCCTCACATTTATATTTCCCGCCACATCAAGAATGGACTTCTGTGCAAATCATATATGATGCAATGGAAGTTTCAGTACCAGACCTACCTGAAAATTGATATTTCAAAGTTAATCCCCGTAAATCATAAACAATATTGAAAATAACGCGTTATGAAACCTAACTTAACAGTCGAAAATAACTCAATATATCATAACAGTGCATTTTTTATGTTATTTTATATTATGTTACGTTAAATTAAGTTATATTATGTTATTTACAATAATTTTTAAATAGTTTTTATATTGATTTCGATTATTTATTTTGATTGTTAGCGAATTATTGTAATTTTTTTCACTTGATAACTTATTGTTTGCTTATTTGATTGCTTGTGATATTGTTAGTTTATACATCATTATTTACTTGCTATAATTTATTTCCAATTACTGAAAAAAAATTTGTTATAATTCCTTTCCAATTACTGAAATTTTTTACTTGCTGATTAAATTGAATTCTTAGCTAATCTAAATTAAATAATTAAAAATAACATAAATTGAGCATTATAAAATATAAATTACAATATTGATAATAATTAAAAATAAATTTGAAATCTTATTTTCTTATTTAGATGATGACTGAAATTATAGGTGTGAATGTAATTTAATTTATGAAGATAAATATGAAGATTACTGTAAAACTTGTTAGAAATTTAGAATTAATACTGAGATATAAATTTTTTTATATTTTCTTTTAGAATTTTTAATCTAATTTTCAATTTATAAAATTTATTTTATATAGTTTTATATTTATTTTTAATTAAATAAATAGAAAATCGCGTAACCTACGTTATGTGTTAAGCTATATGTTATATAAGCTAACAGAGACAAACGTTAGGTTACTGTTATCGTTATTTTAAACATTCGTCATAAATACACAGCTAGCAGTAAAATTGACATTTTGACGAGCAGTAAGGAGAGTTTCAAATAGTGAGGACTTCGAGTATGTGAATTACCGCAGAGCTTGATGGTAAGTTCACATGCCGGGAGTATCTTGTTGATTCTTGCATAGTCAGCTTCTTTGATAAGTCCGTGTATGATTCGAACTGGATTGCTGGATTAACGAGCCCGTTACCAATGGCAAAGCCCTAGAGAATAACTTTCATGATGAGTATTTTAAGTATAAACATATTGCTTTCCTGAGCTGGCGGCTCACCTACAGTGTGTGTGTATATATATATATATATACATGGAAGAAAACAAAATTTTTGCAGAGAACAAACTGACGATCACAGTGAGAGGGTCTCTTTCATTGAATAAGAGATCGTGGTGCAATCACACGTGAACAAGATCGGATCGGTTGTCGATGTGCTCGTCGTTGAGATCGACCATTAAAGGTATGAGGATTATCTCACCTCTAGATCAGTTAACCTGATTGAAACGCGACGCTATCGCCGCGTGATATCTAAAACCAGAAAATCGGGTAATAAGGAATCTTTCGTTAATCGGGGATCCTTTGAGTTCGCGACTATAAAGCCGTCGTATGCACGAAAATCCCTAGGCGGAGATGCTATTCTTACTACTGAACAAGATTAAGAGACTGGCTTAATCAGATCACAACTCCGTAATCGGAATTGTCGAGCAAGACTAAAAGCTCTCAAAACCCATGTAAAATGTAAGGCTGAGGCAGAAGCAGAACGCAAGGCTATGACATTACCTCTCGAACTGGTTTGCGTTAATCACAAGACCAGTGAAAATCGTATAAAATGCGAAATTGACTGTAAGCCAGCGTGTGAAAAAATTTATCCATACGAGGCTATAGAACTTGGGTATGAAACCAGGAAGATTGACAACATTCACATAAAATGCGAGGCTAATTTTAGATACAAGCCAGCATGTGAAGAAATCTCTCCACGCGAGACTACTGAACTTGACTATAAAACTGGCAAAGTTGCAAAAACTCACATAAAACGCAAAGTTAATCTTAAAGATAAGCCAGCGTGCGAAGGAAGCTCTTCATACGAGGCTATCAAACTTGGACAAAAATTTGAGGCTAGCGTAAAGTGCGAAACTAATAAAACTTGCGTAAGTTGCGAGCTTATGCCAGCGTGCAAGGGTACTTCCCCACGCGAGGCTAAACAACCATTAGAAGTTAAACTTCTTCAGAAATGCCAAGCAAGCGTAAAATGCGAGACTAGCGTAAAACGCGAAACTACATGCCAGTCTCGCGTGAGTGCTCTAAAACGCAAAGCTAACTACCAACTTCGCTCAAAACAGCCAGTATATAGAATCAAGGCTGATAAGCAAAGTGTTGAACGTCTGACAGACCAACAGCTCAACGCCATCAGCCCTGGAGAGTTTCAACAGGCACCTGGGCTTCTCCAACAGCTAAGCAAGCCCCACGCCCAAAACATAATTGAAGGCCCTCATCTTCTAAAGTTCTTGATCTAAGATAAAACTTGACAAATAAAAGGAAAATGACTCAAACTTAGTCGCACTCGACATGTCATTGTGAGCAACTGATATTAGATGTATTAAATAACCGTTGTTGTAAAAAGAAAAGAGTGTCTGTATTTGAAAGAATAACTGAGTTTGATAAAAATACTCCAAAAAAATAGAAAGAGTAATCTGAAATATAGAATTAAGGAAAAAGAATTGAGTACGGTAACTTCAAATATGGTGGGTAAAGACAAGGAGGTCGTAGAGAAAGAATACGAGTCAGATGCAGACGATGAACAACCTCACCATTTTACCCGGCTCAAGTCAAGTGTCGTCGCTTCTCGAAATTACAAAAAACTTGCAAAAAGTTCATACAACGATGATAGTGACAATTCAACCATAGCTTCCCCACAGTCATATGCTTCTTCCCGACCAAGAAAATCGACATCTCATGTGGTGGACAGGTCCGATGATGTGGACCAGAGGTTGGAAGTCCAAGAGTAAATGATTCGAGACTAGTAAAAGACTATTGATGACCTCAAAATAATGCTCCTAAAAGTGGTTGAAAATACCTAGAAGATAGTGAAAGATAAGGCCAAAACCTCTTACTCGGAACACCAACCAAAACAAACGAGGAACCACCACCCAAAACAAATGAGGAAAAAGAGAAAGAAAATTAAGAAGAAAAACCTTACTCAGAGGATGGAGAAGACAATAAATTTTTCTTCAATGATCTTCATGTCAAGAAGATGGAGAAGCTACAAAGCCAACTCGATGCTTTGATGCAGAGGAAGGAGCTGAAGGAGGCAGAGATTTCGAGACCATACCCACTTGAGTGAGATTTCACTCTTTTTCCTGAAAAGTACAAACCCCTTAAGTTGGAATTGTATGACGGGAAGAGATCTCCAACCCAATACATGTACTATTTCTTGTAGCAAGCCGGTCACCTGATGGGAAATGACCCTATAATGATCAAGATATTCGTGAGTATCCTGCGAGGGCCTGTCTTTACATGGTTTATGCAGTTGCTCTTGAGAACCATCAATACTAGGTATTATGTCAAAAAGCAATTTCTGGCATTTTTTTTTATGATAATACTGAGATATCGATTCATTCCCTTCTTACAACAAAACAAGGAGAAGAAGAGACAGTCAAGAGCTTCATAGAACGCTTCCGGAAAAGATCTGTGCAATGTCAACACGGTATGACACAAGAAACCTTGGTAGAAACTTGTAAATATAACTTTAAGACTGGCGTGCTGATAAGAATGGGAGCTGTAGAGTGCAATACCTAGAAGGACCTGTTAAAGTAGGGAGAGCAGGCGGAAGATATAATTCGCTAGATTGAAAAAGCTTGCACTACAAGGAACTCTGCAAATATTAGGCCATATCCACATAATCCTAAAAACAAAGGGAATGTTGTGATGACGTCAGATGCAAATTCGAATCCTAGACTCTCTGCAAACATTAGGCCATATCCACATAATCCTAAAAACAAAGGGAATGTTGTGATGACGTCAGATGCAAATTCGAATCCTAAACTCTAAAATCCAAGAGGCACGGGTCCAAACAAGCCTCGACCTGACGGGACGTACTCGTTCAAGACAGAGCAGATTGGTACTCTATTTAACCTCAATAAAAAAGGGATGCTGAAATTTCTCAAGAATCGAAAGCCAGAAGATGTAGGAAAGACCAAAAATCCTAATAATTGTTTGTTCCACCAAAATATTGGGCATTCAACTCGCTACCCTCTCAAGAATCAAATCCAAGTATTGATAGAAACCGGTGTCATCCAGTTTAAAGAAGAATAGAAGAAGGTTTCCATGAATATGACAACTCTAGTCATAGAAACCAATAAGTTTCCTGCTGGAGTGACCCCTGTACCAGCAGAGAAGCCGATGTTAATCAATCATGATCCCTATAAAATGAAGCAGAAGGAACTCTTTTCGATTTATACAAAAAAGGAAAAACCATGGGGGGTATACTCAGACTTACTGAAAGACAAATAATCAACTTGCTCAGCTAATTCAACAAAAACCAAGAAAAATACTCAATCGACACCAACCACGAGCAGCCCGCACTTGCAAGCTTACCCTTTGGGTACGCTCCGAAACACAGATACGACCGAGTCGTCCTCATTGGCTAACAGCCAGATTGGGTCGAGGGCGCCGAAAATATTGACAGTGATAAGTATCATGTTGCTTCGGTGTTCTGGTTAGCCATTGGAAAATTTTGTGTGATGACTGAGAATTTAATGGCAAAATGATTGCCATAAATTTAAAAAAATTCAGAAAAAAGAAAGAAAAAACAAAAAAAACAAAAAAAAAAAAAACAAAACAAGTATGTATATATATACACACACACACACATACATACGAGTATAATTTTGCTATCCAATGCTGCTAAAGTAAAGGGAAGATAACAAGTTTCTAGACAATCTATCATAGTAGGGGATAAAACATGAATTGTCCAATGCTGTTAAAGTAATGGGAAGAGAACAACTTTCTCGATAACCCATCATGCTACCCCCAGTATGAATCACTTTGTATTTGCAAACTGTCATCTTCACGAGAACTACTTCGCGTGAAGAGTAGATCAAGTTCCTTACCAACCCTATCATAATAGGGTAAAAGTATGAGATCAACTATCCAAAGCCAAAAAACTAAGGAGAGAGGAAATCAAATCCTCGATAACTCACTATGCTGAGAGGAATATCATGGTTAGCCCAACGCAAATGACGATTGGTAAAAGCGCTCCAAATCTGTTTATAACTGGGGGTTTGCTAAAAATTCCAGGACAAACTTGTCACCATAAACCCATGGCCATATTGACAAAGGGGAGAGAAAATCAATTTCTCGACAACCTATCATGCTAGGGGATAAAGTATGAACCGCCCAATGTTATTAAAGTGGCGGGAAGAGGAAATCAAGTTCCTCGCCAACCCTATAATATTAGGGGATAGAAGTATGAGATCATCTGCCCAAAGCTAAAAAGCTGAGATAAGAGGAAGTAAAAATTCTCGATAACTCAACATGCTGAGGGGAATAGTATGGCTAGCCCAACACAAATGGTGATTGGTAAAGGCACAACAAATCCATTGATAGCTAGGGGTTTACTAAAAATCTCGTGATCCTGTCATGTTGAGCTCTTATCTCTGACAGAAAGACTTGGACCATCCCACCCATATCGCTTTGATACGATTAAATCTGTCATGTTAAACTCTTATCTCTGACAGTAAGGTTTTAACCATCACACATATCACAACAAACAGTTTATTTTATGATCATAATTCGATCACTGGTTTTGTCTGTCATCCAGACAAGTCATCTAGGCATGTGCAATTAGGCGTCTCTATAGAAACCCGATGATCCTGATATGATCATCTTGGCGTATGCAATTAAGCGCCTTTGCCAAACCCCAGGCATGTGCAATTAAGCGCCTCTGTCAAAACCCGATGATCCTGACCCGATCATCTTGGCGTGTGTAATTAAGCGCCTCTGCCAAACCCCAGGCATACGCAATTAGGCATCTCTGTCGAAACCCGATAAGTCTGACCCGATCATCTTGGTATGTTCAATTATGCACCTCTGTCGAATCGCTCGATCTTAAATTCATAATTAATTATTTATCATAGCCATAATTATATATCAATCACATCATCACTTATTGCCCAAAATAATATGAAAATTAAGTGATAGAAAAACTAAAATTTTCTTTATTCATGATTGCAGGAATGAAGACAAGTCAAAAAGGAAATAAGAGAGGAAGTCAAAAAGTTGAACTTCCTTATTTATTGCAAAAACAAGAAAAAAATACAAGGAGGTTAAAATTCTCCCGAAAGTTTCAAACGGTTCTCTGTCCGATCGATAACTTGTCGTCGAGTCTCTTCTATGTAGTGTAGAGCCTAGCGACGCAAGTCATCTTCACGAATGGCAAGCCATTAAGAGAGCTGGACTACTCCTTCTTGCTTAAGTTATCCTTGTCGCATGATCAACTCTTCTATTCTTTTGGAAGACTCCTCCAATTTAGCATGGCTAGCTTCCAAAATAGCTTGAGCTTTTGCGATAGTTTCACGAGCTCGAAGGATCGCCGTCTGACTGCCCTCTATCTCGAAATCAGCCTTCTCTAAATCCGTCAGAATTGCTTCTTAGCTAATTCGGAGCTCGACTAACTCACGAGACCAGATTTCTTCTTGGAGTTGCAACTCTTCTTGAAAGCATGAGGAAGAAGAAGGAAGAGACTATTTAAAAGAGAGAGCCCGCCCCTTGGAATTCAGCGCAGAGTTCGAAGCAAATAAGGTGGTTGAACACGAAGCTAATAGCTTCGTGTATTAGGCTGCAGATGCAAAGGTAAAAGTGAGCTAACTTTGCGTAGGATGTGAATTCACTTTGAAGGTCCAAAGTATTTCAAAATTTGCCAATCATAACAATTTTGAAAACTTTGGAGGGGGTCCTGTTGGAGAAGAAAATTTCAAAAGAAATATCTCCGTGGCTAAATAGATGCGAAGCTATTAACTAGCTTCGCGTTGGCCAGAAACTTAACTTCGCGTGAAGAGGCAAAATGCGAAGTAAAGTCGTTAACTTCGCGTCCAGAGTCTTTAATTCCGCATGGGTAGATCTCAAAATCCTTAATTGATTGTGATTGAGATTTGAGATTATCTAATACCCGAATCGAGTCCAATCAGAATCCAAAATCAAGTGATTTAAGTCAAAATCAAATATTTGATTAGAATCCTTGATAAATACAAAAACCTTATATTCTTATCCCTAAGGAAACTCTCATAACCAACTAAAATTTATAAATAAGCCTCTTTGAGGAGACTTAAGGGGTCTCTTAGAGTTCAAGTTACGCACGAGAGTCTTAAATTCATTGGATCAGCAGAGAGAGAGCTAGGGCCGGTCGTCATTTTCTTCAAAGAGAGATCTTCACGTCGGATTATCAATATGCTCTACTAGATAGATCTCATCGGCATATTAGAACCCACGTTTTATTGAAAAAGAGAGCAATAAAATATAAATCCTTTCGTTTGTTTTTCTATTATTCTTCTTTCGTTGTAATCACTGTAATCAATGGAAGAAAGCAAAATTTCTGCAGAGAACAAATATATTAAGTCTCCAATAGAATAACATAAATTAAAATAATTTATAATTATGATGAATTCTTGCCTCAAAGGACGGATTCCTCTCCAAAAAAAATAATTATAATTGCTTTAATGATTTAAAATCATTATAAACTACACACATAATTAACACAATAACACTTCACCAGATAATGTAAGAATAAAGTCTAGAGGTAGCATCCGTTGATTTTAGATGTGACCCCACCACAAATTCAAAAGGTGACATTCACTTTTATGTAACACTTTTTCATATAATATTTAGTTATGCACCCATGTTCGCATGGAAATATGCTAAACCTCATATAAAATAATAAGAAGCAAAAAGAGTGAAACTGCTAAAAAAAAATTTGTTTAGAAGAAAAATAATATTTTCTGATATTAATTATTTCTTTGTGCTAATTAATAAACGTAGGTTATGATGATAATTAAATCATATAAAAATAATCATTTCATGTTAAAATTTATTTAAGTAAAACAGAATATTTTGAAATAAATATCTATATTTTATTGACTTACTGATTTTATACTATTGACAATTAAAAAAATAAAAAATAATGATTTAATAATGCATTCAGATACAAGTGTATTTTTTGACCTGAACTTGTATTTCGAGTTTATATGTGGCTGTGATTGAACTAAAATTAGACTTATTCTAACTCATATGGAGACGTAGTAATTATGAAGTGAATGGAGATATATTATTTTTTTTATCTTCATTTTCCACAATATTGACTCCAAATTCATAGTTTACATCCTAAATATTTTGGTAGGCCATTTTTTAAAATAAATATTTATTTTAGAACCAATTGGTTTCATAACATCAATAATTCTCTAGGAGGTACACAAGTAATTTCAGTGCAAAACAAAAACAGAGAGGGAAAGCAAAAAGTAAACCTCCATAGCCAAATCCTATCCTATTAAAGCATCAAGAACAACTATAGCTAAGCCTTTTATGTCAAGTACTTAAAATAAGCTACATGAAAAAAAAAAAAAAAAAAAAAAATCACACTGAATTAACAATATGTCTTCATTTAACCATCGAGCATTCATATTTTTTGCATCACATTCATTTATTTTTTTTTAATTTTTCTTTCACTCTTTTAACTTATCCAATCGTTAATAAACTCCACTCATCGAACTATGTAGATCTTTATTGTACCTGATCAAATAAATATATGTGATTTCTCACATTTTTTTTTTTTTGATAGGCGTCTAATTTAGCATATTGTCATTTCTAATTTATCTCTTATAATGTTACCGTCCATCATACAAAGTATCATCGCTATATCCCATTAAGTCATAAATGATAAAAGGACATTTCTAATGACAAGCAACATCAATTTTCATAAATTTCAATCATGATTCCAGTTCTGCTCAACTATTTTACAACCATAGAAGAGATCACATCAAATCAAATAAAATCAAAAGAACACTCAACTCTTACAACAAAAAAAAAAGGCAAAAAAAAAAAACTATGACCATGTATATGTAATAGTAAGTCAATTATGATCGCCCCTAAAAGAAAAGAATCGCAATAGTATCATCATACATGCATGCATCCTTGAATGACTCCTCTCACATCACCTTTCTTCAAAGAACCTAAAACAAATTAACAACAATAAAAAAAAAACAATTATTCAAAGAACCGAGTATAAAAAATAAAAAGAAATTAACATTTAGAGATTCAATAATAAAAAAAAAAAAAAAAAAAACCTTGGCAACGTCCTTCATGAGGCCGGGGTTATCTTTGCAGAAGGCAACGAATTCGCTGAAGTCAATGTATCCGTCGCTGTCGGTGTCGAGCTCCGCCATCATGTAGCGGATCTCGTCAGAGGACGTGGAGCCGAGGGTGCGGAGAGCCTCTCCGAGCTCGGACGATGATATCTTGCCGTCTCCATTGGCATCGAACTTCTTGAAGATCCTCTGCATCTCCTCCTCTGAGATTCCTGTTGCCATCCGGCGGTTTAGCTTTGAAAACTTTGAAAGAATGAGAAGATAATTGATGGGGGAAAAAGGGAAGAATGAGAAGCCAATGGAAGGAAATTCGAGATCATGTTTTCAGTGGCAATAAGGGTAGAGAGAATGTCGGAGGGATTGTAGGATCGCCCGTTGGAAGCGGGAGTCCTCTTTTCAAACCACCACTTATATATATATATATATATATATATATATATATATATATATATATATATATATATATAGAGGAAACGGGAAATACAAGTTCCTTCACCGCCGCTTAGATGGCCCAATAAAATTATAACACGGGGCGTCATTTAAGGTAACAAATAAATGAATTCTCTTAAATGACACCACGTGTAATAATTTTATTGGGCCACCTAAGCGGCGGTGAAGGAAACTTCCTTCACCGCCGGTGTATTTCCCGTTTTCTCATATATATATATATATATATATATATATATATATATATATATATATATATATATATATATATATATAGGGGTATTTACTGGTTTGTCCCTCAAATCTTTATATATTATGATCTTGTCCCCCAAATCTTCATATTTAGAATTTTATCCCCCAAATTTCATAAGTTACAACAATTTAATTCCCCTCTCTAACTTTCCCTAACACAGTTAAATATTTGACCATTTTACCCCTCTTTTCCTCTTCTATTTTCCTCCTCTCTTCTTCTTCTCTCTTTCCTCCTCTCTTCTTCTTCTCTCTTTCCTCATCTCTTCTCTTTTTCTTCATTATTTCTCATATGTTCCTCCTCTCTTCTCCTTCTCTTTTCCTCATCTCTTCTCCTTCTTCTATTTTGGAGTTAATTCACATTTTAAATTCATAAAGAAAGATAGGAGAAGAAAAGGAGAAGAGAGGAGGAAGAGAGAAGGAGAAGAGATGAGGAAAATAGAAGAGGAAAAAAGAGGTAAAATGGTCAAATATTTAACTGTGTTAGGGAAAGTTAGAGAGGGGGACTAAATTGTTGTAACTTATGAGATTTGGGGGACAAAATCCTAAATATGAAGATTTGGAGGATAAAATCATAATATATAAAGATTTGAGGGACAAACCAGTAAATACCCCATATATATATATATATATATATATATATATATATATATATATATATATATATATATATATGGATTATTGTAGGTGAGCCCTCAGATTAGGAAAAATTACGTGAGCTAGAGGCAAAATTATAATGATCCAATAATTTTTCTTCAATTTTTTTTTACAATTACAATCTTTATCTTCTTAATTTTTTTCGGATTAAATTTCATAAGTTTTAGAGTTTATTTATCCTTTCATCAAGTGCATACAAAATGTTTTATTTATTGAAAACCGTTAATTTTGTTTTAATTTGATGGAGGTTCAAATCAAAACTAAAACCTAGGAAATTGGGTATGAGTGAACCCTAGGGGTCGAGATCATAATCCAAAACAAATTTTTAAAAAAGATTATTGGAGACAGTGGAAATGAACTGCAGCTCAGGTAACTTGCGTGAGCTGTCAGCTCATTCCATTTTTCTCATATATATATATATATATATATATATATATATATATATATATATATATATATATATATATATATATATATATATATATATATATATATATATATATATATATATATATATATATATATATATATATATATATATATATATATATATATATATATGGATTACTGTAGGTGAGCCGCTAGCTCAAAAAAAGTTATGTGAGCTAGTTGCAAAACTATAATGATCCAATAATTTTTCTTCAATTACAATCTCTATCTCCTTAACTTCTTTCAAATTAAATTTCATAAATTTTGAAGTTCATTTACCCCTTCATTGAATACATAAAAAATGTCTTATTCATTGCAAACCGTTAATTTTGTATTAACTTGATTGAGAACCAAATCATAACTAAAACCCAAGAAATTGGGTATGAGTGAACCCTAGGGGGTCGAGATCATAATCCAAAAGAAACTTTTTTAAAAAGATTATTATAGATAGTGGAAATGAACTGCATATCAGGTAACTTGCATGAGCTGTCAGCTCATTTCTATTTTTCTCATATATATATATATATATATATATATATATATATATATATATATATATATATATATATATATATATATATATATATATATAGTGTGTGTGTGTGTGTGAGCAAATGGAAAATTCATCGGCGGTGAACAGAGTTCCTTCATGTCGCTTAGATGGCCCAATTAAGAAAGTTCTTTTATTTGTTAGTTTGAGTGACACCACGTGTAATAATTTTATTGGGCTATCTAAGAGGCGGTAAAGGAACTTCCTTTACCGGTGAATTCTCTCTCTCTCTCTCTCTCTCTCTCTCTCTCTCTCTCTCTATATATATATATATATACATGTGGAGGGGTTTTTTGGAAAAAGAATTAGGTGGAGGGGTCTTTTGAAAAACAACAGTCTTTTTAGTCTTTTTAGTATATGTTCCTATTGGTCCAACTCAGCGTCATCGGAGATAGCCCCTCCTATGATATAGTTTTTCATGTTTTCTTATATATATATATATATATATATATATATATATATATATATATATATAAGGATTACTGCAGGTGAGCCGCCAGCTCAGAAAAAGTTACGTGAGCTAGCAGCAAAACTACAATGATCCAATGATTTTTCTTCAATTTTTTTTAACAATTACTATCTACACCTATTTAACTTTTTTCAGATTAAATTTTATAAATTTTGGAGTTCATTTACCCTTTCATCAAGTGCATACAAAATGTTTTACTCATTGAAAATCGTTAATTTTGTGTTAACTTGATGGAGTACCAAATCAAAACTAAAACCCAAGAAATTAAATATGATTGAACCCTAGGGGGTTGAAATCATAATTTAAAAGAAATTTTTAAAAAAAGATTATTAGAGATAGTGGAAATGAACTACAGCTCAGGTAACTTGCGTGAACTGTCAGCTCATTTTTATTTTTCCTCATATATATATATATATATATATATATATATATATATATATATATATATATATATATATATATATATATATATATATATATATATGGGATTACTCTAGGTGAGTCATCAGCTCAGGACGTGAGATTGTGGCAAAACTATAATGATCCACTAATTTTTCTTTAATTTTTTTAATAATTACTATCTCTACATCATTAACTTCATTCGGATTAAATTTCATAAATTTTAGAGTTCATTTACCATTTCATCAAATGCATACAAAATGTTTTATTAATTGAATATCATTAATTTTGTGTTTACTTGATAGAAAACCAAATCAAAACTAAAATCCAAGAAATTGGGTATGAATGAACCCTAGGGGGTCGAGATCATAATCTAATAGAAATTTAAAAAAAAAAAATTATTGGAGATAGTGAAAATGAATTACAATTCAGGTAGCTTATGTGCTATTTCTCTCTCTCTCTATATAGACACACACGTGTACTATAAATTTACTTTGAGGATTTCCTTTTTTAAGAATGGCATGCGAATTTATATGCATGTAACATAATAACGCATAATAATGGCAGAAAATCCAGTTCATTACAGTGAGAAGGAAAAAAAAATTCAGATTAGAACTAAAAAGAAATTTCTTGAACACAGAATGACTTTTTTTTTTTTTTCCTAGTCTAACTCATACGCACGGAAATAGAATTTAGAATATCTCGCAAATTAGAGAAGGATGATAACATTTAGACTTTAAATCCGTCCATTTTCATTCCTATTTACGGCCGCAAGTTCCCTTAACGCATTGCCCTTGGTCCCTTAAGGTTTGATCGTCTCTTTTTGTCGGACCTCCGTACATCATAATCTCGGTTTTTTATTTTATGCAACATGCAATCTCCCACAGGAGACTGAATCCAGTCACTTCTGCGAGCTCTCGGAGAAAGAAGTGCCTTTATTTTGCCGGTATTCAATTAGACATTGCGGCATTAATTTCTAATTATCTCCCACAATGCATCTGTTTCTACTTGGCTTAAAACTTTACATGATCGTGGCTGCTTAAATATAAAAAAAATTGCAGTCTCTCATCATTTCAATGGACAATCTGATAGCAAGAAAAGAAAACTCAGATTGTTTATAAATGTTCTAAGATGTTTTGATCAAAAGCAGCTTTCAACCAATATGCACTTTTAGAAGAATACTATCAACAGCATAAAAATGCAAACAGTTGAGGAGCTAACAAAAGGTAAATCCCTGAGTAAATATACAAATGTCAACTCTTAATTCTTATATGATATATAAAACATACATTAGTTACACCAATCAGATTAATCAGATTACAACAAACCTCGAGGTAAGATTGTATATGTTCTCCCATTAATGTTGTCGTCCGGGTCCAACTCACGACCTTACTTTAGCTAGTCGCGCTCTGATCTCATCCAGCTCTCCCTCATCATCCACACCCTCAACAATAGCTTCAGGCTGCAAAATACAATATCATGGATTTTGTTTTTGGCTGCTCTCCAGGATGCTACTGTAACTTTAGAAAGGATTATGCAATCATATCAGCTTACCTCTGCGGCGGTTCTTTGGCTGGCTGAGGGTTGCTTTATTCTCTCCTTCCTAACAGCATCTGGGAGCTGCGCCGCAGTTTCGCCTGCTATTGCTGCAAGCACCTTCTCGACCTCCTCCTCTGTTTCCTCCTCGATGCCCTCAGAGTCCAGGGCTGAATCTACAGAATCATTCACCATTTCTTCTATCACTCCTGCCTGTAAAGCGATATAGGAACAGGAAGTCGGACACAAGTTAGAAAGCTAGGAGACAGTATCACAATTCAACTGCATGCTTTACAGCTCGAAATCAAGAATGTTAAACTAAATTAAGGTGAAATTTTTGGCAAGCAACTTTAAAATATGCTTTAAGGCAAACAACTTCTACATATTCTACCATAAGGATCTTGGAAAGGTCTAGGTCAATTTGTAAAGCAAGTGGACTGATGCTGCAACTACAGAATACTTCTTCAGTTCAAGCCATCAGGACAAATAAATTTTATTCTAGAAATCCAAGTTATAAGAGTGGAGTTGCTTCTAGTAATCATATGTTCTTGCACTGCTGTTCATGGATGATATCTGATAAACATACATAGTGAAATAAAATGAAGTGAAGGAAAAAAAAAAAAAAAAAATTGTTTTCAGGTGATCGGTATGGTAACAAAAGGGACATTGACTCACAACGAAAGGTAAAAGGGAAAACATGGGAGGCAATCCCGACTTAAGCCAAAATATAATACTATTACATCCAGGGACCGCAGATAATAAACGTCTATCATCCTGATCATTTTGAAAACATGTATTTTATGGAAGGGTGGTTCTCTACTGTGCAAACCTATATACGGAATTTATAACCAGTTGTCAGAGTCACAAGTCACATGCCTGAACTCAAATAATGCCAAGGATATTATTTGCTCTATGAAAGTAACTATATACCCTCCAAATCTTTCATATTTAGAAAAATACTCCTAATTGCCAATTTATCCATCAAATCTCTTGGGATGATATGATTATGCCCCTCCCAAGTGATGTCTTGGAATATTAAATAAAAACATTCCATTTCTCTCTGTTAACATAGATTACTTTTTTTAAAAAAAGACTAAACTACTCTAACTAACCTGGCCGATCTCATCTCTCATAATCTCTTTCAATACTCTTTCTCCTCCTCTGATTCTATCCAACTCCCCCTTTCTCTTAATCATTCAGATCTACTCCCTCTGCTCTCTAGTCTAATCTCTCAAGACTTTCTATTTGTTTCTTTCTTTCTTTCAAACTCTTTCAACTGTCTGGATCATCTCTCCTTTTCTCTCATGCTCCCTCTCCTGGTATTGGCCATATAGCTTGAATAAGAAATATGAAGATCACAATGAGATTGAGCTTGAGGTTCAGAGGAGGGGGAATTTTGATAATAAAGAGATCAATTTGTTGCCACTGAAGAGATCTAGTCAAGATTGCTGAATTCATAGTTTTTCCCTTCTTTTTTGGTAAATCAATTTGAGATGAAATATGGTTTTCTGGTTCAATTAGATGATGTTTTGCAGTTTATGGGTTCAATTTGATATGGATTATTGTAGTGGTTGAACTCGATTAGATTTCCTATCATTAAATGAAATTTCTTTATTTATAAAAGAAACACGTTTTTTATCGAAGCTGGAGAAGGGGAATGGGTTTCCTGAGAAAGGAAGAAAGAAGAGTTAAGAAAAAGGAGACTGGTGGATTCAGAGGGCAAAACGGATATTTTGCCCATTTTTTGTTTGAAAGTTAACAGAGACTGACACCAGAGTAGAGACTGACACCAGAATGGAATCAGTTGACTCCAAGAGTTTTTGGGGACAAATTAACAAATATAAATATTTGGGGGTTAATTTCTAAATATGGAAGACTTCAGGTTATGCAGTTAAAAACTTAAAACAATCAATAAACAGATATGAATTAACCAATGCATAGATGCTAAATTTTCATTTCAATTAATCCATCTTAAATCGGAATTAAAAGGAAGAAGTAATGTCCTGTTTAGAACATTGGTGTATGAGTTCTTGTTGGTAGTAGGTAGAAACTTCTTATGGTAACTTAAAATAATTTGCATGATCATAGTAATAAAAAATAGCTGACATGCATAAGCATGAAGGTTTTTTTTTTTTTTTAACATGTCTTAAATAAAGTGGATTGTAATTTATAATAAAATTCCATAGCCTATTTTAAATGTATGTTTCATTTATATTAATTCCTGGATTGTTCTTTAAAATTGTTTGATCCTGTATAAATATTAGAGGCTTAGTTTAACAACTGTAAATTGCCAATATGCATACCGGAATTAGTACTCTATCCACCTGGAGTGGAATGCCCAGAGCAAGAATTTCCATGAGGTTGCCCACCATGAAATTGCTTCTACTCAAGCAAATTTAACCACGAAACTTATTTTATGATCATCATATATAAGAGATCCTTCTAGTTCATACCCCGTGTGGGCTATTCATGTGAGCTGGTATTAGCTCATGCTTCACATGAGCACACAAGCTGTTGCTCAAGAACATGAGAAAGATAGGTGGTGCTTGGTCGGCCCCCAAGCAATCCAAATTGAGCATTGCTTTCTGTCTCCTGCCCTGCAGGACCAGCTCAAGTTCTCAAATACCTTAGACAATAGCCGGTGCTCAACTTAGAAATATAGGTGCTCACTAACTCCAACTTATGACATCCTCTTTCTCACCTCAGTAATCATTACTTGAATATACATTCCCATGTTCCTTGACTGGCCCTTCTTCAATATCCCAATTCTTCTTTGCAATCGTAATTTTTCTTCCACATCTCTCTTCTAAACTGTAATACTCCAGAACCATTTTTGTTATTTTGAAGAAAAAATCCAGTTTAAAGATAAAGAAACCATCAAATTTTAAGCTCTTCATCTCTGAAAAATGACTTTCATCATCTTAAAAACACATTTGGTAACAATACCCTGTATGGGTCTTTTAGATCTGTCATTGATTTCCTTATCACTGCAATCCAAAACTTTAAGGTTTCTTAGTCTACATACCTGATTTCTTTATCAATAAATTTACTTGAAATCAGAAGATCCAAGCCCCATTAACTTATGAGGAAATGTCAACTTTTTAGGGTATCATAATCTTTTAACTCTAAAAAAAGTTACTCCTACCCAAAACAGATTTCATCTCAAAAACCTATTTGGAATCAGACAGCCCCTTCCAAATTCTCTAAAAAAAATCTCTCAACCTATAAAATGAGCCCAAACAAAATGGGTCTACCAATCAACATTTTATTAACATTGATAGACTCTATATAAAGAAGCAGCTGGAGGGGGAATACACTAATATTTCAGGTTTTGAAAGGTTATTGACGAAAGGTGTGAACATAAAGGTCTCATCAGAAATTTACCCAATAGGCAATATTAGGTTTGGCAACTATTTAGACGCGAACGACCACCAGGGACTTTACCAAAGAAAACTTATCTGACAACATTTTAAAAAGTTAGGATAAGCATCTGTGAGCTAGAAAGAGCCCAACAACTAGAGAGGATCCTCAAATACTAATTGCCGGTTTTTGTGATCCTCACAAACAGCACCATCATTGTATGTGATTAAATTCCACCTGATACTTATCGGGTTATAATATTTATATGAAACTTCTATAGTATCATAGTGGGACAGATGCATCATAAATTGAGGTACTTGCACAGTTGCACCTGCCCTATTTCTAACTTACAAGTGAACTTAATGTCTCAAACGTCCCTTAGATCAGATGAAATAAGATTATGGTATGTGATTAAATTCCAAACATGATACTCCTTGGGTTAAAATATTTACATGAAGTATTTGACAGTGGGAGAGACATCAAATTGAAGTTCTTGCCCCTGACTTATTGCTAATTTACAAGGAAACTTTTTGTCTCAAATCTCTCATAAGTATGATGAGGTAAGATTATGGTTAGACATAACTGCAAGTCACCAGTCAACTATCAGAAGATTCAGCATGTCTAGAATGAAAATTAACAAAAGTTATATCAAAAATAGAATATATGCTTATAATATTTCCAAATCTTCAAATTACTAATTTGATCAAGAAAAGAAATTAGAAAACGTATGTAAGTGATTTTAAAAGAAATTGTCAAGTCAGGAATGGCACATCACTATACCAGTACAACATAGACTTGGCTCCTTCAAATAGGATTTAGAGCCAAATCCTTCACATCCAAATTCAAGATTCAGCCATTCACGTGGAAGATGAACTCTATTAGAAAGTTAATCTACACACAAATTGTCTAAAAACCAAAATTCAAGTTTTCTAAAACTTTTTTGCCCATGCAACAACGAGATGTAAACAAGACGGACCAAAATGATGAGTTGGTTGGTTTAATAGCATGGAATGTTTAAAACCAAACAAGAATTGGTTGTAAGGGTTTTCAAATGTCTGAGATCAAGATCAAACAACCGGACTGAAAATTTCTATGTTGAAAAGTATATGTCTAAGCAGAAAAACATTTTTGGCCATTTATTTTAGGCCTGCTTGACAGATGAGTAAACAATAATTCAAATATTTGTGTTTTTAGAAACTTTAAATGAGTCATATCTACTTCAGCAGAGTGACAATCAGAATAGATTACCCATCATCAAATTCTAATGGGAAAATTTTGGCTCCAAATCCTGCCAAGCTTAATTCCATGGAGTTGATCAGTATTACAATAGTATTACGTCAATAGGCATTCCAAAATTTTACAGGAGGTATGTTGTCAAGTACATGTAAAACATGTCTTTCCATATGATAAGTACGCTGCTAAGCTTGTTTAAGGTAAAAAAACAGCCACATGTGGCTAATAAGGGAATATAAGCAGCATGCTTCTTCCATATGAAGAAAGAAAGTGGCCATATGCTTTCACAAACAATATTCATTAAGATTCTCAAATGTTTAAAGAGTTATAAATTTCTCCTAAATGTTTTTAGTGAATCATTTGCATAAACAAAATATGTCTTCAATTTACCTTTTTCAATAAAAAATTTTCAGAAATGTCGTAGAAACCAATACTCGATGTATGGGTTTGGCTTTCCGACTTCTTTTCAAAGTAGAGAACTTGGAGAGATAGGGTGGAGCTTGCTATATAAATTGGAAACAAACAGATCAAAATCAAATCTCAAAGAAATCAAACAAGCAACAAAAACCACTGACGAGGACCAAATTCGATTTAGATCAGTTTTAATCATTTATTTTATTTTGAGACTTTTAGTTAAAGCTTGATTATGATTTCTACTTTTGTTTGGCTCTAGTTTATTTGCATGTTGTGCACGTAGGTGATATATATACACACACACACACACACACACACATAGAGAGAGAGAGAGAACGGGAAATTCACCGAGTTTTATGACACGTGGCGCCACTTAAGGTAACAAATAAAAAAAACTTCCTTAACCACCTTTTGAGTGGCGCCACATGTAATAATTTTATTGGGCCATCTAAGCGGCAGTGAAGGAACTCCCTTTATCGCTGGTGAATTTCCCGTTTTCTCATATATATATATATATATATATATATATATATATATATATATATATATATATATATATATATATATATATATATAGAAAATGGAAAATTCACCGGCGGTGGAGTTCCTTCACTGGCGCTTAGATAACCCAATAAAATTATTACACGTGGCGTCACTTAAAGTAACAAATAAAAGAACTCTCTTAAGCACCTTTTGAGTGGCGCAACGTGTAATAATTTTATTGGGCCACCTAAGCGGCAGTGAAGGAACTCCCTTCACCGCCGGTGAATTTTCAGTTTCCTCATATATATATATATATATATATATATATATATATATATATATATATATATGAGGAAACGGGAAATTCACCGGCGGTGAAGGGAGTTCCTTCACCGCTATACGTGGCACCACTTAATGTAAAAAATAAAAGAACTCCCTTAACCGCTAGTGGCGCCACGTGTAATAATTTTATTGGGCCACCTAAGCGGCTGTGAAGGAACTCTCTTCACCGTCGGTGAATTTTCTTTTTATTATATATATATATATATATATATATATGACTTTGTAGACTCATTTGTTTCATGATGAGATATTGAACCTTTTAAAATCCTAGTATATTGGCAATACTGATTTGCTATTAAATCTTTCCTCGAGCGAGTCATGCGAAAGCGAGTGAGCAATTAAAAGGCCTGAATCCCTTTGTTCTTCATCAATTCTATCTATGCTCTAATTTTGTTTTGTCCTGCACCACACTTCATGATGCATGCCACTTGCCAAATTCACCTAGTTTGGGCAATTTATTGCGAAGGTTCCACATCTACCAATTTAGCTCATAATTGACGTTAGTTCCACGACCACCTCCATGGCCGGGTCGAAATGCTTCATGCATAGAAGATTGTCAGTTCAATAGGGATATGTGTGATGCTTATCATTGCCACATTCACTTAAAATGAATGCATTCAAGCTAAGGAGAATAAATGGGGACCAAATTCGATTTAGATTCATTTTAATCCTTTTTATTTGAGACCTTTTGTTTAAATTTTAATTAGGATTTCTATTTTTTACTTAGTTTAAGTTTATTTGCACATATTGTGCATGCACATAGGTGATTTTCTACATATATGACTTTGTAGACTCATTTGCTTCTTGATGAGATATAGTTTATTGGCATGTTCATTTGCTAAATATTGTTTTTTTTTTCAGCTAGTACGTGAAAGTGGGTGAACAATGAATTCCTTTATTCTTCCCAATTCTATCTTTGCCTTTATTTAGATTTACTACGCACACGCTTCTTAGGTAACATCACAACAATTTGAAGGTATTTATAATGATGCCCTTTCTTAAGACACCATATTTTTATCTCAGCTAAAAAGACAAATGATGTCTTAAAACATTTAGAATCAATATGCAATGCCCTGCATTCCAAAATATGGGTAGCGTTCGACGATGTAATGAAAACAAATACGCCAAGCCTAATGTACCTAAAAAATAAGCATGTACGAATGCAATAACATTATATACATATATACAGAGGAAATAAAGAAATGAAGTCAAAGAATAATCTATTCTAACACAATAACGATCAAGTCAAGATACATGTATATACAGCGGAAATAAAGAAATGAAGTCAAAGAATAATCTATTCTAACACAATAACGATCAAGTCAAGATACATCAGAGGAAAGGAGTAATAATCCTTAATGCAAATTTAAGACTCAAAGTTTGAAAATAAGGTAGAAAAGAATGTTCCTGTCCATCTTATTGAAATAATAATCAAAAATAGATAAACTAAATCCTCTCATAACACTCTCGTAATAAAAGCACCTATTGAGTACCTGCTAACTCCTCGAGATATGGTTTCAATTATGGTAGATCTTCCTTCTCAATTACCTGAGAGTCAACAGTGTTTGGGCGTGCCAAATGGCACGCTCCTCTGTTTTGTAACATTTGATAGGTCATTATAACGATTCCGATTTAGTAATACCCAAATATTGCTAATTTACACGAAACTAAGAAGGAAGATCCACCATAGATGGAACCATATCTCAAAAAGCTAGCAAATACTCATTAGGTACTTCCGTTGTGAGAGTTATGAGAGAATTTATCTATTTCCATTATTTCAATAAGATGGACAGAAACATCCTTTTCTACCTTGTTTTCAAAGTTCAGGATTATTACTCTTTTATTATGTACCTTGACTTGATCGTTATTGCATTGGAAGAGATTATTTTTTGAATTCATGTCCCTATCTCCTTTGTATATGTGTATATACTTGTTTTCATATATATTAGACTTAGCATATTCGTTTCGATATTGTTAAACCCGTACTTTAGGATGTGGGACATTAGAAAATGACAGAGAAGTTGGCAGTACAAGGAGTAATTCTTGCTCTATCATTTTCAAAATGTGAATAGAACCTCTCAAAGTCAAGTTATACTAAAGCCCATGTAATTAACGATACAAAAATGGAACTTCTCTTTTGGTGAATAATAAAATAGAATTAAACCAGTAAAAACCAACACCAAATGAATTACCTTGGTCATTTCTTTGCTAAACTCTTGCATTGTGGCAGCAACTTCTGGAGCTTTCATGAGATTATTGACAAGCTTCATAACCTCAGCACTCTTCGATAAATGGCCCACAGTTCTTGCAGTCGCTGAAAATAAAATAAATGCTGAGAAGTAATTAAAGTGTTTCTCAAATCAAACTGATATTACCAATATAGAAACTACACACTAAATATGCAAAATAAAAATCAATTACAGGATGTATGAAATCATTAACAAATATGATCACCATTAGGAGTTACTATATCATAATAAACCTTGTATGGTCAACCTTAACCCCATCAATGCCGGCGGTTACTGGAATTTATAGAAGTTTGGAAACTAAAATTTGAGGTTACAGATGCTAGAAAGAAATAACTTGAAGGATGCTATTTATATTACCACGATAACAAATGAGATAGGCTAAATATAGAATTTCATTTTATTTACAATTATCTAACTGCTCTTTAGAAAAACATTAACTATCCAGCCCGGTTTGTTGCGGGGTCTTTCTACTTTTAATTTCCAGGCTCCAGAGTTATATGTAAGGCCGTCTTTCACAAAGCCTCTAGGCGACACAGGTTACCTTGATCATAAATTTTAAAAACTGCTTCTTTTTAAGATATATTCGATCGTATACTTATTATTCTTCTTTCCACTGAATAATTGGGCCTCAATTACTAATTGTTGCTAGAATCCTATACTTTGTGAAATATACCAAGAACATTATTCCTACTTAAAACAGGGAAAGTGAGAGATAGCATTGACATTTGTGAAGACAAAGGGGCTGTTTGCTTGCTTGAAAGTTGACCTGAAACTGGCTCTTCGGGAAAAAAAATTGTGAGCCCCCACATATTGTCTCTTCACTTGTGTGTTTGGTTTGCTGAAAGTGGAATTGCTGAAAACCCCTCGCCACATTGGGCTGACAAGGGGTTCAGGCTTCCTCTCTCAAGCCATGGGAAAACAAGCTGCAAATTTAGTTGGCTCTCTTTCTATTCCTTTCCCTCCAAAAAATTGTTAGATGAGCCATCGGATGTACTATGGAATCTTTTATTAGTAAGTTTCTTTCCCTTAAAGGACACCCATTAATGACCCTCTGAAAATATTTAAGATTGTTGAATCCTCCAAATATATGGTTTATGCATCAGTTTATGCTACATTTCAAATTCTCTTAACATATGTATTACACACAGATGGATATATCAATCAGAGGATTTGTGCATATATATTTTCTAATTATTACTTGACTAGTAAGTTTCAAAGGATGGAAATATGAACATGCTTGTAGAATATCATATGCATTTGTAAGGAATTTATATGGTGATATAATCCAGATCTTTGTTATAGAACTACTTAAGGAGAAATTTTGGATGTCGCAGTGGATACATGAATCCTTATGTGTTTCTTGTGCCAAATTACTCCTTCCCAGTCTCAACTTTATGATATATCTTTAGCTTGCTCGGCAACGCCTCAACTCCATGTTATATAAACAAAGTCGTCCCCTTTATTGGTATATTGCAAGGATCAAGAAAAGGAAAAGGTAAAAATCATGTCCCTGGCTCACCTATGGTGTTTTGTGCTTATCGCAATTTTCTAATGGTCCTTCGGATTTTGTTTTGCCCGTGTTTCTTTTTCCTTGTGCAAGTTGAATGTCACAAATCTAATTTTTGTTATCATTTTTTTTTTTTAACAATGAAAACAAAATAGGCTAAGGCCAGTGGAGTTTGAAACAAGAAAATAAAGAAAGCTATTCACGAAGTGAACTCTTCCAAAAACTAATGGGATGTTAAAGAGTAACAAAGTTGAAAAAAACCATCATCATTCATCCCCATTTCAAAATTAATAACATCATCAAGCAAACTGACGAAAAATATGCTCAATGAGAAAGTTTCATGAGGGTTTTAAGGTAAGCCACCAACTTTACACACTTTCATGAGGGTTTTAAGGTAAGCTGCCACCGCCGCCGCCCGCACGCACATACATAGAGAGAGAAAGAGTACAGGAAAAAACAATAACTCGTCAATAACTGATTAGACTCATCCAAAACTGTCATATATGGGATGATGATTCGTAGTTTCAACTATCAAATCTTACAAAGATGGCATACGAACCTAGTAGTTAAATTTCATTAATATTTCATTTTCAAAACATTTCTTAATTGGATATGCTACCTTCATCTTCATCTAAAAATTTTAAGTTATATTTTCCTTTTTTTCATTTTATTTTACAGATAATGGCAACACCAGTGGTTCCTAAATATATTTCCCTTTTTTCATTATATGCTCGTGATGAGATCGTCCGAATGAAAATTATATATCAATTAAAATAAAATAAGAGAATTTTTCATATGATTCTTGCACTTTTCTTTTATTTTTCTTTCTCCTTTTATTTTGCATATCTCAACTTAGAATTAGGATAGCAATAAAGAGACCATATTGATCAGTAGAGCTCTTGGGCTGGACCTGCAAGAAGTCTACAGAGTGCAAGTATGTATTACTAGGCTTGAGTAGGGCTTGAGATCAAGAGACCATCCTGACAACCAAAAACTTAAGCTTTAACTCTTGAAATTTACTGCTGGAGCTTTATTCTACGGAGCTTGAGATGGACCCAATAAAATTAACTGCTGGACCCTTATCCTTTGGTATTCGAGATAGACGCAATCATCAATTACTCTTAATGACTGTCCAATCATCCCATTTTTCACATCTGGGGATTAGAGCAACTCACTTCCTCCTAGTCTCTCTCTCTCTCTCTCTCCCCCCCTGTACATGTGCATATTCCTTTCCTTTAGCAATGTGCTCTGTAACTCTCCTTCCGTCACCTCATCCTCTTATATTTGTCCTTGTTAATGTCATTCCTTAAGAGATATATTCATCAATTCTCCCTTCCCTCCTCCCTTCATGCTTGTGTACCCATGGTGATAAAAAAAATATCAGTATAACCCTCTAAGCCTCCTTCCTTCCATCTCTGTGTGTGTGTGTGTCTCCCCTAGAACAATCTCTGAGAGAAAGGGGGTCCAACTGCTTTGGAGATGTTTTAGATAGTCCAAAAGAAAATGACTAGTTTGTGATTCAAACAAACAGTGTGAAAATTCCCCCCGTTTGTGATTCAAACAAACAGTGTGAAAATTCCCCCCCCCCCCCCCCCCCCCCAAAAAAAAAAAAAAAAAAACTATATACCAGAGTCACAGTTATCATAGAAATCACTTGTAGGATAGCAAACCATACCCATCAAACTAATACTGCTTCAACAAAAATTCAAATCCATAAAACATACCAAGATAAACATGCTCTCCAAGACATTTCTGCCATATTTAAATTTTGTGAAACTTCATAATTAACAACATAGTAACAAACCACGCCAATGCAATGCCCTTGCATAAAGTAACTAAAAAGTAGGCTAAGCATAACAGTTTCAGGTTTAGATTGAGAAAGTTTCCATATCCTTGCAAATCCAAGGACGATATCCTAGTGTGGTTCCATCATCAGCATATGAGCACATTTACTTTCTACTTGTATTTGAATTTGAAATTTTTAAAAAAGAACTCTCAACTGAAGGGAGAAAATCTATCACTCATGCTCATTTAAACAATTAGAATATCCGAAAGAGAAACCAACACCATTGGTAAGAATGTTGAATTTAACATTTAAATTAAGCTATATATGATGACCCAGACAGTTACTAAATATATAACCCACAATTCATGTCGTTTAGCACTCAAGCTTGGCTTGGGGCTATAATTGATAGGCCCGGGCCAAAAGCTAAGGTCAATTTTGATAGCAAATGATTAGACCAAATATTGCATACTGATGCTATTTATACCCTTTTCTATCTAGCTTATTTATCTAGCTTATTTGCTAATTTGTGTATTAAATGGTGTTCAATTGGAGTTTAATGAAGTACTTATATTTCGAGCCAAAATAATGACTAGTGCACGTTTTTTATGATTTATAGATGATGGCACAATAACCGAGATAAGGAGCGAGTTTGAAATCAAACAGAGGAGAGAAACTAACCAAAAAGACAAAGGAAAAGATGAGCCAATAGGGATACTACCAGTGCCTCCATATCCATGTAACATCCTAAACAACAACTGGTGATCCAGAGGAGCCACCAATGGCTAGTAAGACACATGCATTACCTCATCCATAGGGTCAAAAGGAAGTTTTGCAAGACCTCATCAATTTACTAGTGACCAACATTGAAGGAGCCACCAATGGTGCCTATCGATGCTGCAATACTAACGCGAAACCTAAATTGGGACTTCCGCAAGACACCGGTGGCAAGTATATCAAGGAGCCACCGGTGGCTAGTGGGCTGAAATCTTTTTCAGCAAGGATTTTTTATTGGATGTTGTATCAAATTACTTTGAGATTTTGTAGCTAAGATTCGTTTTGGAGGCTCCAGAAATAGAGACTATCATTAGGAGATTTTGGATTGTAAATACCATGTAAATAATTTTTAGAAGGATCTTCTCTCTTCTCTTCTTTTCAATGTTTTTACAGTTTGTGTGAGAAAGATATTGTGTGAGATATTTTTGTCTCTTTTGAAGAAGATTATTTCTATTAAATCAATGGTGATGATTTCTTCTAAAATTATGAACAACTAACTCTCTTTTCAGCAAGGGGTGTGAATGTACCCCTAAACCTCACTTGGTTTGATTTTGAAACTCCTCTTTTATCTTATGATCTTAATTTATCCTTAAAGACAAGTTGATATTATTAACTTTGATGGATTATATGTGATATTTGAGTACTTTGATATATTATGTTTTGAAAATATAGACCTTTATAACTTTTTGATATCCCATAAACGATTAAAGACGTGAGGTATGCTTAGGGTTTTAGGGTTTATCTTTTTCACTCATTGTATATGCTTAAATCTTCCTCAAATCTTAACAAGAGAATTAACTTTTTAATAAAGATTATCTTTCAGAACTAATTTTTTAATAGAGTAACACGATAATATTATTCAATTACCTCAAGTGATCAACTTAATTGAGGTATAAAAAAAGAGTTTTATCAACCAAGACACAGAATCACAGATCTAGGGAGTATTTTCCACTCTTGCCGAATTCTTCTCTTATATATTACTCTATTCTTCTCTTTTGTTAAACTACTAGTCTTCCATACATCATTCACTTGATCATAGCTATTTTAAAATGTTTTACTCAGGTATCACACATCCCTGTGAAGAACGATCTGCAGTTAGCTTCCAAGTACTACTTGATAATCTCCTACACTTAGGAGTGCACTAGTTTATTTGTATTAGCAAGCCTGACTCACATCATATCAAGTAAGATTATTTTGAGCATAGGTTTATCCGCTGATTCCAAACCTCCAATGTGCAGACAGGATTGAAGGTTGAACAGGAGTCAGCAGGTTTGATGTGGCAATTCACTTCTGTCTGAAATTCCAGCTAAATATGAAGCTAGCTTCATTTTGTAATCATTTCTAGGTAAATTACAAATAACAGTCAATTAACGACACCTTCTACTTATACCGTGTGAAACTCCCAGTTTCAATTCCAAACATAGTGCAGTAACACCAAATTTTCCCTAATGCTTCTCTTGATGCCCTTCCATTAGTTGGCCAAGAATTATGTCATGAGCCAATCATGTGAGCATTTAAGGTATACATAAGAGTCATTTTTTTTTTCAATGGCAGCAACGTCCTTACATGATCATTCTCGTCACATCGATGCTACAAGTCCCAACACTCTTCCCACCAACCCCTTAAACCCAATCTCATCCTTAGTTAATCCAATATTTCTCCAAAACCGATAATATCCTTTCCCTTCTTTATCGGTCATTGCACCAAACTCAATAGCTCAACCAAGACAAGCCTTATTCAGGATGAAATGATTGAGGGAAATGAATGTCTAGAAGATTGGTTTTGAACAAGTTATTATTTGAGATCACGCATAGGATTATTGTTGGGAGCAACGCTTCACCTAAGGTGACTTAGTGTATGGACTCTGGAATGAAGAAGTGAGTACTACATACAGTTCACAGTGAAATGCTTCCAGTGTATTAGTGTGTGGCACAATTCTTCTGCCACGGGCTAGGCCCATGATTTGAGATAAAGATTGCTGTAAGAAAGAAGATAATTTCGAATGAAATATTTGATTAAGGAATCTTAGTAATTTATTATTTTAGTTTGATCTAAAGAGCATTTAAATGAAATAGAAGAAGTTTGTAGCAATACAATAGATTCTTACAATATGGAAGCATGAAGTATATTTGTTTAATTATGCTTCATTTGAACAGGAACATATAAAATTACTTCACTTTATATAGTATATACGTAAACTAAGATAGTCACATGCTCAGATGACCTAAAATACAGTATAGACGAGTTCAAACTTACTCACCGACAAGTTCACCAAGATGCATTGAAATTGAATTTAATTGTGCTTTATTTTCGTAAAGACGATTCACGGCTCGCCTTGACCTCACAATTTCTTTAGCAAGCACCTGCATTAGAAAAAATAACTGAGTTCTAGGAGGAAGAGACGCAATAAACAGTGCATAAACGTTCTAACTCTTGCAATCGGACTGACATACAACCTGATAATAGTAAAGAGGTCCACAATTAAGATTAATACATGTAACATAGACCTTGTGTATGTATAAGTTTGTGTGTGCATGCGCCTATGCGAGTGTGCACAAGTGTGTTCACGTATGTGTGAATGCATGTGTGCGAATGTGTAGCATCTTTGCGCACACGTGCCCATGTGTCTAGGTTTGTGTTTTGAGTATGTGCATTTGTATGCATGTTCGCACATGTGCCTGCGCACAGGTGTGTGTGTGTGTATGTTGGTTGGGGGGGGGCGTTGGTGAATAGGTGTCTCTATGTGCATTTGTGTGTGCATGCATGGACACATGCATGTGTGCGCACCTGTGCGACCTGTGTGTAAGCATATGTAGTGTTGGTGCACATGCTTATGGGGATGGGTGCATGATTGTGTAGGAGTGGATGTGGTGTGCCTATAAATGTATGTGCATTTGCCTATGTGCAAATTATTACCAAATTTATGGTAAAAGTATGACGCAATATGCTACTTTGAGTGGTACGCAGGAGATGAGCTTAATCAGGTAGGTACTGGACAGCATTTTTTTTAGGTCATTCCAATAAGTATTCATGTATTATTCATACATATAAGTGCATAAGAAAAGGTTAAACACAAAATCTTAATACGTTATAAATGTTATTGAATAATTAGCAATTGGTTCTCTTCATTTGTTTAATTAGCAATTGGTTCTCTTCATTTGTTTTTCCAGTGGTGAACTAAATACTAATGTACCAAAAATTGGTACGCACAAATTGGATCATGGTATGCAAGGGGGGTTAATGGAATTAGGTAACATTGTGTACGCTTGTGCACGTGCATTTTCATACACATGTTGGCATGTGTGCATGTGTGTATGCATGTATGTATGCATGCATATACACTTGCACACGTGTGCCCATGTGGTTGCATGTCTCTGCATGAGTGTTGCATGTACGTGCACATGCGTGTGTAGGCATGTGTACCCACACATGTGTACCCATGTGGGTGCATGTGTGGGTGTGTGTTGCATATGTGCACGTGTGTGCCCCATATGCGCATAGGAGTGAGCATCAGTTAGTTCTATTCGTATCTTGACGTTTTTGGCCAAATCAAACTTCGGTGGGCATTAACGGGGCTAGCCTCCTACATTTACATATATAAATCCCCCCCCAACACTCAGACATATAACCTGATATAACCGTTTGAAATAAATTAAGAGGCTGACTCAAAAGATGGGCCTCCCATCCAAATCTCCAACTACAAAAATAGCCAATGGCCTATGAAATTAATCAATAACAGATTTCTATAAATCAAGCAGTTATACTCTACATGTTTCATCTTACATTCAGAGCTTCTACTACAAACAACAATTAAAAAAAATCAAAATAAACTGCTATAGTAGTAACAAGTATTCACGTATGAAAACACAATCTGCTTGTAATTGGACGGAAATTGGCTTGATAATTCAAGATAATTAATCAAAAAAAGGACCAAATAAATCCTCAAGTCAACATCACCAAGTTTCAACATATAATCCAACTTTATAAAAAGAACCTAGATCTGAAAGCATCTTGAAAACAAATACAACATACTTGCAAAGACAACAAACTAGCTAATCTAAAATCATAACAAAGCACCTAGCTAGGCAAGGAGAGTTTAACGAGCAGAACATCCAACGATCGAGACCCTGAGGGAGTAGAGGCAGAGGAGGAATTAGGCATGAAGGTTGAGTAGGTGATTAGCAAGAGCTCAAGACAAATTAGAGCCTTAGAGTGTGAATGGCCGAAGATACCATGGGAAAGACCAAAAGAAGCTCACAAGCAATGGAGGTGAAAAGGTTAAACTAAAAGAGAAAGGGTCTGTTAATCGATGGAGGAATTTGTAAAGGCCAAGAGTTAGAAAGGACTCAAGGTCGTGGGGCCTTTTTTAATTAATTAGTTATTGATGATATCGGTTGGTTTGGCTCGGCTCGAGTTTTCGATCCGACACCCAAAGCCAACCGAATTATTCGATTCAGTTCAATTACACAAATTCGAGTAGGTTTCAGTAGGATAATTCGGTTATACCTAAATTCTACTCACCCCTACATGTGCATGTTTGTTCATGTGGGCATGTTCGCCTATGTGTGTGCATGTGTGCACCGGCTAGTGTGCATGTGTGCTCGCATGTGCATGTGTGTAGGTTCATGTGTGCGTGTGCGTGTGCGTGTGCGTATGCGTGGGTGTGTGTCGGTCATGTATGCACTTATGTGGGCGTGGGTGTGTGTCGGTCATGTATGCAGTTATGTGGGCGTGGGTGTGCATTAGCGAGCACGTGTGTGCATGTGTATGCATTTGCGCGTGTGTGCGTCTGGTCACGTATAGGACAGATCCTTTACTCCGTGTGTGTATGACTGAGGGTGTGTATGCGCATGTTCTGTGTTTGTGTGTTGGGAGGCACATAAATAACATTACAAAAATTATACATAGCTTGGAGGAAATATCAAAAGCTATAAAGAGCAATATCAAAGAGATGTCACAATAACAACAGTAAAACAAAAATAAAGCATTTACCTCAATTGTAAAGGTACAATAAGAGAAGTGACTTACCATGAATCTCTGTTTTACAAGACTATATTTCTTGTATGATGCCTAAGAAACTTTTCTAGGCTCTTAACAGAAGATGTTTGTTCAGGATTTTTATGACTGTGTAGTATTTTTGTGCTTTCTCCTCATTTTGGAGTCAACAAAAATCGAATTTGGCCAGATATTTCTAAACTACAGTCAGCATTAACTTTTGGAAGAAGCCAACTAAAGGTCAATTTGAATGATAGCCAAATAGAATTCAGATTGGATTTTCAGACTTAAGATCACAGTTGCAAAAAACTGAGTTAAGAGAAGTTAATTGCTAATTAAATTTACCCTTATTGGTTCATGCCAAAAAAATAAAGTCACTTAAATTGACTTACTGAAGAGATCTAAATGGCCGAAAACCTGTTTGAGACCTCTTTTGCAACTGAAAACCATTCTTCAAGTAGCCAAAAAAGTTAGAAAATAGAACCACTTTTCACTAGTTTCAATTTTCAAAGTTCAAGGACAAGAAATTGACAAGTACATTGGTTACCAAAAAAAAAAAAAACCGAAAAGATTGCAAGTCTCACTTTCTATTTGACAACATGATGTGGATAAAAGTGAAAAGAAAAAAAAATTATCAATTTTATAATTAAGGATTTTACTCTTCCTTATAACTTTTTTAGGGTAAATCCATAAATGATACAAAATGTAGACAAAACTATTTAAAAAGAAAACAACAGGAAAAGAGAAATTCGGGTCATAACAGGCCACATCAACTAGCTTTTCTACTTGCTAGGAAATGGAAAGAGTATGACTTTATCAATTTTCAAGTATCCTTGTGTATGCATGTTTAAAATTTTAAAACTGTTCACAAAATCCATAAAGTCTAAGATCTAAAACTTTTTGTCTTTCTCCATTTGCTATTTACTAGTCTCTCTAACAATACAAATAAAGAGATTTGGTATTCAAAACAATTTGACAATGGTATAGAAGTATAGGGCATGTGCAATCTCTAAATACAGTAAAGAAAGCTCAGGTGAATAAACTAAAAAAAACGAGTAATATACTTAGTACAATTTATATATCGACTATCATATCTGTCAAAATGAGAACTTTAGGATCTCTCAAAAACAATGCTCCATTTGGAAGTTAAATAGGAAGGACTAAGATGAAGGGTTAAGCTGGATAATCCATCTCAAAGAAGAGATAGGAGGAAAGATTAAGGCAAGTCTCATCGGAAAAGCTTAGGGATAATGATATCTCATGATCGGTTGGACAAAATCTATACAGATAGAAGGGGCACTCGTAAACAGTTAATCCATACAGAGACTTATGTGCAAAACCCCTCAATTTTGGCAGGTTAACTCCTATCAACTAAATCTCCACTCACCCAAAATCCGATGGAAAACCATGGTGATGTATCATTTACATAACTAGAAACCAAACTGAAAATGAAGAGAATATCAATCTAAACCTTAAGTATTATGTGCAAAGTCTTATCAAAAGCGAGGAATCAAACTCAAACTACATATATTGAGCTCCCTAATGACCAAGAGATGTATCATAGACAGAAATAAATTTTTTTCGCTTTTGAGAAACATCTCAATTAGGTTATAGTTTACTAATTTATTTTTGGGCATATAATATATGAATTTTTTTGCAGAAATATCAAACCTTCGCTGAGCCCATGTCGTTGCGCTTGGCCGCATCCTTGATCGCCTTCTGGACGCTCTTTTCTTCTCTCTCGACATCTGCCCCAAAAAACAATCACAAAATTATCCAAGGAAAACAAATTTTGAGCTCAGCTTTTTCAGCGATCGATCAAGAAAAAATAAAAAAACAAAAGCAAAATCAAGAAGTGCTTGTGCCTCGGATCTGGCGCTCGACGTTGCGACATTCTTGGCGGAGTCGCCGCTGCCACTCCCTGAGCTGCTGCTGAGGGTTTAGCTTCGGCTTCAGCAGATTCTTCACCGTCTCCATCTCTCTTCTATGAGATGATGACGAAAACGAGATTGAGCTTTGAAACGAATCGAGACCTAGCTGGTGGTTTTTTTTTTTTTTTTTTTTTTTTTTCCTTTTGTTATTTTGATCTGTTTTTCTTCGATCTAAAGGGAAATGGAATTCGATTCTCGATCGGGTTTTTCGTTGGGGTGTGGGAATCTGACCTGGCGGGGATCGCCGGCTAAGAGGATGGCAGGTGAGGTCCTTGGGAATTTCTAAAGGAGCACACCAATTTGAGCAATTAAGAACTTTGTTAACATGACAAGTTTGCCACCGTTTTTTAATATTAATTTTCCTAGCGAGCACACCAATTTTCGGCATCTCTTCTCCGTCTCTCTCACCAGTAGGGGTGACTAATGGGCCGGGCGGCCCGCCGGGCACGCCCGGCCCGACACGTGCCGGGCACGGCCCGCCGCCTCAGCCCGGGCCGAGGCCGGGCGTGCCTTCGGCACGTTAAGGCCCGTGCCTGGCACGTGCCACGCACGGGCCGGCACGCCTTTTCTTTTTTTTTTTTTTTTTTTTTTTGACCGTTGGGGAGTTTTTGACCGTTTGGGGGGGAATCTGCAATTTGTTTTTTGCAAATAACCCCCAACGGCTATTTTTATAGCCGTTGGAGGGTTTTTTGCAAAAAAAAATTGCAGATTTCTCCCCCAACGGTCAAAATAGCCGTTGGGGGGGTGTTTTGTAAATTTTTTTTACAAATTAAACCTTTCTCTTCATCTATAAATACCTCAATATCTCTTATATTACCACTCATCATTTTATACACTAAATTCATTCTAAAAAATCTCTTAAAATCTTTATTTCTCAAGAAGTCTCAAGCAAAAGAAGTAGTAAGTTTCAATCAAGTGATCAAGAAGTCTCAAGTAAGCAAGTCTCCCAAACAAGATCCAAGCAAGTTTTCTCATTGAAGCAAGGTATTTTTCGCTATTTCGGTTTCCAGCTTCATCTCTCTAACTAGGTATTTATAATTTTAAGTTTTTTTGAGAATTTTAATTAGTTTTTTTGGGATTTTATTAAAATGGATCCACACTCGTCTGGCGCTTCTTGCTCTCAAGCCACGGGTTTTTTTACTCCCTTTTTAACTGATGAAGAATACCAAAATCTATGTCAACCCTTAGAACAACCTCCTCAAGTACTATTTTTTGTATCTCAGGAAGAAACAACTAATACAAGTATACCCGAAACACAAACTACCGCATCTACTAGGGCTGTTAGATCTGACATATGGAAATATTTTGAAAAAATAACAGAAAACAATGTTAGGAAAGATAAGTGTAAACACTGTCATAAAATTTATTCGTTTCCTGTAGGTAGCGGAACGGGTCATCTTAAAAGACACGTAGAAAAAAATCACTCACCAAATTTACCACATCAAACACAAATAAGCACATTAGGTGGATCATTATGTATACGTAAATATGATACAATTAAAACAAGAGAAAATTTAGCAAGATTTATAATACATGACGAACAACCATTTACTTTTTCGGAAAATCCAAGATTTGAAAGATTTTGTAAATCAACATTTACTGATGAATTTAAAAAAGTCCCACGTTCAACATGTACATCTGATATGTTCAAACTATATAAAGAGCAGAGGGACACTTTAATAGCTATTTTTTCTTCTTTAATTTTTAGAGTTGCAATAACTGCAGATAGTTGGGAAGCTAGAAATATGACTCATTATTTATGCATGACGGCACACTATATAGATCAAGAATGGTGCATACAGAAAAGAATAATAGGGTTTAGGGAAATTCGTAAAGAATAATAGGGTTTAGCAGAGTCCACTTATGAAGATATGTATGGTGTACCAACACAAACTACAAAAGAACCATCTACTAGGAAAATTCGTAATCCAATAATATCATCTCTATTTAACAGAAAAAAGCCAAGACAAAATAATACATATTTTAATGAATTACATTATTATTTAGAGAGAGCTAGCTATGAAGATAACGCATCTCCTGAAAAGTATAAATCCTTTGATATTTTGGCATGGTAGAAATCACAGGAAAAAACATATCCCGTGCTTTCCAACATGGCCCGTGATCTACTAACTCCTCCAGTGTCTATTGTAGCATCGGAGTCTGCTTTTAGCGCAGGTGGTAGAGTGCTCACGTACTTGAGAACCTCAATGGCGTCGGACACATTGGAGATGTGTGTCTGCTTGAAGGATTGGTACGACGCAGAAGACAGGGAACAAGGCTTGACTAATGAAGAAGATGTACTAGAGATCTTAGGTTTACCGGTAGAAAATGAAGATTGATTAAAAGTATTTAAATTTGTAAGGATATTCATGTATTTTCAATTTTTTTTTTAACTTATAAATCTTTTAGAAAATATATTAAGAACAAGTTGAGGGTGACGGTTAGGGTCCTCTCCCCTCTCTTCGGGTTTTGTATAATTTCTAAAGAGATTTATAGAGTAATTACATAAATGTAATTTGATTATATATAATATAACAAAGGTTTTTATCATATAATATGATATAACTTTCTCTTCCCCCATCTTTTTTTTTTTTTTTTTTAAAAAAAAAACGGGCCGGCCCGCCTCGGCCCGGGCACGGCACGGGCCTGCCGTGCCGTGCCGGCGGGCCGAGGCAGGCCAGCCCCACGGCCACCGTGCCGGGCACGGGCCCGGGCCGGGCCAGGCCCGACCCATTAGTCTGCACTACTCACCAGTGAAGTTGTTAATTTTGCCAAAAAAATTGAATCCTTAAACCCATAAATACTTCATTTAAGATTTTACTCGACAAAATAATTTTGAATCCAAAATCTTGTTTGAATTTATTTTTCTCTTTCAAATTTTTCATTTTTAAGTTAGAATTTAGGATTAAAAAAAAACAAAGAAATGTGGTTGAAAAAGAAAGGGAATGTGAGTTCTAGAGTGTTCAGGGCTGAGAAGAGCTGTTCAAATTTTGTGCTCAGACGGACTGATGATTGTTCGAATGGTAGAATCCAAACAGCAAACTATGTAGTAGTTAAAAATCCACTGTTCGAGATTTAATCTCGACTAGCAAAAATTCTATCCGGCGTTATATCCTGAACAGAAATCTAACTGTATGGGATTGAATTCCAGGCAATGAATTTTTCCTTCAATATTATCAAAATAATTATATTTAGGATTTTATTTAGCATAATAAGAGACATAGCGTGGGCAATAACTTAATTGGGACCAGGAGGCGTGGGATCTGCGATGGAGCAGTTGTTAAATTCATGTATATTTGAACTTGATCTTTGAGCCAATTTACTAGTTCAAAAATAAATGAATTAGGTGAATGGAAAATGGTTTCAAAGAGGAGTACATAGTAAAGGAAATAAAAAAAAAGGAAAGAAGAAAAAAAATTGTCCCACATTGGCTAGAGGTTTGTTAGGATGTGGATTTATATAGGATTGTTTGTTCCATGACATTACTTATGTAAGAAGAGAAGAAACCTTGAGCACCACGGGTAGTGCTACGCACCGCGCGCACGCGCGTGTGCGAGGGCGAATGGGCGCATTAGGCGCTTTAGTGGCGCACTTGGTGCTATTGGACCGTTTACCCAGAAGCCTATAAATAGGCCTCTGTCCAGACTTTTTAGAACATACAATCTACAGAATTTTTCCTTCTTCTGCAGACAGAAACTTGGTCTTTTTGACAGAGAGTTTCTGTTTCCAGAAGAACAGTTCTTCCTAAATCAGTCCTACATTACACCATACATACAGAGAGTGTTCTTTATCAGATTCGCTAGAGTAACAGGATTGCGGCTTCCTTCCTGTTGCAGACCGGTCGTTGTATCCTAGGAGACCGACGCCCATTGTAATCCAGAAGCAAGCGGTGGAGGGCGAATCGGTTTTAAGGAGATAGTGTTCAACACTAGCCTCGATCATTTTCTTGTCTTCATCAATTCTGCATACGTTCATCCTTCTGAATACAGATTTTTCTTAATCCAGTAATTCTTTATTCTGTTTAGGATAGTAAACTAGTTAAAGAAGAACATTTTAATAGTTTTCTATAAACAGTAATAGGAATATTCTTCTAATTCAAATCTGGAAAGATATAGACTGCTATTATACATAATAATTCGTAATTCTTCTTCTCCAACTTTATTTCTGATTGAAATATAACACTGAAACCTGTGCATAATGAAACCTGTGCATAATAACAGAATTAATTCTGTGCATGATAACAGTAGTAATTCTGTACATAATAATAGTAGTAATTCTGTTAACTAATAACAGTAATAAGTTTGCCCATATTAATCTGAAACACTAGCAAATTATTTATCCAACATTCTTAAAACCGATTTTTTTTTTGTTTTAGATTAATTTCGAATACTGTCATAATAGTGTTTAATCACTAGTTATTTAAATCTAATTGCTTCTGGAAAAAGATAGTTAAATCTGTTTAGAGGAAGAAATATTTTTAGAAATCTTGTGGTTTGGAGTAAGAATTGATTTTCAGTTTTGGAGTAAGAATTGATTTTCAGTTTTATTAGAAAGTTAAAATTTGTTACAAAACATTAAGATAGTTAAATTTAATGAATGCAGATGGCCACTGCATCTGATATGTCCACTGTGGTAACTCCTGTCATGATTACTCCAACTGTGTTTTTAAGCCAGTATGAGAAACCAGAGAAGTTCAGTGGCTCAGATTTTAAGAGATGGCAACAGAAAATATTGTTCTATCTCACTACAGTAAATCTGGCCAAGTACTTGAAGGAGACTGTGCTGACTCTTGTTGAAGATGATCAACAATCAGTAAAGGCGGTTGATACATGGAAACATGCGGACTTCTTGAGTAAGAATTATATCCTCAATGGATTGGACAATATACTGTATAATATATATATAGTTCAATTGCTACTGCTAAGGAACTTTGGGAGTCTTTAGACAAGAAATATAATACAGAAGATGCCGGCTCTAAAAAATATGTAGTCGGTAAGTTTCTGGATTATAAAATGGTTGATTCTAAAAATGTAATCAACCAAGTATAAAATCTTCAAGTGATCATTCATGAAATTCATGCTGAAGGTATGACTATTAGTGAATTATTTCCAGTGGCTGCAATTATTGAAAAATTGCCACCATCTTGGAAAGAATTCAGATATTATCTAAAGTATAAATGAAAAGAAATGACACTTGAAGATCTGATTGTACGTTTGAGGATCGAAAAAGCTAACCGTCTTTCTGAATAGAAAATTGAAAATCCATACAATGTTTCTAAAACTAACGTTATGAAAAATTCCAATAAGCCTAATGACAGAAAGCGAAAGCACAATGATGAAAACTCTAAGAGTGGTAACTCGAAGAGATTCAATGGCAAGTGCTACAACTACGACAAGCCTGGACATCGTGCAAAGGACTGCCGTGTGCGCAAGGTACAAGATTCTTCAAAGAAGAAGAAGAAGCATCCTAATGCAAATTTGGCCGAGGAAGAAAATCTTTGTGCAAATGTAGATGTAAACTGTACATCTGTTGTCTCAGAAGTTAACCTAATTGGTGGCAATTCTAAAGAATGGTGGGTGGATACTGGGGCCACTTGCCACATCTGTACCAACAAGTGGATGTTCTCTACATATGAACATGTGGAAGGAGAACTACTCTACATGGGTAACTCTGCAACCTTCAAGGTTGAAAGACGAGGAAACATTGTTTTTAAAGATGACTTTGGGAAAATAACTTACTCTTACTGATGTACTTCATGTACCAGATGTCCGCAAGAATCTGGTTTCAGAATCAGTCTTGAGTAAGAAAGGGTTTAGGCTTGTATTTGAGTATGATAAGTTTGTACTTAAAAAAAATGGTGTATATGTAGGCAGAGAGTATATGACAAATGGTCTGTTTAAAATAAATGTAATGACCATTGCCCCTAAAGTTAATAATAAATTGATTCTTCTGCTTATATGACTGAGTCACCTTATATTTGGCATGGTAGATTAGGACATGTAAATTATTATACTTTGCAAAAATTAATAAATTTAAATATGTTGCCTAATTTTAATATAAAGTTTGATGATAAATGTGAAACATGTGTTGAATAAAAAATGGCTAAGCTTCCATTTTGTTCTATAGAACGTAATACTGAACCTTTAGAATTAATTCATACAGATGTTTGTGATTTAAAATCTGTTCAAACTAGAGGTGGAAAGAAATACTTTATTACTTTTATAGATGATTGTACTAGATATTGTTATGTATACAATATAAATAACTTAGCAAAAAGATAAAAATGCTAAGAAGTGATAGGGGTGGTGAATATAAGTCACCATTTGCACAAACTTATGCAGAACATGGTATTATATATCAAACAACTGCTCCTTACACACCTCAGCAAAATGGAATTGCTGAGCATAAGAATAGAACATTAAAGGAAATGATGAATGCCATGTTAATAAGTTCTGATTTACCTCAGAACATGTGGGGGGAAGCTTTGTTTTCTGCTAATCATATTCTCAACAAAATACCCCAAAAAAAATTAGATAAAACACCTTATGAATTATGGACAGGTCGAGCACCTAGCTATAAATTCTTAAGAGTGTGGGGGTGTCTTATAAAGGTTGCAATTCCTACTCCTAAAAGGACTAAAATTAGACCTAAAACTATTGATTGTATATTCATTGGATATGCACATAATAGTAGTGCTTATCGTTTCTTTGTTTTCAAATCAGATCATGCAGAGATATATAAGTACTCTATTATTGAATCTAGAAATGCAGTATTTTTTGAGAATATCTTTCCTAGTAAATATTATAAACCAAGTTCTCCTAAAAAGACTTGTGATGAAGTTATAAGAGAAACAGAATCTGATTTTGGAAATAAAACTAATAAGGATGAATGTAGACGGAGCAAAAGGCCAGGATTAATAAATCGTTTGGTCCGAATTTTCTAACATATATATTAGAAAAGGAACCTCAAACTTATAAAGAGGCTATGTCTACACCTGAAATTCCTTTTTGGAAAGAAGCTGTAAGTAGTAAAATTGAATCAATTATTCAAAATCACACATGGAAACTTGTAGATCTTCCTCCAGGAAGCAAACCATTAGGATATAAATGGATCTTTAAGAGAAAGATAAAACCTGATGGGTATATAGATAAATACAAAGTTAGACTTGTAGTAAAATGCTATAGACAAAAGGAAGGTGTTGATTACTTTGATACATATTCACCTGTAACAAAAATAACATCCATAAGATTAATAATTGCTTTTGCTGCATTATATAACCTTGAACTTCATCAAATGGATGTAAAAACTGCATTTTTAAATGGTGAATTAGATGAAGAAATTTATATGGAATAACCTGAAGGGTTTGTAGTTCCAGGTAAAGAGAAGAAGGTGTGCAGACTTGTTAAGTCACTTTATGGACTTAAACAAGTACCTAAACAATGACATAAAAAATTTGACCAAGTTATGTTGTCAAATGGATTTCGTTATAATGAATGCGATAAATGTCTATATGTAAAAGGGGATATGCACAACTATGTCATTGTATGTTTATATGTGGATGACATGATTATCACCGGTAGCACGGTGGCTCTAATTAAAGAGGTAAAAATCATGTTAGCACAGAAATTTGACCTGAAAGACTTAGGTATTGCAAATATTATTCTTGGTGTTAAAATCTCCAGGACATCTGATGGATATATCTTATCTCAGTCACATTATATCGAGAAGATACTCGAAAAAATTGACAAGGGAAATAATGATATAGCCAGGACACCTGTAGATATGAGTCTACATCTTATAAAGAATATAGGTGCTAATATATCTCAATTAGAATATTCTCAGATCATTGGCAGTCTTATGTATTTAATGAACTGCACAAGACCTGATATTGCATACTCAGTAAGCAAACTGAGTAGGTTTACAAGTAATTCAGAGGAGAACCACTGGAAAGCAATAGTTAGAGTACTCAAATATTTGAGGTACACTACTAACTATGGGTTGCATTATACTAGATATCCAGCAGTGATAGAAGGATACACTGATGCCAACTGGATTACAGATTCTAAGGACATCAAATCCACAAGTGGTTATGTATTTACTGTTGGAGGTGCAGCTATCTCTTGGAAATCTTCAAAACAAACGTGTATAGCCAGATCCACTATGGAATCTGAGTTTATCGCTTTAGATAAAGCCGGAGAAGAAGCAGAATGGCTTCGAAACTTTTTAGAAGATATTCCAATGTGGCCTAAACCTGTGTCAGCAATTTGCATCCATTGCGATAATCAATCAGCAATTGGAAGGGCACAGAATGTATTATATAATGGAAAGTCACGACATATATGTCGTAGACATGAAACTGTAAGACAGCTCCTTACAAAAGGAATAATATCTCTTGATTATATAAAATCAAAAGATAATATTGCAGATCTATTAACAAAAGGCTTGACCAGAGATCAAGTATATAAGTTATCGAGAGGAATGGGATTACAGTCTACTAAATAGAGTAACTCCATAATGACAACCCAACCTAGCTGACTGGAGATCCCAAAATCGAGGTTCAAAGGGACAACCGAATTGTGGGGGAACTCGTAAGAATCACTGAGGAAATAATTCATATCTCATTTCTATGGTAAAATAGTGATTAACCTGCAATGTGTAAGGATAACCTAAGCTTTTAATAATCCTCATATCTTGAAAATCCAAGTAGAGTATGGCAGGATACTTATAATAAGAGATTATCTATATGAGTGTGAAGGGGCCACTTCTATGAGAATGATAAAGGCTAAATTCTCTAGAGCACTCATAGAATTACCAGGTTGTCCAGGGCCAAAACGGACACAACATAATAATCTGTTAAAGTTGAATGAAATCGTGTGAATATTATTGTCTTAGTTTACATCAAAAGCTGAACAGTTCAAAAACATCGTGTTCACTGGTTAGCGAGTAAACTCGATAATATTTCACTAGGTAAGGTTCAAAGCCAAAAGCCACCTCTCCCGATGCGGTAACTTTCTATTATACTCTCTATTTAGTTGCATTAGTGTCTAAGTCATTTTCATTCATGTGGGGGATTGTTGAATTCATGTATATTTGAACTTGAATTTTTGAGCCAATTCACTAGTTCAAAAATAAATGAATTAGGTGAATGGAAAATGGTTTCAAAAAGAAGTACATAGCAACGGGAACAAAAAAAAAGGAAAGAAGAAAAAAAATAGTCCCACATTGGCTAGAGGTTTGTTAGGATGTGGGTTTATATAGGATTGTTTGTTCCATGACATTGCTTATGTAAGAAGAGGAGAAACCTTGAGCACCACGGGCACCACCCTCACCCGCACGCGCGTGTGCGAGGGCGAATGGGCGTTTAGGGCGCATTGGGCGCTTTAGTGGCGCACTTGGCACTTCGCACGTACGCATCGTCGCGAGGAGCTGAGGCGCATCCGTTAAGAGTCATTAGAATTTGTCCGTTGAGATCCAACGGTCGTCTGTTAACCGTTGCCGTTAAACGGTCACAACTGTTAACAACCAACCGTTGTGACCGTTTGCCCAGAAGCCTATAAATAGGCCTCTGTCCAGACTTTTTAGAACATACAATCTACAGAATTTTTCCTTCTTCTGCAGACAGAAACTTGGTCTTTTTGACAGAGAGTTTCTGTTTCCAGAAGAACAGTTCTTCCTAAATCAGTCCTACATTACACCATACATACAGAGAGTGTTCTTTATCAGATTAGCTAGAGCAACAGGATTGCGGCTTCCTTACTGTTGCAGACCGGTCGTTGTATCCTGAGAGACCGATGCCCATTGCAATCCAGAAGCAAGCGGTGGAGGGAGAATGTGAGTTCTAGAGTGTTTAGGGCTGAGAAGAGCTGTTCAAATTTTGTGCTCAGACTGACTGATGATTGTTTGAATGGTAGAATCCAAACAGCAAACTATGTAGTAGTTAAAAATCCACTGTTCGAGATTTAATCTCGACTAGCAAAAATTCTATCCGGCGTTATATCCTGAACAGAAATCTAACTGTATGGGATTGAATTCTAGGCAATGAATTTTTCCTTCAATATTATCAAAATAATTATATTTAGGATTTTATTTAGCATAATAAGAGACATAGCGTGGGCAAAAACTTAATTGGGACCAGGAGGCGTGGGATCTGCGATGGAGCAGTTGTTGAATTCATATATATTTGAACTTGAATTTTTGAGTCAATTCACTAGTTCAAAAACAAATGAATTAGGTGAATGGAAAATGGTTTCAAAGAGGAGTACATAGCAAAGGGAACAAAAAAAAAAGAAAAGAAGAAAAAAAATAGTCCCACATTGGTTAGAGGTTTGTTAGGATGTGGGTTTATATAGGATTATTTATTCCATGACATTACTTATGTAAGAAGAGGAGAAACTTTGGGCACCACGGGTAGTGCTATGCACTCGCGTGTGCGAGGACGAATGGGCGTTTAGGGCGCATTGGGCGCTTTAGTGGCGCACTTGGTGCTATTGGACCATTTGCCCATAAGCCTATAAATAGGCCTCTGTTCAGACTTTTTAGAACATACAATCTACAGAATTTTTTCTTCTTCTGCAGACAGAAACTTGGTTTTTTTGACAGAGAGTTTCTTTTTTCAGAAGAACAGTTCTTCCTAAATCAGTTCTACATTACACCATACATACAGAGAGTGTTCTTTATCAGATTCGCTAGAGCAACAGGATTGCGGCTTCCTTCCTGTTGCAGACCGGTCGTTGTATCCTAGGAGACCGACGCCCATTGCAATTCAGAAGCAAGCGGTGGAGGGCGAATCGGTTTTAAGGAGATAGTGTTCAACACTAGCCTCGATCATCTTCTTGTCTTCATCAATTCTGCATACGTTCATCCTTCTGAATACAGGTTTTTCTTAATTCAGTAATTCTTTATTCTGTTTAGGATAGTAAACTAGTTAAAGAAGAACAGTTTAATAGTTTTCTATAAACAGTAATAGGAATATTCTTCTAATTCAAATCTGGAAAGATATAGACTGCTATTATACATAATAATTCGTAATTCTTCTTCTTCAACTTTATTTCTGATTGAAATATAACACTGAAACCTGTGCATAATAACAGAATTAATTCTGTGCATACAGTAGTAATTCTGTACATAATAATAGTAGTAATTCTGTTAACTAATAACAGTAATAAGTCTGCCCATATTAATCTGAAATACTAGCAAATTATTTATCCAACAGCAGTGTCGAAGGCTCTTGAGATCGAGGTGTGAGAAACGTGGGTGGGTTAGTTGACGGGAGAGAAGTTAGGAGGAGAAGACATCTTGGGATGAATGGGGTGAACGTGTGGTCACTAAGAAAATTGACTCACTGGGATAATTGGTGTGCTCCTTTAGAAACTCCCCCAGTCGTTTCTTCCTGTAAAATTGCAGATAACTACCTCCTCTTTATAAAATTAAAAATTAAAAGATTGGAATTTAAGTTCGTTTTTATTTGGAGTTAATTTCTTCATGATGTTTTTATGTTCAATTTCCAACAATATTAATCAGGGATTTGACTTGGGTAGTAAATCGGGCTACAGACTTATTATTAAGAAAAAGTAATCGAAAATAGTGAAAGCAACAAATTTTTACTGCTAAATGTGTTTATATAGGAATAATTTATGCAAGGCAAGGTAAAGATGTAGTTGCCCCCACCCCCGAGAAAAAATAATAATAATCCAACCTAATTCCTTCTATTTCCCAAAAAAATTCAATTCCGACACTCCACAAATTCTAATTTTATAACTTGTGTCCTTTTAAAGAGTTGAAGACTCAGATTAAGCTCTAATATTAATCTTGGAATTATTTGGATTTATATTGATGGTTGATATTGTTATTTGTTGATACATATAAAAAGTTGAATCATATTATGTTTTATATTTAATGGCAGATGTTTATGATTGAATAAGATTTATCTTTAGGTAATAAGATTTTATGATTAAATTTTTATATCAGATTAATTTTTCAAAATATTTAAAATCCACATATTTATTACATAATTTTGTAATGAAACAAAAAATTACATAATAAAAACATGATAGAAACACATAATCTATTTTTGTTTCAGGGCTACGCTCCAAGGCAGGGATGCATCACTTCATGTACTCCAAACAAGCTATCCCCAAATAGCTCCTATCATTTCTCCTTCACCTCAAAACAAAACTCATTTCAGAACCATCAAAATTTAACAAATTACACCAGATAGTATAACCAAGGAACCGCAACTAAAATCTCAACGCAAATTGTAGGGAAGTGAGTGCATCATAATTCCCCTTTTAAATAATCCAATGCTAGTACTTCCCCTGAAATTATGGTCCTCGTTAAAAATAAAGAACAAAAAAAAAAAAAAAAAATCTTGTGCAAATTATACAATTTTAGGTCCTCACTGAAGTTACAGAAGCCTCCAGGCTACAATTGCAAGAATGTTGTCCAAAAGCTTACGATATCTAAGATCCCTTAGCATTTTGCAACTGGATTTGGAGTTTGGTACTCAAGATACATAATGTTCCATGAAAAGGAAAGAGGATTTCTCGCTTGATAAGGATTTGTTCTCTCTTCCACAACCGAATCCATCATCCTGCTGTTGTGAACCCCATCACTAATCATAAAGCCCTTCTTCATGCCATATATCTACTAAGAAGTCAACCATCTCCTACAATTTCATCAAGGTGCAATGACACCATTCAGCGATAGAGAATCATTAAAAAAAAAATAGTGAGCATGCTAGTTCTATGATATGGCAACAAGAGGAAATGGACGGAATGTAAACATGTAAGAAATCAAGGACTTACAGATAATGGAATTGGTTGTGGGAAAGGCTGATTGTTAGAGAGTAGGTCCTCATACGTAGTGCACCAGCTGCGAGAAGGAAAAGAAAAACCGTAACAAAATTTAGATGGTTTCTTTTCAAAACTATAAACAGCACTCAGATATCAGCTAAAGTAAATATCTAGCTCAGATGGAATCAGATTGAAAGAACGATGCGTGGAGATGTACATACTGACATAAAGTAAAAAAGTTAAATGCCAATAATATTTTGATGAAGTTCACGTCACACATTTCCTTTTCTTTACTGATAGCAGAGAATCTAGAGAACAAAGGTAGTAACACTGTTGGCTGTTATACCATTCAACGGAAACAATAGTAAAATATATTGCTAAGTAGTTCATTTGATATCAACTTCACCTTGTCATATGGTTCGCCATATCTGGGTTGTCCACAATAAAGCTAAATCATCCACATCTTAAAATCTAATATTGGATCGTTCGTGCCCTTAATATCTGCATGCAAGCACATTTACAAGCATTTTAGACCTGCCTGTCTAATAATAGAAACTAGGTTAGCCGAATGGAATTCTTGGATTCGTTGGACATGTTCACCATTAATAGACGAGGTGAAGTCTACAAAGGCTTTAGCATCTATGCTATACAACTTGAACAGGCTTCTAATGTTGATGATATACTAAAAAAATTCAGGGCAGGTTTTATTTATTTATAGGGGACATAAGCCAACTTGTCACAATAAACCAGTTAGAGGGTTCCAAGAGACCATTAAGAGTGAATACAAAGTGGAGGGGTAGTTAAAAACATGAGATGTTATATGGTAAGTCTACAAAGGGCGGACAGGAGTTAATTGTTTTATTCTTGAAGGAAAATTGGTTGGTTTTTTTTTCATTATAAATCTCTCCTGCGAGAAGATGCAAGAAAATCGCTTACGATGGGTTCGTCATTTGCAACGTACACCTAGAAAAGTACCAGTTTGATAAGAGGAGCTTATCAACGTAGAACAAGTTAAGGAAAGACCAAAGAAAATATGAATGGTGGTGATACAAAAAAATATGGATTCTAGAGGATTAAATGAGAAGATATTACTTGATAGGAATGAATGGGGAAGAATTATCAACGTGATCGATTTAGCGTGATTCTCTTTTGCTTCATGTAGCCTACCCCAAGTACTTGGGATAAAAGGCTTAGTTGTTGTTGTTGTTGTTGTTGTATTAAAAATCTCTGCTGCAATATCCTTCTCCCTCTTCCCCTTCTCTGTTTGAGAGATGTTCGGTTGGTGCTTATGGGTTACATGGTCATAAAGCAACGGCTATTCCTAGGTGTTTCAGCCTACTATAAAGCATGTACATGGACAAGATGGTCATGAAGACATGACAAATTCTTAAAAAGTAAGGTCCAAGGACACAGTGACATGACCATGTACGTAATAGGATGTGAACTATAAACTATAAAGAAAATGTAACAGGATAAACTTTTGGACTTGAAGCAAGATGATCAATTACTAAGTACAAAACAATGTAAATGGCATAGCATTAAACAAATTTTAATGGAAAGCAAGTTATGCAGTATATCTGACCTAATTATTGGTTCTCTTGATGGCCTATGAGTTCTTTTTGATTGATCTCCAACCCATTCTCTTCGTCTCTCGTGCCAAGCCATAGCAGCTAGAACATAATCAACACATGTAAAGTTCAAGCTATTCAGAGTAGTACTGATGTTGCTGAAGTAAGACCACCAGAAAGAACAAAAAAGAGAAGGATCTAATATATTAGCTCGTAAAACAACAGTATTTATGTTTTTTGTATGAATCAGTTTTCAGCCACACTATACAAATTGCTAACTCAGCTGGGTATGTTCACCATGGCAGAGATGTAGATGAACATTCCTAGATATAATTGCCAAACAAGATATTAAAACTTTCAGGGAGATGAGAAAGTTTTCCTTACTTTAGTCACCGAGAAAAAAAGTAGCTAGGCTTTGAGATAGCACATTACGAATACAACAAAACATTAGAATACCAATACTTCCTTTTGCCGCACTTTTAAACATTATGCATCCTCTAAAACAACGGAAGACAAAGTTTTAGCACCAAGCATTGCCCATAAGACCTTCCCAGTTCTCGCAGAAACAGCTCAGATCAATAAGAATAAGAAAGACAAAAGGAAGGAGGAGGATATAAGCATGGAGAAAAAGGTACATGACTATTATCAGTTCAGTTAGAGTAAAGCTATAACAACATAACTGATATAAAGATAAGTAGTTATCTCAGTTATTATTTTATTCAAGCAGAGGCCATTCTTGCCATCTGATACTTCGTGCGAATTATAATATGAAAATCTAGTATGGAAGAGAGGCATACCATGATTGACAAATGAAGCAGTAGCCACATTTTCCTCGGTAGACTTTTCTTCAATTGCAGTAGCTGGGCCCGGTGAAAGGTGTGTATCAAGGGAGTGAGATATGCTAACATTGTTTTCCATGGCTTCTGGACTTGTTGACCATTCCCTTCTTCTACGTCTTGATGATTGACCGCTATTCTTCTTTTGAGGTACTTTTGACAGTCTATCTGATATTAAATGGGATTTGGATAGTCCTCCAACACAACAACTGCTCTGTACAAAGATTAACAATAATGAGACCCCTCACATAACCTAGTGAAGAAACACTAAATATATTAATTCCTCTGACGCACAATTTTAATATAAAACAATAACGGTAGGTCAACTGTTTAAGAGTTAAAGATAAAAGGGATTGTCTCTAATCAAAACATGGTTAGCACCTACCCCATAAAAGCTAAAAGAAAATTTCTTCAATAGGATGACCCATTTAACATGATCAAAAGTTGACCAAAGAAAGGGATCGGTATCACACTTCTAATCACCGAGCAAGTAGCCTTTATCTTCCTGTTCCATCAGAGCAAGAATCAGAATGCCAAAGTAGAAGAGCACTATGAACAGTTACTGATCCTACTAAACAGTTACTTAAATATAAAAAACAAGCAATGATATAACTTTCATACGGCCAAGTAAATCAGAGAAGTTATACCATGTAAAAAGAAGAAAAGAAACAGAAAAATACGAAGACTCTGAATTCTTGTGAAAAATAGTCATTATTACTCAGTCCAACAGTGACAATTTCATCACTTAGGAAAAATAATCTGTATGGCCCTGTATATTTATTACAACCGAAAACTAAAATGTTTTACACATGGATTGATTAAAGAACTGGATACATCAAGGAGACCAAGAAAACGGTACTGTAATATACTATCCTAATAAGCAAAAACAAAAATGTCTAACAGTTGAACTTGAAAACTTTTAAATATTACTATCCTAGCAAGAACACTAGCACATGGAATATATCCAACATACAAAACCACTTTACCCCCCCAGCTTATCACTTTATCATCTAAACTGGGTTAAAGCCATCAAATTAGCATGTTACTCTTTCTCTCGGAAATCCAATCCACACAACAAAATATGGACAAGGATATACTTGAGTGGCGTAGAAAATTTAACAATGCTTAACGGTTTAGCCTTTGCCATTAACCAAGCTTAAGCAGAAGCCTTAAACCTGTTTTCAAACAAAGCCTGAAGCTGTAACTAAAAATTACCCAGGTAGAATGATGTAATCATTCGTTATGTACGAAACTGGTCTCTTAGATTCTTGGGTTTAAAAGTTATATATATATATATATATATATATATATATATATATATATATATAATAAACAGCTTTCAAGTATTTGAAGTAGTTTGAAAGGTAATTGCTTGTCCTATGGGGTTTATAAATAACATGGGAGTAATATTATATTAGTGTGTACAATGGGGTTATATACAAAAGCAACAACCCACTATTATTTTCTCAATGAAACAATCAACCTAGATGATGTTAGATAATAAACAAATCAAGATGTGAGGACGAAGCCCAAGTGTCTACAGTCTAGGTTTTTAATCTGGTTTCACGACTTTTATTAATAAACTTTTTGTGTTATCCTCATAACTTCTGCCCTCTTATCCATTTCCTTATTTATTTATCATCATCTTCATCTTCTTCTTCCATGGATTATGCACTATTTAGAATGGACATGTAAATATAATGTTGAAAGAGTTAAGGCCTAGGGGTGTGTTTGTTTTGGCATAACAGAGGCCCCACGCACTTAAATCTAAAATAAGTGTTTGTCTCATGCTTTTGCAACAAAGGTGGAGTTGGAACTGCATATTTGGATAAAACATCCTGCATTTGTCTCTGCCCAAAAGGAATACAATACCAACTGCGCCTAGCGATATGTACTCAAACTGCATATGCATCGAAAAAAGGCTATAAAGATTGTTTTATCATATTTGTTTTTTCATTAAGAGAATATTATAATGGAGGTAAAAACTAGTTAACTGAACCAAATGAGTTACGGACATACTCACAGAACCAAGCTTCCCATACAATTTATTGCATCTCTAAAAACCATTTCTATCCGTGCTTTTAATCTTCACATTTTCAGTAGCACTAGTGCAAAACTGACGAACAAAATTCACTATGGGTGTAAATTAACCTTAATCCTAGTTTCCCAGTTGCATTAGTACATGCATGGGATACAAATACGACATTATATGGCTATGCACCGCAATATCTGAAAATTCAGGATGAGAATACGTCATGGACACGACTATAAGAAACCTATCTATGTGTGCTTAGTGATATTTATCTACATTGTGTTTAAGACTATAACGGCTTTAAACATAATACAAACCAAGGTAATAAAAAAACTTCAGTTACATGAGCAATCATACTGCTTCATTAAGAACGTGGATAAAGCTCATAAATTTTCAAAGAGATTATATACAGTTGGGGGTACTGATCAAGCATTCAATTAACAAAATACCTAATAAGGGTACATCGCCTTGACTGAAGTATCTATATAACATAGCCAGTATTTCAATCACATTTGTGGACATTGTCTACTTATATACCAAGATAAAAAAAAAAAAAAAAAGCCTGTTATTTCAACCAACCCCTCTTCTTTAGTTCAACCAAAACCAGAAGGTAAGACAATGTTTGGATATTCTCTAATTCCACCAGCCCCTCTTCTTTAAGTAGGGATGATAATGGGCACATCCGCAGCTTAATTTTTGACTCGCTCTATTCAAAATTTTGAATTGAAAATAAATATATATATATATTTTTCTAATTTAAAATTTTGAACAGTATAGGCCAAAAATTGACTGTGAACCTGCTCATTAACATTCCTATTTTAAGGTCTTTGGTGGTACACTAGCTGCTCAAGTTAGCAATGGTTCCACTTTAACCTTATTAATCCCAATCCTTAAATAGAAATTCTTGCAAACCTTCAATCATGACTAAATCAGGTTATATCCCTGCTTTATCTCCATAAAGAAGCTCACAGTTATCTTAATAGTGAAGAATTCTCTACTAGAAAATAAATAAATAAATAAAGACAATTGGTACCTCCTAAAATCAATCATAATCAATACAAATAAACGATCGAGCTGTAAGCAAACTTCAATGCCTCCAATCCATTATAAATCATCATATTATCCACAAATCAATAAAAACTAAAACCACCTCCCCATCGATTTCCACCAAAATCTCGTCTCCCCCAACAACCAAAATCACCACAAACACGCATCAAATCCGCTTCAAAATCCCGTCAACCACCAAACAATAAAATACACAGATTTCATTTCCCCTCAAAAGTCTCCAAAATCTATTTATTTTCTCATAAAAATCACTCGAATATTTGGGGGAAAAGGAAGAGGAGAGAGAGAGAGAGGAGTTCATACCTTAGGTGTGCAGGGGGCTTGGTCGATAAGAGAGAGAGAAAGAGAGGGGGGGGCAACAACAAGAGATCTAGTCAGTTCCTACTCAGGCCCTTTCTTAGCGTCTCCAGGCTCAGGGCCTTGTCCTTTTCCTTTTCCTAGGCCTTTCGCACCCGAGCAACGGGGCCCAGTTTAGGTAGGCTGGTCATAGAGCGGGTGGATGTTGGTCGGGTGGGCTTATGTTTTCCTCCGTGAAATTTGGATATTGTCCAGGCAAAACGCGTGGCGAATCAGAACCGTTCGCTTAATCTGATGGCGCTGCGAGAGCGGTTGGTTGGTTGGTTGGGCTTGGATCCCGACGCTCTGCATACTGCGGGCGCCGGCCTATTGGATTAGGTTCTGGTTTGTGAGATGGATCCGGATCCAAATAAGACCCTACCCGCTTTCTGACCCAACAACAATTAAGCATTTTATTCAAAGTATTTTGAGTAGCTTACATGAAACAAAAGAGAGTTATGTTGTTGATCAGACTCTTCTCTACTCATTCATATTTAATTTTTTTTTTTTAATTGATACATAGTTAAGTTTTTTTTTTTTTTTATGTGTAGGTATTAATAAAACTACAATATAATATACTTAAATCAATAATCTCTAATATTCTTGCATATAACTAAAATCAATCAACTAAATGGTTTGTAGAGAAAAAAAAAATGAACACACGGAGATTATATACAAAATTCATAATAATCTATACTTGGGATTTAAAACAATCAAGTTTGTCAGATATAGTTATCGAAGATTTCTTATTCTTGTATTTACTAACTACAACTTAGTAGGATAGTAGGTTGTTTTGTTTACCTTATTGTTTATTGTTTAGAATTTAATTAATTTAAAGTGTATTTGAACAAAGGTATTTCTTCTCTATTAATCTATACTTGAAAATGATGGAGATTTGAATTTTATCCAAAACTTATGGATTCCCCATCCCCTTCACAGATGGAGGAGCCACAATAATCACTTGATATGAACATCGACACGTCGACGTAATTAAAGTATATAAATAATTATTTTAATTTATTTTATTGTATATATTTGGAGTTGGTTGGGTGAGAAAAGGGATGATGATACGCATCTTGATGGATTTTCTGCTTTAAGGTTTTAGGTCGACAGCCCAAGTTTCGGCCTTTGTTATCGACCCAATTGAAATTATTGGGCCAAGCCTTCCCACTAGAATTCAGCCTTTTACTTTGGCAATTTCTAAAGACGCATCCCAAATATGTTTGAGTACACCTCAGTAAAATTAGTTTTAATTACGAGTTATTCATTTTCACACGTATTCCCCCTTAATTTTAGTTCCAAGAGGTTAGGATTCAGAGTAGGGGCGACTGTTGGGAGGAGGGCAGGTGGTGGCACGGGGGGTGGGGGAGATGTTTTCAGGACAGACGATATTTTTTCGGAAAATAGAGGTGTGCATTTAGAGAATATATATAATTTTTCAAAATTCAAGGAGGGAACATGCTCTTGGACATTTTGAGGCGTGCCTTTAGAATTTCTCCTTTACTATCGAACCCACTTGAAATAATTGGGTATTTGGGCTCAATACACACACACACACTCTTAACTAATCAAATATTTAGACGAAAGAGTATTCTTCTATAACATGCTATAAGTTTCTCAAGATAGTTATTATGTTTCCATTTACTGTGTAATTTTTAAATTCAGTCTCTGATTTTTATTACTTTTCTTAGCTAGTTTGGAGTATTTGAACCTGATCTTTGAACTAGTAATTTACACCTCCTTATTTGAGAATTGGAGTGAGATACAGAACTCAACTTCGATAATATTACAAAGGGTTAATTACATTCAGACCCCCTGTAGTATGGGACATGTAACACTTAGACCTCCTAAAATTTAAAACTCTCACTTAGACCCCCTGAAGTATCTAAATTACCGTGTTTTAATTACATTCAGACCCCCTGATTCAGGGGGTCTAAGTGAGAGTTTTAAACTTCAGGGGGTCTAAGTGTTACATGTCTCATACTACAGGAGGTCTGAGTGTAATTAAACCTATTACAAAATATATATTTTTTCAAAAAAACAAAAAACAAACCAATAACATCTAAGAACCCCAAAATGAGAGGCTGCATGTGCTCATTTTGGGGGAATGAGTGAATCTGCCCTTGCCACCATCATAAGAACTTGATTGGAATGAATTTGAAAACTGAAAACTTGACTCTTTCTTTTTCATTTCTATTTTTTTATTTTTATTTTATAAAAAAGGAGAATAATCTGGTAATATCATAGGTTTTCTTTATTTTCATCACTGCTTCATGCGAAAAAAAAAAAAAAAAATCATGAAAATCAGTCAGGGTAACAGAGGAGAGATTCAATTAAAAAAGGGGTTTTTACATATACTTCCCTTCAATATTTAAAAATTAGAATTTAGTCCCCCATATCTTCATACTTATAATTTAGTCCCTCAAATTTTTTAAGTTACCACAATTTAGTCCCTAGCCATATTTTTGGTCCGAAATTCCGTTATACTCCTGAGTTACTTTATTTTAGTCATCCCTTCCTTCTTCCTCCTCTCTTCCTCTTTTTATTGGGTTTTCCTCTCCATTCTTCTCTTCTCTCTCTTTTATCTTATTATTGGGTTCTCATGAGTTATTTTACTTTAGAAATTAAAACTGGGGGAAGAGAGAGAGGAGAAAAATGGATAGAGAAACCCAATAAGAAGAGGAAGAGAGGAGGAAGAGGAAATGAATTACTAAAGTGAAATAACTCAGGGGTATAATGGAAATTTCGGACCAAAAATATGGTTGGAGACTAAATTGTGGTAACTTTAAATATTTGAGAGATTAAATTATAAATATAAAGATTTGGATGACTAAATTCTAATTTTTAAAGATGTAAGGGATAAATATGTAAAAAACCCCATTAAAAAAATAATAAAGTCAAACTCAATCCGAGTAAACAGATTTCTTGTAATTTTGAGTTAATTAAAGTTTCATAAAATTAAATCATTATCATAACTAATAACAGGGAAATTCTATTTGCGCACTGTATTTTACTCTTGGCGTCCTGATTTCTCTTTACACCAAACTCATATTTTGAAATATTGTCATTTTACTTTCTGCACCCAAATTTTTTTCCAAAAATAACCATCCTCTTTTTCTCTAACTCCTCACCCGTCCGATTCTATTTAGAAAAAAAAATATTTTGGTCCGGTATTAATACCCGACCAAGAAACATTCTGGTCGGGTATTAATACCCGACCAGAAAGTGAAGTCTTCCAAAAAAAAACTAATTAACGATAAATTTTAAACAAATGCGCATAAAACCTAAAAAAAATTTAAATCGTACCTTAGATTTGTCCTCTAATACCAATTGCATGTTGGAATTTTCCATTTGCATAAAAAAACTCAAACTCAAACTCAAATTTCAAACTCAAATTTCACTTGTCATGGTGAAATCGAAGAATTTAAAATTCTTCTAATATTTTCAAGAATGTTAATGTAAAAAAATTTAAGGGGTCAAAAAATCAAATCGATAATTTTGCAGGAGATGTGTTTTTATTAAATACTAAAAAAATCATTTAGTGTTTTAGAGAGAAAATAGAGGAGGAACACGATGAGTCGTAGTTTCAGATTTTAAAAAGTCTTAGTTTGGAATTTATAAGGGTAATTTAGTCAAAAGAAATAATGACAAACTTATAATTATTTATAAGTTTCAAAACCGTACGTCTAGAGTAAAATGCCGTGTGCAAATAGAATTTCCCCTAATAACAATCTCATGGGCATTAATTCATGCGACATTTTTACCCTTTTTACTTGAGAATTGAAAACCTAGCATTTGTGACATTGTGTTTATACGTAGAAAAAAAAAATCTGATAGGGGTTTCTTTTCCAAATAGAAAGATTTCCGATGAATTATCGTGTGTTTATGTTAGAAAATCAATTTTTTTCCTTGTTCTATTCTACTGTTGTGGGTTTTTTTTTTTTTGCTAGAGAAATTAAAGATCCTTATATGTGCCTACGGGAAAATTAGAAGGGAAAAAATAATTATTATGCAAGTTAAATATATAAAACTGTATAAGCTTGACTAGTGCTTGATTAAGATGTTGCCTATAGTATTTTATGTTAGTATTAGATATAAGTATTAATTACACTCAGACCCTATATAGTATAAAGGTATATAACTTATCACATCTAAAATTTTAAACTCTCACTTAGACTCCCTGGACTGCGGAAAAAATATTTTTATTTGAACTTTCTTGTCAGTTTTTTTCTACGGTCCAGGAATCTAAATGAGAGTTTTAAACTTTAGGGGTGATAAGTTATACACCTTGCATATTACAGAGAGTCTGAGTGTAATTAACCCTATATATGATATATGCTTCGAGCTTAGCATTGGCGCGTGATACATCCTCTCCTTTTATGTCATTGTAGAGCGCCAGTGAGTACTATCTTTTTTTGGCATTTAATTGTTTTCTTTTCTTTAAGAGTTTATTTCTCAACTTGGGACATGTAAAGACAGAAGTTTGAGGAAGAAAATATTAACTATGCTTTAAATACATAGGAATATCTTGTACATTCAATCATAACATACAAAATGTTTAATATTCAGATATGTGACGCATTGATATTTGCATTTGTTAATACCCATACATCTACCTTTTTGGTGTGTGTGATAAGAATGAGAATAGACATGTTCAAGGAGCAATGCTTGATCCCTATTCAAAAAAATTGAATTTAAAAAATTAAAGAATTTTAATTCTAATTCAACTTTTTTAATAAGATGGTCCAAAGTTCCGCCTTTAGATCTGTTTACTCTTATCTCTGGTGTGAGACAAGACACATTGTCTATATATTTTATGCATTTGAAATTTTCTTTTTCGATTTCTTCTTTGAGCATAGCCATGTTTATGTTGGTAAGTCTCCATTTGGTAGGAGTGCTAATGGTAGTTAGAGAGGTCGTCATTGCTCTCACTTGCTCTTTGTACGGCCAATAAATATGTTCACAGTCACACGCCATTTTTTTTTTTTTTTTTTTTTTTTAGGGGAAACTAATTATTTCTGAACATTAACAAGTTAGCAACCGACAGCCCATTGGTCCCATGTGGGCCTGACCTTGACCATTTCAGGCCGCTTTCGTTGACGTACACGTTTGTGGATTGTTCTTTTTTGCACATTTGGCATTTACCATCTTAAATAATTAGATTGCCCTACTTTTTTCTCAATTATATATAAATATAAATATAAATCATACATCACTTCACTATTATGTTTTTGCAAAAGACACTATCCAACTAATTTTTGTCGAGTTCAATAAGATAAATGATCAGAAATTATACATAATGTACATTTTTATTTTGAAGCTATTTTTTTTTTTTTATTTGAATGTTCTTGATTGAGTTGAGAAATACAAGGCAAAATCGATTAAATTAGCATATGTTTGGTATTCAATCTCAATCAACATGGGGCTCAATATAAACTAATTTGGCTTCTAGTTTCCAAATTGGAGCTCTCTTTTTTTTTTTTCTGGTTTTTTTTTTTTTTTTTTTGAAATCAAAATGGTGAGCTAAATTCCCTCGTGTTCCATTAAAACGACTTTAACAGAATATACAGAAGATTCATAGACCCCTACATAAATAAAAGTGGGTTACAACATAAATCACTACAAAGTATACACTACATAATACTTAGAAAATAAAATATCCCGCGGCTGCAACCATAAGTACAAGCGAAAACATCCACGAAATACAGTCCTCTTCTTCCCGATCAACATGAACCGCATCTCCCGAACAAGCATATGGGATCGATGTTCTCTGTTATGACCGCAGAGCGTCTGTGATAGTATGTCTGATGGGAATGTCGCGGGGGGTCGTACCCGAGTCTCCAAAAACTGTTAACCATAATAACATGTCGTTAGTAATACAGTATAAACAATGGTCTATGCAATAAACTTTATTACTAGAAATTCTTCTATTTCTCTATAACCATATGTTTCAGACTATAGCAGCCGAGGCTATCCTAAATTTATCTGGTTTTTTTTTTTCTTGTTTTTTTGTTTTTCCCCCCTAATCACAGACTTGTCTAATCAATTTTTGTGATAAATTTTGGAAAATGATCTTGATTTTATAAGAATGAATGAGATCACAATAGCTTTGGACCACTACAGTGACTATATATTATATAGCACAAGATATTGTAATAGGAAGGTGCAAGGACTCATTTAAAGCCAACCATATATATATTAAAGAAAAGCTTCAACATAGAAAATGAGCAAACTTCACTTCATTATCTCTAATGAAACAGTTATATTAGAGCCCCCTTGCTCAAGTCAAATATATGCATTAAGTGTAGTTAACATCAATTCCAACCTACTATATTACTAAGTAAAGAAGCGAGAGAAAAACATGATTTTAAAAATTAAAAAAATAGAAAATTAGGATTGCCTCATCTTAATTTTTCTGAATTTTCAAAAAATTTTAAAAAAAAAACTGTTTCAAATAAAAATTTAAGCACATCATTTAAAATGTAAGAATAACTATACTTTAATAATAACCACCTAACTATACTTTAATAATAACCACCTATTAACCCTGTCACTTTCTCTACATCAATTGGTTTTAAAACTAATTCTACACATTTGTTACACATTACCTCCCCAAAATCTAAAAAAAAAAAAAAAAAAAACTAGCCTTTTGGATTCAGATTTACCAAATTTAACAGCCGCCATTCAGATTTAACAAATGACATTCGAATTGAGCAACATCACAACGCAGGGCGATAACATAGTTTCAATAGTCCATGAGCATGGCAATTATGATTTTTCATTTCACTTGAAACTACGTAGTTTTAAGTTTTTCTTTTTTAATTGAAAAGTTACCTAATTATAAATTGTTTTTCATATTTATTTATGATGTCGAAATTGAAAGTACATTATATTTAAAAAGTTATTAAAATATAAATATAAATATTATGATTTCTAAAGTAATTTTGGTATTTCTTTGGCCATTATGATGAATATTTCGCAATTGTGATGGATAACTATATATCTTTCTATATTACAAAATAAAGAGAGATAAAATTAGGACGTGGCTTCCCTAATTTTGGAGATTTTTCAAATTTATACAAAATATAAATTCCAAATATACAAGTGCTTAACTACTAGCTTTAAAAAATGAAAAATTTTATAATAAAAAAATATCTAACTACCATCTAGAAAATAGGAAACTAGCATTATGATAGGACATGTATGGGGAGAATTATTTTTCAAAAGATATAATTTTTCTCAACTGCTCATTTCTTTATCTCAATAATAAAAACAAAACAAAATAAATTTAAAGCTACTCAAATTATTGCCAAGAAATTTAGTTATATAAATATAAAATTACAATTAACTTTAATACCAAATTCTAAATTTGTAGCGTACATGCAAGAACTGAAAAAAATAGAGATACCTTATTGCTACGTCTCTATAGTCTTTATCAAAATGATTAAAAGATCACAATTTCAAAAAAAGAGTGCAAACAAAATTCATCTCTTCTTCTTCTTCTTTTTTTCTTCAACACTTTTCAATATAAAAAAAAATTATTTCAATTATGAACATTTAAAAAAAATAATAATTGGTCAAGTTTTGGATTTAAGGGATATATAGGAGTTGAGCACATTAAATCACTCCATGCGAATATCAAATTTGCATAAGTGAAGTTGATGCCTAATATTACCAAAGGAGAAAACAATAATAACTACAACTCCTACTTCTACGTAATAAATACCTGCAAATAGAGAAAACGGAAAATTCAACGGCGGTGAAGGGAGTTCCTTCACTTACCACTTAGGTGGCCCAATAAAATTATTACACGTGGCGCTACTTAAAGTAACAAATAAAAGAACTCTCTTAACCACCATTTGAGTGGCACCACGTATAATAATTTTATTGGGCCACCTAAGCGGCGGTAAAGGAACTCCCTTCACCGCCGGTGAATTTTCCATTTGCTCCTGCAAATATTAATAAGTATTGTGCATGTTTTCCACTTGTTATAGCTATTCATACAATTTTAGTAGTCATGTCCTCGTGACTCTGCACACCACCATTCACCTCTGGCAGCATGAATTATTAATCTATTACGATCACCAAATATCATGATCCAATCTATGTATTTGATAAAAATTCAAGATCTCCTTTCTCTCTTTGAAATCTACTGTTATACTTGAAACCCAAAAATACTTGGAAATAGTTATGGACAGCTACACTGAGAGTTCATTTCTAATGCACTCTTTATCTAAATTGCCAAGTTTTGATTTAAATTTCAGAAGAATTAGAGCAAAATGGGGAGGTTAACCGTCATGTCTGCTTCGTGATGTACAGGCAATTAGGCATGCCATCGACATCAGTTTGGGCTACTGTTTAGTTTTTTGTTGCTAGTCAAACTCAATTACAATAAAATAATATTATGCAAATTGAGTCTCAATCTAAAATTAAAATCAGGATCTTTTACAAATTAAAGAGCCGCAACGCCCTTAGAGGTAAGTAAATCTCATTGTGTACGCTTAATTTTTAAAAGTAGAGGACATGCACCATCATTCTAACCATTGGTAGTTTAAAGATGGATAAATAGTTAAATTAGTTTGGATCATATCTAGATAGCAAATACAGCATAAGATTAGAAAATTTTAGGTGTGAGATTTTGATATCATGTATTTCAAATTATTATTTTATTAACGAGATGGAATGGTGTATTTATCTTTTCAATCAAACTGCAGGTTCAATGCCCATTAGCCAACACATTATTTTAAATGACTCATTAATTATCAGAAGCAGAAAAAACTATTACCTATTATACTTTATCAAATCATGACCTCTACGTGACCTCTAGGTCGGGAATGATAATGGACGTGTCCAACAACAACTAAGCTTTTTTATCCCAAGTATTTAGAATAGGCTATCATATCATAATATGTGATAATATTTTACGCTGGCTGTCACCGGTCTACCACGATCCTTCTCATTTATCCTGATTTGGGACATGCAGTGAAAAGATAAATCTTTAAGTACAGCACTGGCGGAGTTTTTGGTCCGTGTCCATGACTCAATTTTTGGTCCGTTCTATACAAAATTATGAATTAAAAATGAAAACTTCATTTTTCTAACTCAAAATTTTGTATAGAAAATGCAAAGAACTGGCCCGTAGATGTATCTATTACTCACCAAACTAATTCATTAAAAGCGAACAATTCGCATTTTAGATATGCTGCGATTTTATATTTCATTATGGTCTAACTAACGAAACAAAAACAAAATGGAGAAAAGAAGAGAGAATAGAGTGGAAGTTTCCACCTTTCAATCGTTAAAGCATCCCCTCATAGGAAATGAAATTTCCGTATTGTTAGTGCATAACCTCCCCTAAACTAATTTGAATATTAGGTAGTGGTAGTCCTCCAAAATCTAGAGAATTTCTAAATGCGCCCAATGTTTTTCTTAGTAAACTCTAAAAATTAGATATAATTATATCACTAAGAAATTACGGCTCACTAGGAAAAACAGGGATTTCCATATGAGCACACCACTTTTCCTAGTGAGCCCACTATTTAGTGTATTTTTGTTTCCGAAAGTTAAAAAATGGGCTCACTAGGAAAAATGGTGTGCTCCTTTGGAAACTCCCGAAAAAACACGAGGCGCATCTAGAAATTTCCCAAAATCTATGGGGGCATCCCTTCATAACACAACTAGGGCATTGTACCCTTCACAAGTACATCCAACGTCCTTTACAAACCGTCGGCCAAAAGATATCTATCACAACTTCAGTTACATCACATAAGATTTGGAGTGCAACATCCAACCCAACCCCCTATTTGTCCTCATCACACGATCTCTCTTGCGCCCATTTGCAGCTTCACACATCATTTTCGTTATTATGAGAAGATGAACCAATCTACAAAAACAGCACCCTACAGTATATATATTTATATAAAAGTGTTGGGCTTTATATAACTTTAATTATTTTGTTTTTTTTTTATCGAGATTTATGAGTCATGCGGCCCAATTACGGGACGTGTGGTGCTAAATCACTTTCGTTGTGAGGTTTGAAGGGATAATCTTTCGACGTTTGTGTGGATTTTGTTTGTTGTGGGGTGTCTTGGCTTGGAATAAAACTTTAGGTCACATGGATTTTAGCATTATGAACGTTCCTAAGAACTATATCCTAGTTTTCCTCCTAAAACATCTATATGCAAGTTGTAGTCAGAAATGATTCCTGTCAAATCATCTTTGAACCCAAATTTATATTCTCACCAGTAGTAAATTCAGCACACGTATTTTACTCTCTCCAAATATGCTGAACTCTAGTCTGTAAAAAATTGTTCCCAATCAGCCAGCTGCCGCATACTAATAGATGCACCTATTGTAGCATCACCATAATCTAGCCTAAGCCTCCAATCTCCGCTTTCAACGCGGATCACTAATTTCATCCTTTCATGATTTTGATATAGATAGACCATGACATACTCTTTTTAATTTTTTTCATGGATATGGGTAACAATTCTAGCTTATTAGCTATCGAAATTTCTAGTAATCCACTAAATAAATAAGTGCATCTTAGGATAATTTAAAATTTGCTACCAATGCAACATTTATTTGGTTTTGAACTTGATCTTATACAATGGATAGTGACATATAGATGTGGCTTAGATCACATTATTTTTTATGTTGTAGAATGAATATTTTGAAATAAATGATTTTTTTTTTTTTTTGGTACATAGAGAGTCTAATTGTTAGGAAGTTCATATATGAGTATAGTCATACATCAAATAGAACAAGAAAAATTCATGGGTTTAATATAGAGTTGAGACCTCTATCTATCAGGTTTAGTTTTTGGATCAGATTGGTTCTCTGTTTTGTATTTATACCCATCATGCTTCCGGGGGCCCGAAATTTCTCTCCAATAACTGATATCGGAGTCCAAATTACAACTGATATTAGACTCCGTGTTGTGGCCCAAGCGGGAGTGAAGATGGTGTAATACACTGTGTGTACTCGTCTCATACATGGTTTTTATTTTCATAATAAGGATTTTCGATCCTATCGTGCTCCATCACCATTCAATTATTGCCTTCACTTTCCATAATTAGATCATGAATAGAGGTAGTTTGTCGGTAGTTTATCGGATGTTATATTTTCTTGTTATAGTAAATGAAATAATCGGATGAGGAGGCGACTGGAAATGAAAGGATGAGGAGGCGACTGGAAATGAAAGCATCCAGTAATATATAAATAATATATTTGTTTTTTAAACAAAAGCAGCTGTAGATCTTATTTCCAATATTTCCTTTTAAAAAAATTTGAAAAAAAACACCAACAATTGATTGGAAATTAGTATTAAACAGGAGAATTGCTCATATCATAAATTATCATAAAAGTCTCCTTCAAATATGTCGGCACTTGACAAATCAGAGTCGAATCGAATGCCATGACGAGACATTCTTCAAGACATCATAGAAAATTCGACACGATACCAATCAATTCGGTTCAGCTTTCACATCCTTAGACTAAATCTCGATCAAATTATTTTTGTTCGGTTTAGTTTCTATTCTTAGACCGAATCTCAATCAAATTATTTTTGTTCGGTTTAGTTTCTATTAAATTTCAACCGGTTAATTCAGATAAAAGATTTTCTCAAAGAAAAATTTTTCTCCTCAGAAAAAATTAAATAAATAAAAGAAACAACTCGTAAAAGTTGGCGTATATAGCATTTACTCTGCATAAAAATAGTAATGGACGTATCCACGATCAAATTTTAACTTTCACTGTACAAAATTTTGAATTAGAAAAATAAAATTTTTTATTCTTAATTCAAATTTCGTACGGAGGGAACCAAAAATAGATCTAAAAATGCATCCATCATCATCCCTACTGTCTCCGCATGAGTTGCGGATCAAATGAGTACTTAGTAGCTCACCCAATGCCTAAATACAAGATTAATTTAATATTCTCGTAAACAACCAAACTCTCCTCAGTTACTTCCAAATTAAGGATCAATCTATAAAGGGATTTGAATTTGGGCATGGAGAAAAAAAAAAAAAAAGTTAGTTTGACATTTTTTTTTATAAGAAATGATGAGCTACTATCTCCGTACTTCATTAAAATGATTTTAACAGAACTACATAGTCAGAATCAAAAAAGAAAAATGCAAAGAAAAAAGCAAAGAGTACAAATACTCATCCATACAGAATGAGTTACATCATAGTCTAGTACATGTTACAGATAAATAAAAGACAACTAGGTCATGCCGCTACACCAGAAATACGAACGATGAGTATCCACTGTCCCTACTCATCGTTCAAGCCTCCTTATGTAGTAATAATCGCATCAGCGCCTACAGCTGCCATCCAGTGATAAGATTGTATTCTTCTTCAGTACACAGGTCCTAATTAAAGCGTAAATGGATATTTTTTCTCACACGTGAAGGGGAGAGAGAAAGATGACTCCACACAGAGTAGCCCGCACATCTCGTTATAATTAATTAAACCACTATGTGATTGCAAACTTTACATTTGACTAAGTTTTTGAATACCGGCCATATACGCATCGATATATGTTGCGTATTTAGATTTTCATATGTGATATGCCACATAATATTGGTATGATATTATCGATCTTTAAGCCTCACAATATTTCCAGCTTCATAGTTGATATAGTATAGTTTTGGCAAACCTAATAATTTGAACAAGCATAATGAAACACTTGAGACTTATACTCACCGTTTTAGCTAAAAAGCTAACTTGAACAAGTTATGAGTCTCCGAGACACATACAAACAATCAATATGACTATATAATTTTTGAATGGGCAAGGTGAATGACTGTCACTCCCTTTTCTTCACAATAATTAAGGAGAGAATTGTGAAAGAACTTATCAACATTGTTTCTTTGATTGTCAATAAGGTGCAGCTATTTTTATTTTTAATTTAAAATTTTGTATAGTCCATTAACATTTCTAATTCTATGTCTCGCTTTAAGTTGGAGACCAGCAATTAAGAATACTCCTCTCTCTTGCTTTAATTTCAAAACTTTTCATATATATATATATATATATATATATATATATATATATATATATATATATATATATATATATATATATATATATATATATATATATATATATATATATATATATATATATTTAAATTACTAAGAAATAAAGATTAGAAACAAAGTAAAATATATATATATATATATATATATATATATATATATAATGTTCGGATGCCTTTATATATATATATATAGAGAGAGAGAGAGAGAGAGAGATGGAAATGAGCTGACAGCTTACGCAAGTTACCTGAGCTGCAGTTCATTTTCACTATCTCTAATAATCTTTTTTTTTTAAAAAAAATTTGGATTATGATCTCGACCCCCTAGGGTTCACTCATACCCAATTTCTTGGATTTTAGTTTTGATTTGAACCTCCATCAAATTAAAACAAAATTAACGGTTTTCAATGAATAAAACATTTTGTATGCACTTAATTAAAAGGTAAATGAACTCTAAAACTTATGAAATTTAATCCGAAAGAAGTTAAGAAAATAGAGCTTGTAATAGTAAAAAATTTGAAGAAAAATCATTGGATCATTATAGTTTTGCCGCAAGCTCACGTAACTTTTCCTGAGCTGGCGGCTCACCTACAGTAATCCCACACACACACACACACACACACACACACACACACACACACACACACACACACACACATATATATATATATATATATATATATATATATATATATATATATATATATATATATATATATATATATATATATATATATATATATATATATATATATATATATCTCCTATTATGATTACTAAGTTACCTGAACTAAAGTTCATTTCCACTATTTTCAATAATTTTTTTTTAAAAAAAAAATTTAGATTATGATCTCGACTCTCTAGGGTTCACTCATACCCAATTTCTTGGGGTTTAGTTTTGATTTGGTCCTCTATCAAGTTAACAAAAAATTAACGGTTTTCAATGAATAAAACATTTTGTATGCACTTGATGAAAGGGTAAATGAACTCCAAAATTTATGAAATTTAATCTGAAAGAAGTTAAGAAATTAGAGATAGTAATTGTTAAAAAAAAATGAAAAAAAATTATTGATTATTATAGTTTTGCCGCTAGCTGACGTAACTTTTCCTGAGCTGACGGCTCACCTACAGTAATCATATATATATATATATATATATATATATATATAGCAATTGATTGACAAGGAAATCTTGGTGGTATGTCTTGCTCAGATCGTTTGTAGTTTGTGTATGTTAAGCGTATTTTATATATATATATATATATATATATATATATATATATATATATATATATATATATATATATATATATATATATATATATATATATATATATATAATACGCTTAACATACACAAACTACAAACGATCTGAGCAAGACATACCACCAAGATTTCCTTGTCAATCAATCGCTATAATATTGAAAGCGAAGGCACACAACAAAATTAAAGTTACGTCCTATTTATTAATGAACCAATGATTATATATACTCGTAGCAACTAGCAAGTTTCTATCATTTACGGTTTCTGATAAAATCAGTTTAGTACGAACACGATGATATACGTGCCTTCTCTTTGTAAATATCAAATGAATGTTTCTATATATATATATAGAACATGCACGAATAGTAAGACCAACTACTTGTTTTGATATCAATGGCTTTCCCTACTAGGCAAAAAACATAAGTATATATCATCATGATAGATGTTAATATATCATAAACCTCTATTTCCTATTAATTAGATGTAAACTTCTTCACATAAGCGGGAGATTATAAGGTCCATCCAAAACTCATCTCAACTATTCATTAAATTAGTTAGTGGTTAAAATCTTTTCTAAATCAACACATTATATACTCTCATATGGTTTACCTTAACAACTACTTTACATAAAAAACATAAAATAAAATCTTTTAACTCCACATCATCTCAATGTACGGTTAAGATTACATTTAAGTTCATATTAACCCCCACAACCACAACCCTATCAACTAAGTATGGCATTTTCCTGTTGCTATTGATGGAAGAATAATTGTTGTCTCTACTCAGTTGAGTTTATTTATAATTGCGATCTAACAATACAAATCACAGAGTAAGACTATCTCCTAGTCTATACGCTTTTGCAGCCAGATGTTTAATATATGCAATGGTATGTACAAGGCTGGACTAATGAACTATACAATATTAGTCTAATTTTTTTATTATACACTTTTAGATGTCTCTTTCGTGTTGGAGGCAATATCATACCACTCTTTTTTTTTTTTTAGATTTCCGAACTTTTTCGGCAAGAGTTGAAAACTTGTACTATTTATTTGGAATATTAGAATTTGGTCTAAAATTATTCCATAGTTTTCCACTTAAAGGTTTGTACGTAAACATTATACATTACATGTGACTTGTGGATTTATGTATTGCTAATTGTTAACCTGATATTTACATGCAAGTCAAGTCGAGATATTATAGAAGTTTTTTCCATCACTGCTACTACGTACTACATACACTTTTAGCATCAGCATGAGCAATCCAAGGGGATGGAGAGTATCTCCACGCCCAAATGGGTAACCTTATTTTACCCCAAATGGATTGAGACCATTCACCAAGGAAACAGGGAAAAGTTGGGTAAACCGTCTCTACATATGGCATGTCAAGCAAGGCAACAGTTTAGGGATGATTAATTATACCGATGGAGACACCACCATTGAGTTGCTGCCAATTTCAGGACCATCTTCTCTTTGACCAAGAAATTAACACGTCACCACACAAACTACAATCAACAAGGGCCATCTGAAGAAACACCCACCTGCTTCATATTTGTTCAACACTACTTCTTTTGCAATAATAGTAATTATAATAATGAATGTTAATTATAGCGAGACCCCCTTTGTTATCGCTTAAGTTTTAAATTCAGTTCAATCTCAGGACTCGTAATGGCGTTAATCAATGGTTTGTTATTCTCACTTTTGTTTAATCTAAACTACACTTTTTTATATGAAATTTCTAAATTACTCTCATCTGTATATATTTTGAATGAGTTTTTAACGAGGAAGAAGAAAGTAATTTGGAAACTTCATTAATAATATACAGTTTAAGTTAAATAGGGATAAGAATAGTAAATTATTGATTAACGACGTTAAACTTAAGGGGTCATAAATTATACTAGTCCTATAATATAAAGGGTCTCACTACAATTAGTCCTAATAAATAATAATAATAATAATACAACAGAATAAAATTGAGAAGAAAAATAACACCACCCATTAGTCTTACTAAGCACATCTAAAGTTGTAAAAAATTATAATTTTGCCACTTCATTGATCTTATTTTTTGCCCTAGTCGGTGAGTAATCCCCGAAGATAAGCTGTTCAGGAACTAATTTCTGAATGGTTTGAAAACTGCTCTGGGACTAATCTCCGATTTAGGGAAGCATGCTCACTAAGATCAGATGTGTGGTGTGGTGTGCTCGTTTAGAAATTCCTATTTACCTCAAGTCAGTGTAACTGTATTAACAACTCCCACTTTAACGTCTGCATCCACTCGCTCACACTCATTCTTTTCCATTTTTCATTTTTAAAGTTTTATTTTGGTGAGTGTGGGACCCAACACACTCCCATTTATAGTAGCATTACTCCGCTTGCCTCTCACATCACTCCCAACAATATTGTATGTATGTTGGTGAGTGCATGGGCATGGCTCTCCCCATCTCCTTCTTCTTCCTCATGCTCATGCTCATGCTCCACTCTGTGGCCTCCCAGCCCTCTCCTGGCTACTTCCCTAGCTCCAAGGTCAGGACCCTAGGCTTCTACAAAGGCTTCGCCAACCGGTGGGGCCCGCAGCACCAGTGGGTCTCTCCGGACCAGTCGTCCTCGACAATCTGGCTCGATAGAAGCTCAGGTAAAAAAAAATTTCTTTCTTCATACCTTCAGCTTCGGATTCTTCAATGCTTCTGAAATTTTATTCATTGCGGTTCAGGGAGCGGATTCAAGTCGATTCGCCCGTATCGGAATGGGTACTTCGGGGCATCCATCAAGCTCCAAGCTGGATACACTGCAGGAACAAATACAGCTCTCTATGTGAGTACAGTGAAATTTATTGACTCTATATGCATTCTCATGTCTTTAACTTGCTAAACTCAGCACACAACAGTAGAATATTTGGAATGAAGTGGACTTTTCAGTATTTGCTAGTAAAGGCCCACCGACGAAGGGAAAATTATTCCCATACCCAATACAAGTGCATATTTATTTATGAGTACTTATGGGCCCGTTATTTCATATATAGTACTGACTGACGTGTGTACACTGAGCTTGGATTATTGAATTTGAAGATATCCAACAATGAAGCACACCCAGGGTTCCATGACGAAGTGGACATTGAGTTCTTGGGGACGATCCCGGGGAAGCCGTACACGTTGCAGACGAACGTTTATGTCCGAGGGAGCGGGGACGGCCGGATCGTCGGAAGGGAGATGAGGTTCCATCTCTGGTTTGATCCCACAGCAGATTTCCACCACTATGCCATCTTATGGAACCCTGATGAGATTGTGTAAGAACTCTTCTCTTCTTAAGTTTGCTAACATTTATTTATTGAGATGTCATGACCTGTGAGGCCTGTAACTGCTCAATGGGGCCTTTCTTTTCAAAATTTTTTACTTTCTCATTATATATCTTATCATATTTTAAACATTTATCAACTGCTTGCACAGTTAGCATGCTGCATTTGTCGGCTGAGCTCTTCGATCTCCGGCCAGTACAATCATAACTTCACGAATAAGGCACCCATGCATGGGACCATCGTGTTTAAGTAAATTGCATACCGTGACGTCATTTGTATGTAATAGTCAGACTCTAAGGACCCCTCCCCAGGCCACTTGGATAGCCAGTATCGGATTGGTACGGCTATCTTAAACCAAAGAAGAAACTTAAAAAGTTCCGCCTCTCAAATTCAAATTTTAACTGAATAGCCTGAGTATTAAGTATAGCTCTTTCTTTCGTTTAAAAAAAATAAAAAAAATTCAAAACTATTGTTACCACAAACACAAATTCTACATCTCTTTGTTTCCCTATCTCCTATTCTAGAAATGCAATTGATCGAACCTTCTTTCTGTTAGGAAATAGAAGCAATTTTTATATCTGAGATTTCAATCTGGGTAATATTAACAAATATTTGTTAGATCGGCTAGCCATATCTCCCATTTTATCGTGTTCCTATATTCCCATCTGAAAGGATTCATACATATTATTATTATTATTATTATTAACCTACCAAGCTAATTGTGTATCATATTTAAGAAACATCTACTTGCTACTTGCTACATCTCGCAACAAGGGACACATGGCATGTGCTAAAAGAGGGCAGCTTTTCCTGTATTTGGATTATTAGCGTCGGAATTATTCCAAACGTTTAGCATGAATTATTGATGGTAATGCAATCAATCAATACTATATTAATCTATAGATATATAACAGACAACGTATCATGATAAAGGTGCATGAACAGTATCAGTAGCTTTCATGGGGAAAAAGAAAAAGTTAGGAGAGGAGTGAGCAATTAGCTACCATCTAAAGTTGAGGGATTGACTTCATCTGAGTGTTGTAAATACAGACAACTAAGAACAAGAACAGATCAGTGATCAAACCCAATAAGCCATAATTGCATTTGTATTGATGTAACTGAAGCAGCAGTAATACAAGTTATTGCATCGTAACATGTATTACTGTGTTTGGATCAGGAATTATAAGTGGGAACTAGAATTACAAAAAATTTCAAATTTTTATTTTTAAGAGATATAAGAAGTATCATATTTATAAATAATATAATTATTATTTGCAAATAAGAGATTAAGTTGTCATACATATAATTTTTTTTTACTTAAATGTAATTGTTGTAAGTGTGTTGGTTATAATGGTAATTATAAAATTTACAAGTTACAAACTCCTAACCGAACAGCCCCCAAATGTCAAATTATATCGATCTGGGCATCATGTCCATGATTAGTATGCCGTTGTTTTAAGAAAGTCGACATAGATAGATAACATATAATAAAAGTGTGTACGGATCGATATATGGAACCACTCACTTGCCAACCTCTAAATCTTTACTCTCAGATTACTTATGATCATCTTCTTCTTCTTCATGTGAATGCAAAATGCAAATGCGTTGTCCATAAAAATTACTTGATACATAAATTTTTGGATGACTAAACATTGCTGGTGCAGATTCTTCGTGGATGACATTCCGGTACGCCAATACCTGAGGAAGAGCGCTGCGACATTCCCCCTCCGTCCAATGTGGGTGTACGGCTCCATTTGGGATGCGTCGGATTGGGCCACCGAGAACGGCAAGTACAGGGCCGATTACCGTTACCAGCCATTTGTGGCCCGGTTCACCAAGTTCAAGGTTGGCGGCTGTTCGGCCTACGCACCATCAAGATGCCAGCCAGTGCCTGCATCGCCCTCCGGATCGGGGCTCAGCCCAAGGCAGTACGCGGCAATGCGATGGGCCCAAAACAATCACATGGTGTACGACTACTGCAGCGACTCCAGCAGGGACCATTCCCTTACCCCAGAGTGCTAGTGAGAGATATTTGCCCGTATTCCTCCTCTTAAACAAGCAAAGCGATCGAGCTGCCCTACAACTCAATAAATTTATTGAGGAGTTGAGGCGTCTGTCTGTCTGTGTTTCTTTTTCTTTCTTTCTTGGAGTATTGCTATCGTTAGAGTGTGCGCGTTGGATGATCGTATAGTGCTACTGCTTTGTTCTTGAGATTTGGATTGCAGTCAGAGGGGTGAATCGTGTGCATGTGTGAAGCCAGAAGATGAGTTGAGTCACCACACGTACGTTCAACTTGTCTAGCTAATTAATGTCTACCGACACTTGATTTAATAAATAAAGATTCTCAATACACAAAAAATTCTAACCTCTGTAAATTTCTTTTATACTTTTTTCAGTTAGCATTTGTCTGATTACAGATCCATGTCTTGCCCTCCAACATACTGAGAGGAAAGAAGTTAGACGGTTAGTGTCGACTTGAAGTATACAATATAATTAAACTACAGTAATGTTACTGAATAATCAAGGGAAGTAGCCTATCTATCGTATATAAAAAAGTCGAGTCCTCTTCAAAATCTTTACATGCTTAGATTATCCAAAAACGAGCTTAATTCCTGTTTCTTGTTACGATATGATGCCAAACAAACAACAAAGCAACTGTCTTCTACATCAGACAGTTTTCAAATATCTGGGAAGGCAACTCTTTTGTCTTGTTTCCTCATATTTAGAAACCTGAACCACCTAGCCTTTTTAAGTAGTAAATTTCCTGTTTTCAGGGCAACAAATCTCACTCCACAGCACAAGTCAAATGCCAATAATTATGGAGTCACGGCAACAAACTATTCGGCTATTGCCTCCAATGACATATAATACGACGGGGGGTTGGAATTGATTATTATTTTCACTTGCTGACCCACTAGTAGGAACCAATATAGGCCCATTATCCAATCCTGTGCTAGGTAGGCCTGCTACGAAAATCTAGTACCTTTATCCAGACTCGGTCAACCTGCCCACTCATAAACTGAATAATAGTTCCGGGCTCAAAAAGTTGGACCTGTGAATATTATAATACCGTACCATGTAACGTTGAAATAGATCCAAAAGAGGCCAATCTAAACCACATTCAATTAGTAGAAAGTATACCTAAAATCCTAATAAAAATGTAATATCCAGACCCAATTTGGGCACTGCCTATTTCACAATTGAGTAGGATTCAGGCCTTGGAATTATACCAAGATAAACCAAAATCTGGCCATATATCCAGATCCATTAGTAACTGGGTAGGGTTCATATCCAAAAGTGATACCGTGAGTTTTTGGATCCAGGTCCAGAAGGGATACCCGTCTGCTAAACAGTTCAGGTTCATACTCTTAACACAAGAGACACTTTGTTATGTCCAACATTTTCCTAGGCTATAATTTGGTACGATAAGGAATGTTAAACATCAGATGTTGCTATTCAAGTGGAGTAATTTACAGATGAACCGAAAATTTCATATTTTAGAGAGAGGTTTTGCATCACTGATGATGAGGAGAATTATCATGAAAACTTCAGAACCGAAGGATGGGATGAATGTAGCGCAACTAGGGCTCATTAAGATGTGCTTGTGTATCCTGGGCCGTAATTTTCTTTTTTTAGTTGTAGGATTTGCTATGTAGTTGATGTAATGGCATAAGTCTTAAAACATCTTTTTCCATTTCTATAACAGTTCTATTATCTATTGTTAATGGAACACAGAGAGCATCACCCTGCCATTCATAATAATAATAATAATAATAATAAAGAACGATATCTAATATATCCATAAAAATTCTACCATCTTTAAGTGACCACCAAAAATAACTTCAATGGCTAAACTTTCTTCTGTCCGTCCGTCTCTCACTCAACCTCATCTCCACTCAATATATGCGCGTGTGGTCCAAGTAGAATCCTAATCAACAGGGATTTGGTGTTATCGAAAACAGAATTCCCTGGAGCATTTAAAAAGGATGAAGAAAAGGATGATACAGGAACAGGATTTGAAGGTGTCACTAGCTAAAAATGTCTGGAAGCAGCGGTTGCAGCTCCAAGCCAAAACTTCAATTAGAATCCAAAGCTGATAAGATACGAAGGGAACAAGACTTCCGTTATCTCTCGTGAATCCTATCTTTCGTATTTTCCAACTACTCCCATTGGCCTACCTAATGTTTGCACACAACAGTTACAATTGAGGTGTACAGTAGCAGACAGGAGAATTGGACATTCTGAAGAAAGAGTGTAGAAGATAGTCTGAAGGCAATAATAATGTATCAATCAAAGTCAGGACATGTAGCTTTATCTCCACGCTTGGAGTGTAGGTTCAAAGGGTTGCGGTTGGCGTTGCCTAACTGGATAAGGCAAAAATTCCTTAACCCCCCAACTATCTTGGGCAGGTCATTCTAAAATAAACAGAGAATCATGATCTTGAGAGGTGAGAAATTAGAGCTGGCTGACATGCATTACCAAAACAAAAAATAAAGATTAAAGTGCAAAAAATCGTTTCTCCGTTGGTTTATCATTTCTTTACAATATGACATGAATCAAGTGCTCACAAGAGTACAATCTTCTAAAAACAAGAAATACATTATGTACATTTCAAGAAAAAAAATTACATAGAATTAATATTATGGGAGAAAGATTTTGAGCAAAAAAATGACAAAATTACAATGCGGCTTTGATTAACATTATGCTATAAATCTAATCTCCCATGAAGTAGTTTTAAAATACAATATAAAACAACTACAAACCTGCATGTAGTAGCTGAGAAGCCCTACTGATACTGGAATCCCTTGCTCAGACTTCTGGTATAAACACAGCATTAAAGATGAGACCAAGTGAAAGGAACCGACCTGTACAGCAAAAAGGACCTGGGGTCAGGTGCACACGCATACTTCGAAACATGCATGAGTTGCCTGAGAAATTCAATATATGCTTGGAATGATGATATGCTTAATCAATGTGATTGCTGATGAGGCTTGAGAATAACGTACGGTGGATAGGTCTCCATGCCAGAAACCATTGCATGCGGCCAAAAGAATTAGAAGCAAGTGAAAACTTGGCACATGTCTTCACTTATACATCCAAGAAAACCAGGACCAGCAGCTTGTGTGTATTTCAAGTCAAGAATAGGTTGCGGATGTGGCCTGAGATAGCTATGCACTTGAAATTGTGGCAAATTCCACAAACATACTCTGCGAGACCATTCATCCCCGCAGGCAAAGAGCGGGTTACTGCCTTCACTGAATATAATTGCAGATTTTGACATTCTAACTTCACTTACATTTCCAGTTCCTATTGAATAACTTTCATATGATGCACCATTGGTCCTCTTCACGAGAACATGAGAGCCTAACCTCCCTGATCCAGAAAGTGTTGGTGAAGGTGACAGTGGAGTCTGTGAAGACATGGTATCATTAGAGAGCTCTACTTTAGGGCGAAAAGAAGCCACTAAGTCATCAGTTGAACTGCAATAAGCAAGTGATATGCATATGCCATAGTTGTCCATCCCTGGTATCAATAATGGTCTGCAGTGAATGCAAAAGGAATCCAAACATCATTGGAATGAACACGAATGAATAAAAATTGAAAACAAAAAAAATAAATCATGATACAAGGATAGCCTTTTTCTATTTTGCATACATGATATAAGGCATACTATAGGCACGTAAATTTGAACAATTTAGAAAAATAAATAAAACTTCTTCCTAAATATATCAGATTTATAGTTATCTACATTGTTATTCTGAATGTTCCACAATTTTAGATCATTGATACGAAAATTGCGGAAGCAGGAGAGCAAGAGGTAAAAGCTTAAGGAAGGAACATATTAACACCATAAAATTATTCAGGGCTCATTAAAATCAAATTTCATGTGTACAGACAAGACAAGCTTGACCAAGTGCAGAATAAAACACTATCAAGGAGAACAAAATAAATTTATTCAATGGATATTTAAAAGTAAACTTTTTTACTGTAAAGCAGCAGAAATTACCTTCCAAAGCTTGATCATCACGGCACTCATATACAACAGAGTTTTATCTTTTGTTGATGTCCACATAGACTAACAAGACATGGGATTTACACGGGAAAAGGCAACATGTCAAATATAGAACCCAAATACCAAACAGGAAGAGTGTCATGGTCAACTAATTAGCCTGAATTATGGAATTCTCCATATGATTTTCCATACTAAAGTAAAAAAGCAAATTTACATAAAATTTGAAAGGAAACTTGAACACTTGCGGACACACAACAATGCCTTAAATAATAACCCAAGGTTTGAAATATCGAAATTAGTTTCGGTCGATCGCTTATGGTATCAAACTCAGCAATATAATATGCATCTTATTATCCATATCAGAAACATTTGCAATATCATGCTGATATTGTACAGGGTATCACGTATTACGTACTTAAGAAACCACTATGATATGCGTGATATATATCAAGAATCGGCTGATATTCAAACCTATAAAAGTGTTACGATAAAGTTTCAATCCTTTTTTTTTTTCTTGAAGTTAATTAAGTTTCAATCTTGGCAGTTCAGAAAGCAAGAAATCACTACTAGGTTGCTAACTTGCTGTAAGAGAAATGTTTTTAAGTTTTTTTAATGGAATTCTGCTCAATTACTGTAGTTGATTGCTCATAATGTACATGGTTATGCATGCACATATACAGATTATAGCCTGTACTCATCATATTTTTGGAAGACTCCCATGTCGTACGCATGATAAAAAAAATACCTCTGTTCCCTGTACATATATCACCGATACAAAACACACTCACAGTGCTCAATAAATTAATAATTAATTACAACAGGTCTTGCTAATTTTGGTTTTCAGCACAATTCAACAATGAAATACTCCAATATGAACTCAAACCAAATAGGATTAAACATTGTTGGGAGCAAGGTTTCTAAAATCATTTTATATTTGGCTAAAAAAATCATTTTATATTATATTGCAAATATTTAATTAGGTTTTGAGGTACTCAATACGGTAGACTAAAAACTCAAAACTAATATTGTAGATACTTTCAATACTGTCAAATGTCAATATGTTACGTCATGCATAAGCCATCGGCTGACACTGATACCAATTCTGAGTTTTTATACTTCAGTTTGGAGCTGTACAACACAAGTGTAGATACAGACAAGGGCACGAACAAAGACAACGGTACAGGAAGATGACAAGTTTGTAAAATGTAGGATATATGAAGAAGACTAGATATAGACATGAAAAAAGAGTGACAATGACTTGTTCCTTATTCCAAATCTTGTTCTCCCGATGAAAGAATTAGTTTCATAGTCTGAGAGAATTCTGAAGAGGAATGAGAAGAATAAGAAACAGAATAACATGCTGACACACCGCAGAGGTACCCCACGAAGATGTGTATAATTATTATGTTCATACCAATGGAAAAAAAAAATCAACTTGAACAATGAATATATGGATATGGTTGTATATAGACACACACAAAGAACAAAGTGACATCTAATACTAAGTCTTAAAAGTATAATCTAGCTGAGATGTTGTTTTTATCATCCATTAGTTATCAAGATTATTCCGTCTCGCTATACTAAATGGCTTTCATATATAAATGAAACTAAACATATAGCTCAAACTTGTAAAATAATTTAAAAAAAAGTATGTGAGAGGTGCTCATGTCCAAGAAGCATTCGAGAAGAGTCTTAACTTTAAAATGTATAAAATTGAGGATACAATTAAAAAGTGTTTGATGATGTTCAAAGAATGACTAAGGATCATTGGTGCCATGTTTGAGGTTCATATCATGTACGCCTACAACTAATTTTAGGAGTATTCATGCGACATTAAGTTTAATTGATCATATTTTTTTTAACTCCACCTGTCTCATAACTGAAGCAACTTGTGACCTTATAATCTCAAAGATGACGACAATGTCCAAGAGGAAGCAGAAAACCAGAGAATAGCAGATGAATGGATGTGAGAGCAAACAATGGTACCATGCAGCTCGGTGTGCTTAATATTTCCCAGACGAGACCACTCAAAAAACATGCAGATGAGCAGCAGATTAGATGTTCAGTGTTCTTACAGATTTTTGTATATAAATTTCTTCTTAAGAAGAATCAAGAAGCATCATGCTATGAGGAAGGTCTCAGAGCTTAAAACCGAGGAGAAATGCCCATTACTAGTGTGAGATCTTGCAACTTAAGGGAGATGGTTAATAACAACTCAAGCTACCATCACATTTAAGTTATGAAGATAAAGTTTCTGTTTGAAAAATGAGACAAAAAATTGGTAAAATTAAATACTGATAGAGATAAATAGGACTATTCATTTGAATGAAGACATATGTAAGCGAAACTATCATCTCTTATTTTTAAAAGTAAAAGAGAAGTGTCATATCAATCCTATAAAGTTGATCTACAAAACTCTAATGAGAAGTGCAGGTAGAACTTTTACAAAGATAAAAGAAAAGTGAGGAATGCATGAACTAAACCTGTATAAGGCATCAAATAATAGAAATGAAAAGAGAAGGCATCATTCGATTATGCACAAAGCTTAATACACATTGTGTACCCCCTCTCCCGCTCTCACCACTCCTACCTACCAAGCCACTCAACAATAGAAGTTCAAAATATAAAAAGGGAGAAGATAAAAAACTAAACACATAGTACCAACCTTTCATTACAACCAACATCCCAAACACATGGTCCAGCAGAAGAAGCGGTAATGACTTTGCTAGTACTGTCCAAGCGCATAACTGAATGGATGGAGTGTACAGGATGCCTTGACAAACCATCCATTGAGTACAAACTTCTTGAAGTTTGACGCAAATCAAACACCAGGAGCATGCCATTCTGTAAAAAGCGCTATCATCTTAAATTCAATTTTTAAGCAAGAAAAGCCAAGATAATATTTGAATACCAAACCTGCAATCCAGCATAAATATGATATGGATTGTGGAGATCTCCGGAACATGACCAGGCAGGACCCTGGGGGAAAAAATGTTAATTACCCTATAACAATGAAATTGCAACTAAAACTCTATCTAATTGAACAAATTTCTCAGAAGCAAGCCTCTTTCCTATTGCACAAACAAAAGGAAATAAAGACGAAATAATAATCTGCAAGACCAATTCTTAGTTGTTCTTACAACTTTGAGAAACAAGGGATCTCACCAAACACGATGAACATGACAGGACAAAGATACTAGACTGACCATGACGATTCTGAGGAATTCCAGGGCAACAACACAATGGAATTTATCAATCACGCCATTTTTTACTGGCATGCCATCCACTTAATGCTTTAGTGGAGATGATTTTGTCAAGTGCTTAATTTCATGAGGGAATGACATGGAGACAATTAAAGGCCCAGATTTGATAGGATTTGATTAAGATATCAGTTTTATTTGATTTTATTTTCCTAGAGATTTGATTAGGATTTAAGTTTTATTTGATTTTATCTTGTTCGTACATGGTGCCCGTAGGTTTTTCGAAATAATGCTTTATAAGCATGTTTTATAATAATGAAGAAAGAACTGCTTGATAATATAAAAGCATATAATTTGCTTCTTCCAAATCTTTCTTGCGATTCATGGGAGCGAGTGTGTGATTAGCCTGGGTATGGAGCCCAAATTCTTTATCAAACAATAATTTAATTCCCAAATCCTCAAATCTCCACCACAAAATCCTAAATCCCCTTCCATCTTGCGTTGGAATGTGTTTTGTTGGGCTTTATCTGTTTGAGTTGAATGCAATTTTCTCACAGTAAAACTAAAATCAATCTACCTCTTTCCCCAAGTCGAGGAGAGTTTGGAGAAGAAACAGGTCTTTAGGATCATGGCAAACCCCTGTTACCCATAGTTTTCTTCACTAGGATATTGGCACTAGTTAGGAGAGGTTGGCATCGATAAGTTAGCAATAAGTCATAAAACTTACTTAAATTCTTCACATAGTTCTATTAAGCAAATAATCCCATTTGGATATGAAAATACTTAGATGGTGACAAGTGAAGCTCTTAATCTCATCCTTAAATTCTATGAAGGAATCTTAGTTTCCAAGAAGAAAAAATTTTATGTAATACTCCCTCTTGTCATGGCAAACCCTTACTGACGCAATACGGAGGCGAAATTAGGATTAGGGTTTTGAAATTATGGTTTTTTCTAGAGGGATTGGGGAAGAAATAATAAATTGGGAAAAACTTTTGGGATTTGGGAATCCACCCAGGCCCACGCCCACTCTCCACGAATTCACGAGGAAAGATTTTTTTACTCAGCGAATTCCACGCCAGAGATTTCTCAAGAAAATTTCTCAAAATATTATTCATCTTTTTTTTTAATACTTCATACAACCCCTATTTATAGGGAAGCCCTAACAAACAGAATCTTAATAAAATCCAAACTCCTAATCAAATCAAATATCTAGTACAATCCAAATCCTAATCAAATCTAATCTAATCTAATCTATTCCTAAATCAAATTTGATCTCCATCACTTACTGTCATAGAACTTAGTTTATGATATAAAAAAAAGTTTACTTAATAAGAAAAAAGTACCTCATCTATCAAAGTGGGATCAATTATAGATCTCTACGAAAAACTTAACAAAGTTATATGACGGCTGCAAACATGTTGATCTCAACCCTCTCTTAACTAGTGCCAAAATCCTAGCAAAAAGACTATGGAAATAAGGGATTGTGATGATCCTAACACACTAAATAATGTACAGTGCCTACAAATTACAAGCACTTCCACAATAGCAATGTTGTCTCCTTCATTTTCCACTGACTTGAAACAACTGCTTTAAATATCAGTCGATATCTAGTTTTTGCCCCCTAACTGATATAATATATATGTTTTTATACCGTTTATCATTTTGGACCCAAATTGACCAATATATCGGCTCGAAAACGAGATATCATACAATACTTCAGCCTCGAAATATTGCCGATAATCAGAAACATAACATATTTTTTTAATTATGCAAAAAAATCTAGACTCTATCGATTAGCTCATAAATCTAATAACATATATACATAAGAAAGAAATAGAACTAGGGCTGATAAATAGTCTCGTGCTTTTTCATTGATTGTTCCTCCATTATGAGGAGTGATCGTGAAATGCAATACCAGTTAGCAGTTTTAGCAGCAGCGGTCAACAGTTACATATTTATTGATTTTATTTTTGTATTTCGAAAGTTGGTCGTTCATTTAGTATGCATTTGAGAAAATTCTACAAATGTCAAGTTATTTATAAACACAATGCAAATTACTAAGATAGGTATCTTTTCAAATCCTAACTTGTTTTAAATTAGTTTATATGGTTTATGTAGGCATAACATGCACATTTATCATCCAAGAACTTCGACAATGACATCTGATATTTAGTAAATATTGTGATATATCATCCGATGTACAATATCCAATATAGAATTTGGCTAACCATTATTATCACATGTTCAAAACACTGCTTGGAACAATTAGTTTTTTTGTCTTATGAAAAAAGTCTTGTTAGTTCTGGTGGACTGCTATAACTCTAGAATCAAACCAACATTCAAAAGAAAGACTGAGAGTTATTTAGGGTGGATAGGATTAAAACCTTTCGTGGATATATATTTAGACCACCATGCATCAACCTAAGCTTTTGGGTGAAGTATGTATTCGTCCTCCAAGATTCAAGTTATGCAGTAAACACTAAAAAAAAAAAAGAAAAAGAAAAAGAAAAATCCTCCTCAGCCTTTTCTATATTCCACGAATCCACGTGATAATATAAGCATCTTCTCTCATCCACAGGATGGAAGTAGTTACATATTCCAGTAAATATAGTTATTAGCCCACCACTCATCCACTTAAACTTTTAACTAAAGAGGTTACACATGGTGAAGGAATATCTCATGTTCTCCAAAAGTAGACAGAGAAAAATAAGAAAAAGAAGAAAAGAGAGGACAGGGGACAAAACCAATCTTCAGTTTCACCAAGACAATCGTTTCTCATTAAATGACTTTTTTAAAAAAAAGATTTCAGCTTATATAAGCTTTTACAGGATAAAATAAATACTAAAAAAAAACTAATTATACCAACTAACCAACTACAAAAACAAAACCCAATTTAAAAGAAAGAACTGAAGTGTATTGTCCACTCAATTAACAATAACTGTGACCTGAACTGTAACATCACATGTCTAAATCCTGTACACAGTTTCAAACATAGCTTTAGCAACTACTAATTCAAATCAAATTTCCTAAAAGGTTATTATTGGCTTGGACATTCTTGTCTGGACTAGGACTTCTTGGATTTTTCTTTTTTTTTTAATTTTTGACATCATTGGTTTTTGGACTCTGCATAAAATTTTGCATCTATTTTGATATTTGGTTTCAACACGTAATTGGTCTTGAAATCTAGTGTAATTGGTTACACTTAGACTTTAATCGAACTTGGATTCTAGAATCCTAATCTAAGTACAATTAATATATTTTAGGTAATTCAACCTCCAAAAATAGTCCAAGTGGGGAATAAAAAAATTGGACTTGGCTTCCTCTTGGAACTCTCTCTCAGCTTATTAACTACTATTGATAAATACTATTTATTAAAAAATTTATAATTATTTTATTATAACTAATTAATAATAAATGATAAATTTACATATATAAAATAATAATAATAATATTGCAATACTAATTAATTAGTGCCAATTTAGCAAAACAATTAGTATCGCTCTTGCTAACTTATTTCAAAGACATAATAATAAGTAATCCTATCTATCAAACATTCAAAAAGTTAACTTATTATTATTAAATTATTAATTGAATTAGTTAACAATTATAATTATTTAATATTATATAAGGAAATATTATTTAACATTATGAATTAGGATTGTTACTAGGAACTATATCAATTAATATTATAATATAATATTATTGCACATTTTAAAGTTAAAATAATTGCCCAATAACATCAAAAGTCCATAAAAATGTCCACGTTTCCAAGTTATTCTATGATCCGAAGGCCAACCAAATAGCTAAGGTTCCATCCAAGGCCAGAAAAAGTCCAAGTTAGACACTAGTCCTAGTTTAAGCTAAAAATTCCAAACGATTTTTTTTATACACAGCCCGTAAACATATCTCCCAAAAGAAATCCTAACTAATCCAATGAACTGCTCTAGAGTCTTCCACAAAAAATAGAAAGTTCTAGCATTCCTCTAAGAAATCAATTAAATTAAAAGATACAATACACAAATCCAATTAAGTGTTTTAAAAGATGAAGAACGATGAGAAAAGATGGTATCATATGCAAACATCTATAACTGCAACCAGGCAAATAAATTATAAAGAGTCGAAGAATTACCGGTAAATCATACTTGAGGATACAGTTTTTGCTTGTTACACTGAAATATATACCAGGAACCTAGTTAACAACAAATAACATAAACAAAGGATCTGGGAGACAATTCAAGTAAGAGCATATGCACCTGAAAAGCGATAATCTTTTGCCTAGTGATGCTAGAAGGACAAGTCCATCAGGAAGGATGCGCATATCTCTGACAACCCCAGTGTTGGAAGGAAGGTGAACTATATCTATTTCATTTGGACGTAATAAACTAATCTGCAAAATAGAAGGAAAAGAATTTAACAATAGCCATATTTGAATAATCATTTATATTAATTATTAATCTCTGATGGTTAAAAAAAAAGTTAACCTTATTCAGCACATGATCTCCACTCACTCCAGGTGCCTTCCCTGATATGATTAATAGCTGACTTGATGCATCTAGTCCCATAACTCGGGCACCATCTAACCTGAACTCCTTCTGCAAAAGAAAGTAGTTAATGACATCATCACTATCAATATAGGAAATTAAAGATAGATCACAACAGGCAAAAGAAACAGTTCGAAATATAAACCTAAGAGCCCTGATTATAGAATAATTACAAAGCTGTTGATGACAGATAAATATATGACTGTAGTTACCTTTCTTTGTAAAACCTAATCAGCATATGACAATGGTAATAAATGTTTGCACAACAAATTAAAACTTAAATTACAGAATTTTTTATAGGAGGAATCAACTATAACTCCTTCAAGGAGACAAAAAACGAAAAGAAATTGAAGAGGAAGAGAAAAGGATGTAAAGAGAAGGACAAACCATATAAAGATCTAATCGTCATGGCAATACATCTACTCTTTAGAACTGAATGCCCAAGCCAAGACCTCAGTATAGTGTAACAAATAAAAAAAATAAAAAAACTAAGCTCATCAGTTTATGATCTTTATAGAAGCACAAGAAGCTCTTAGGTCCAGCTAAACAGCTAGAGCTAGCACAAGCAAGTAAACTGGTAGTACACTACAGACACACATCAAAGAATCAGAAAACGAATTGTCAGCAATAAGAATCTGAGGTTTTCAACGCTCAAAGGTAGCCATCAATACACTGGGATTGGATTTTCAATTATTTGGCAAATGTCCTGCAGCTCAAGCCAGTTTAATGACTTTGCCTTGATAAATCTGTTGATTTCTAACAAGCTATCTTATAAAAGATTATAGTGGAGGGATCACTCATCACGTTCCCCTTTAGGCCCTCCATACTATATTGTTTATAAGTTACAATCTACTTAACTGCACCTGAATCAAGTTCCAAATGCTGAACGATTACTTCCATTTCATTATTTAAAAAAAAAAAAAAAAAAAAAAAACAACACATCCTTTTGCATTCTGCATGCCTTAGCAAAATATTTAGCAGCTAAACAAATTATGAATGAATAAGCATAATCCTTCATTCAACAAGGCATGAATATACCCCCCAAGCTTCAGTTAACAGCAACTGACCAATATTTTCCAGATTACTAACACCTAAAGTTTAAACAGCACTTTTGTGAACAATTACGAGTTTGGCATTCATTTAGGTAAATAAGCTCTTAAAGTTATTCTAAACAGCTAAAACAAACATTTTAAAGTGGCATGTTTTGATATCCACAAATAAAAGGACAATATGCCAATATTCATTGAAAACATGCAAATTTCCATGAAAGAGAATGCCAGTCAAATAACTACAGCCTACAGGTTGAGATCAGTGTAGGTCTGAAAGATATGCAGCTGGTTCTGGGATTAAGAAAATCAACTTCAGATAGGTGAATTATGCACAAAAAGAAAGAGCTACAGTTAAATTTCATAAAGGGAGGATATTTACAGAGTTTCCATACACTGACGAAGCCAAGAGATCCAACAGTGAACGGGTACTAGTTCCTAATGTATAACAAAAATAGAGAATAATGAAATTTTCAAAAAAAAAGGAACGAAACTTGTTGAAACAGAATTATAAAAAATAGAATTGATACTAATTACAAAGATATAACACCCAAAGTCAAGTACTATTAAATCGCCAGTTTGGTAACAGTGATGGACCTGTAAAACAAAGTTGCAACGACGAGATCCATCTTGACAGAAGTTTTGGGAGGAAAACCTGTTTTCTGTAAGCAAAACAAATGAATGAGATCAGAAACAAGGCAAATAATAACAAGTAACTTCTTATATATAATTTTAAAAATACAGGAGTAAACAGCAATCAGCATGCATGCAACAAAGAAGGATTAATGGCACGTCATCCAGCATTACCAGATGATGTTTCTACTGGCGCACTGAATCTCTCATCAAAATATGCACATAGCCTCCTCTGTGATCCTCCGGAAGTTGTACGGTCTAAGCATAGAATTTTCTACATAACCATCTCCAATTTCACATATATTCCCAAAAAAGTGTGATGCAATGAACAAAATATCATATAACCACCATAGTAACATAAAGTGCATAGAGTAACCTACCTGTCTCCCAGAGCTCTCATTGTTCACAGGATGCATCTGCAAGACATAAATACAATATGAATAAACACCACATTGACAAAGAGACATATAATTACCCTTGAACAAGGACTTTTGTGAATCAATATACAGCTTTTAAAATGATTAATAGACGTCAGAAAAAGATAATTTATTAGTTGTTAAATATTACAAAATTAGAGTACAATATCAGCAATAGTTCTTTATGTAACATACAAGCCTTCTTTACCAAAAATAATTGCATGATGTCATTTATCACTATTTTCATGCCTGAGAAGAACAACTGACGGCAACCAATGCAGCTACAAAAAAACACCAGAAAAAGTAAAATTTTCTGAGCTAAAAGTAAACATGTACCTTATGCTTCTTTATCTCCTCACGCAACCTGAAGTTCTATGTAAAAAAAATATAAACACAATGTCAATGGAAAATATAAAACCAAATAAAGATAAAACCAATTAACTACTTATGTGTACAAGATGTGCAAATATAATAAAACAAATTAAAATAGAAATCCTAATCAAATTCTAACTAAAAGTCTCAACTAAAATAAATGACAAAAACTAATACACATGGAATTTGATTCCCATCAGATTCATTATTCAACATAATCATAGTAGTGAAAATTGGCATACAGAGATAATATTTTTGGTATGTTTAAATCTGAATCAAGATTTAGTATAGCAATAGTGTACAAATAGATATTTATGCAAAGAGGCAACACATGTATATGCACATATGTACCTACACACACAGATATGCAGATACATGTGTTTCCCCATTAAACATTGAGTTCCATCAGTAACTAGGTAGTAACAGTGACATTGAAGGAGAATTTCTATGCATACAGCAGTCACATGCATACACAAATATACACCTCCATGTATGCACATATGTTGAACACCACCCCCCCCCCCCCCCCCCCCCCCATTAAACAAAGAATTCAGTAACTAGCTAGTATTGATGACGTTGAAAAAGAAGGGAAATGCAGCAATAGTCACATAGTTTTCATTAATGTAGCACTGAACAATGTACTAAAATGTTGAGAGACGGAAAGGGGAAGAAATTGAGGAAGAAGACATGTAGGTGTAGCGAAAAAAGAATGAAAGAAGATAATTCAAGAAGATTAACATAATTATTGTAAAGCATCTAATAAACAACATGCAAGAACCAAAATTACCTCCAAGGTAAGGGTTTCATTATTTTCACGTAAAGAGAGCACTTCCTGCAAAAATAAATTTCATTAATTCAGTTAAATAACATGAGATATAAACATAGCACCGCATGAACCGATATATCACCTTCTCTAGAACATCATTTGGGACCACAATCACAGGAGCATATAAATTGATGATCGTCTTATGCTTAAACTTCCCATTACATTGTGGACACTGCAAAAACCACGGATACAAAAAAATTGCAGTAAAGAACGCCCTTTAGAGAGCTTAAATAAAACAGAAAAATATCAATTCTTCCACTAACTGGATGAATAGTTACCTTTCCATCACTCTTTCGACATCGTTGAAGCCATTTCTCTAAGCAAGTTCTACCATACACGTGTCCGCAAGGAATACAACTGCACCAAGATAATTGATCAAATTAAGATAAAATAATTTTGTGCAAATGCATGCAACTGTCTGTAAGTAGAAATGATGTATATTCATTGGAAAGAATGAAAATCAATGTAAGCATTGCACAATTCTGCATGAATATATCAATAAAACAAAAGAAAATTTCAGCCATGTATACCAAATACCATCATAATACTCTGATCAAAATATGGCCTGCGATAGTTAACCCAAACCCAAAGGCGTGTAATGAGTTGGTGACTGACATCTAGAAAAGTAGATGGACCAAGCAACATCAATAAATAGAATTCAACCTGAAGCTATTTGGGTAAACTATTTCCCCAAGAAAATGCAAATTAACAACAGAATTCATGTGGGTCATGGAAATCAGTTCAACAATAGGATTTTGTGATACTGGTTACCAAGCAAAATCTAAATTACAATACCTGGCAAGATTTTCTCAACAGCAACACCCAAGAATTCTCCAATTCCCTTGAATGCCCTCATTCCATATTTCATTCTTTCTAACATGGCTAGTCATAGGTGCAGGTACTAGGTAGTGTGGGTGGATGCCCATGCCTAATTTACAAAAAATCTATACACAATCCTCTCTGCCTTGTATAATGTTCCCCTCTAGTTTAATGTGCGCTTTGTAATGGAAAAAGCATACAGTCTAGCTCAAGTGGGAAAACTTAAAAATATGCATGCTTGATTCCCGTGTACTGACGCTGAAAAATATAGAGGCAGAATGCTTCTGCCACTATATAGGTGTACAATAATCATTATGCAATACCTATCTCAAATTTGCAGCTCTCTTTTCTCTCTTTCATCCAAATGGGCTTCTTGCCTAAAGAATTTATACAAATAGGGAATTTGTTAATTCTCAATATAGAATTCTATATAATATCTACGATCCCTAACATTTTGATGATGAATCAATTACTCAAGTCTTGAATAATATCAATGAAGAGTTTAGTATCTTTGTGTTTTAGACTCTTAATCTCAAGTTCGGAGAAAAAAAATGAAGATTGGCAAACCGAGCGTCTTTGTTTATCAATAAAGGAAATGGTTGGAATGTGGAAGCTCCAACCTCCAAGTTGCCCAAGTTCAATTAATTAAAGAGGAGGTAACATCCTAAAAATTTCATTCAAGCTTCATCATAGTTATAAGTCAAAGATGAATCCAAATAGGGAGAAAAAACAAGTTAAAGGTGTCTCTCTACTCTAGAATAACTTGTATAAGTGAGTAATTAAAGGGTTTTTAGGATATGAATCCCTAACAAATTTCATATTTAAATATTAATCCTAAGTAAAGGGTTTTTTGGATATGAATCCCTAACAAATTTCATATTTAGATATTAATCCCTTATAAATTGTTATTCAAATAATAGTTCCCAAAGTCCCCCAACAAATATTTTATCTAAAATACCAACTAACCCTGAATAATAATAATTAAACATGATACCAAATTTATTCAATTGTTCCCCACTAATAAATCAATTTAAGTTACTATTATTATCGGATGCTCTCATTTTCTCTCTCTGTTTTCTCAGTTCGACATGCAGAAACATAAAGAGAATGAAAACACTTTCATTAGTTATCAACATGAGTTCTAACTTCGGAGATACTACAGTTAGCAAACATTTCGGATGATAGTGGTTCCATTTAGTATTTAATCACCGTAACTTTAACGATATATTCTCCAAATTTGGAACAATTTTTAATTTGAGTGATTATTAACAAATGATCATAACATTATTTGAGCCTAATAGCCAAATAACAATTTGTTAGGGACTAATATCCAAATATAAAATTTGTTAAAGACCATTATTCTAAAACCCCATAATTAAAATATACTTTGATTGACATAGATTAGAAGTCCTTTGAGCCTTATCTTCCTTTTTCATAATATTGGACTTTCCTACTCATAATAGACATTTACGACCCTATTGATTCATTTAGAATTTATTTGGAACTGAATTCCTTCTCAATTTCAATATTGTCTTTTGGCAGATATTGTTCTACCAGACATTTTTCTCTCATGCCCGAAAGACTTTCAGCTCAGTGTGCTTGATCCGGTTTTCCTAAATTAATATTATCTCAACTCTATTAGTATCCCTTTGTTTGACCAACACCTGAGCTCAATTCGCTTGTTTATCCTTTGTTTTGAGTCAAAGTTTCAATAAAACTTATCTTGAACTTTAAACTAGACTTGATCGCTTCACACATCAGCTTGTGCGCCATAAAAATTGCGAAGCCAGGATTCTAGCTCAAGGTTGGCACAAAAGGCCATTCAAGGTAACATTTGAATACTGAAGCAATAAATTAGAAGTACGCACATTAGTTTTCTGGAAACTTCAAGGGCGACAAATGCAGCCCTGGGAGAAGTTCCAGTTGATTATTTGAATCCTCAGGAGGGGATCTCTAGCAGTTGCACATAGAGAGAGGCCCGACCTTACAAGATCTCTGTGTTTATACTGCATTTAATTGTTTGTGCTTTATTTCATTGTCACTGCTGTTTTTTTAGTGCTTTCTAAGAACAAGCTATTCTACCAAAAAAGTTCAGTTCAACCAGTTGTCTCAGAAGCAAAATTGGGGTTATTCCTGCAATTGATTCTATATCCATAGTCAACCCCCTCCCCTCCAAACAATACCAACATAAGGTAATAGGGAAGATTGCCTTTTTCTGCACCGATAATTTCCTCAAGCCAACAATTTTAGGTTTTCTCTCTCTAGTTGCATAATGCATATCAATGCATTTTGTCAATAGACCACCATACCTAAATTTCCAACACTAACATGATGAGGGCCATCAGAAGTCCAGAACCCGAGCCAAATCAGCCAATTAATAGACACCAGCCGATCTAACTAGGATCTACAATCATTGCCACCCTTTCCCCAATCTCCTCTCCCTTTCCCCTCATCCTCCGTATCAACTGACAGGTGTTTATGGCCAATAAATCATTAATATAAGACCTATCCTCAAATTTATAGCTTCCTTTTGTTTTCTTTTAAGTTTCCCAAAAATTGAATTTTTCTTTTCCCCTGCAGTAACAAGTCCCACGAGAAGGGAAAATAATAATAATCATAATAAGTCTTAACCTCAAATTATTTAAATAAACAGCAATTTGGTGTAATTTACTACCCAAAAAAACGATAAAATCCAAGCTCCCAACATACCAAACTCGATGAGGGCCAGCGGAAGTCCAGGGCTCGAGGCAGATCGGGCAATTAGGCGAAGCCGGCCGATCCGACTGGGACCCACAGCCACTATTCCCCTTCGCCTCTCCTCGACCTTCCTCTTCATCCTCCTCTTCTTCGTCTCTTTGATCTTGATCCGGCAGAATCTCAAAGATATCGACGTCTGGCGGGTCTCGGTCGGGCGCCGCCTCCGCTAACGAGGACTCCACCGCCGTGTTGAAGGACTCGGCGTTGGGATCGAAGTCGTCGTCGTCTTCGTCTTCGTCCTCCTCTTCTTCGTCTTCGTATTCTTCTTCTTGTTCGTCGTCGTCTTGATTGGGAGGGAGAGATGGGTTAGACGCCATGGATTGGGGATTCTGAGGGCGCGAGATGGAGGGAAACCCAAAATTTGGAAGAGGGCCTTTAAGATCAGGAGACGCGATCCTACGCTACAGCAGATGGACGGCGATTTGCGGACTTTCTAGAGGGGCACACCATTTTTTTATAGTGAGCCCAGTGCTGCTCGTGAGCCCATCCTCTCTTCTCAAAAGATAGGGCCCAATGAGCACACTGTAATTTCAAAAATATTCTCGATTTTTCTTCTTCTTCCCCTTCTCTTTCTCTTCTCTAAATCTAACTCCATCTAACCCTAAACTCTCCTCTCCCCGTATCCTCACCATAGGAAAAATAGTGTGCCTTTAGAAACTCCCATTTGGTTCTATCCGCACCATAAAATCATGAAAATCTATAGCAAAAATTTGTTTCCTCAAATTCTTGGAAGAAAAGAAAGAAGGAAAAAATGGAGATAGGGAGATTTTAAGTGGATTTGGACAATTTAATGGCATACGACCCACCTCACGTTTCCAATCCGTCCATTCGTCAAGATATTTAAAAAAAAAAAAATTCAATCTTTGCACCAAATTTGCTTGACTTTGCTTCTAGTGTTTTTTTTTAAAAAAAAATTACAACAAGCAATAAAGTTCTGATTTTGGATAAAATTTCAGGAAGGAACTGACAAAGAAGTATCTTAAAAAGGGGACGGAGTTAGTTCAGGCCATTGCGGATGCCCTCTTTAGCTTGCCGACGAGTGAGGATCCAGATGGCCCTCTTGCTCATCTTCCTCGGCTTCCCACTAGGTTGCCTAGAGGGAAGCATGTAAGTTGTTTGTGATATTGCTTAAGTGAACTTTTTTCATTTTTTTCAGTTTTTTTTTAATGGACATATTGTATATTAGAGTTGGCGGCCTCATCGGATGGGGCTCGAGCTCCATTTCTTTTTAGAGTTTTGCTTGTTAATAATTTGAGTGGGAATTTATTAGAAAATTGCCTCCTTTGTTCTTTTGCTTGTTTGATTGCAACTATTTTTGGGATAAAATATCCTAATACTTTTTGACCATACTTTGGGTAATACTCTTCATCAATGATATTGAAGTGTTATTTTACCCAAAGTATGGTCAAAGAGTATTACCCAAAGTATGGTCAAAAAGACTTATTTAATTTCGTCCGGACTAGCAGTCCGGATAATATCCCTTCTGTCCAGATTGGAGGTCCGGACTTCCAGTCCTGACAGAAGCCCACTGTCTGGACTTTGAGTTTGTCCGGATAGAAGCCCACTGTTCGGACTTTGATTTTTTTTTTGGTTCATAATTTTTATCAATTCGTACCGTTTCTAGAATTTTTGAGTAAGAAAAGGCTTAATAAAATTAATTTTCAAATTTAATTTATGAGATAATTTAATATAGGTAAAAATTTGAAAGAATAATTGTGGGTTTTAAGTTTTTTTTTTTTCTTTTCTTTTCTTTTCTTTTTGGGTTAACTGAACTACAGTTTGAGAAAAGAAGAAGAAGAGAGACTACAGATAGGAATATTTCAGTCTAAAAAATTCGATGGTAAACTTGTAATATAAAAGAAGTTTTTAAGTGGGCTCACTAAGAAAAATGGTGTGCCCCTCTAGAAACTCCCGGGTTTGCCTAGAAGTTCTATTTGATGGTGGACCCAGATCCGATCAGTTAGTGCCCAGTAATAGGGGAACTTCTAAAGGGGCACAACTTTTTTCCTAGTGAGCCCAGTGAAAACTTAATATAAATAACAACTCTACCATCCAAAATAAATCTCCAACTTACCCTTCTTCCCTCTCCCACTTCCTCCATCCGTCTCGCGCGCGCAGCAGGTAAATTTTTTTTTTTTTTTAAAGCTAAAAAAACCCATTTCAATCTCCTTATAACATTTTGTTAATTAGAAATTTGAAAGGTGATTATTTTCTTTGTTTTGTGTATTTTCATTAGAAATCAAAACAAAAGAGAAATTTTTGAGTTGTGTCGAACGAGACGTCAATTGAGAATACAACGATATCGTTGGTTTCATTCGACGATCAAAACACACTTGAGGTTTGATTCCATCTTCTTTGTATTAAATTATTTGAAATATACCTTTAGATTTTGATATTCGTTGAGTATAATGAAATTAAGATTTTAGAAATCAGTTTTCTGGTCGATACGGTGCGAGAACTCCGGGGTTGACGTCGCGGTGCGGACTGAAAGGCCGCCCAAAATAACACGGGCCGGACTTAGAGTCTGGACGAAGAGAATTTGTTCGGACTCTAAGTCCGGACAAATTCTTTTTGTCCGGACTTAGAGTTCGGACAAATTCATCTCATCCAGACTGTAAGTCCGGACGAAAGGAATTTGCCCAGACTTAAACTCTAGACAAATTTTTTTTGTCCGGACTTTAAGTCCGGACAGAGTACTTTTAAAGATGGTTTCTTTCCGTAAGAGTGTTATCAATTATTAATTATTAATATTATTAAATTATTGGAACACAGGGTTATAATTCGACGCAGAGTAGGCAAGTCGATAATGAATTAGTTGTCGATTATGGTTTGGACTTCACAACAAATCAGGTATGATATTATGTTTAGAATCTGGTCATATTGAAATTAGAATATTTCCACTAAAAAAATGTTTTCTGTCTATTATGACTATAGATTTTTACAAATCAAGACGAACTTTGCCGGTGGGTGCGCGATATTGGAAAGAAATCAGGATTTGTCATCATGGTTTCAAAATCTGATACTGGAGGTCAATTGAATAAGGGGAGAATATGGTTTGGATGTGAACGGGGTGGACAACCAAGATTCAAGAAATTAAAAAATGATGAAGGCCACAGGGGCAGTAAAAAATGTGGATGTTCTTTTCGATTAAAGGGTCAACAGATATCAATAGGGGGCCCCGAATATAACCTGACGGTTTTATCCGGTGTTCATAATCATCCAGCAGCAGATTATTTCGAAGGCCATTCGTATACAGAAAGATTGTCTGAAACCGAGACAAATGTTGTGCTCGAAAGTCGAAGTATCACGTAAAGCCGAAAGATATACTGACAGTACTGAAGCAAAAGGATCCACAAAATGTTTCGACAATGAAAATAATATATAATGCACGACACAAGTTCAGAGTCAATGAACAAGGAGGTCGAACGCAGATGCAACAGTTGTTACTAAAAATTTCTGAACTCAAGTATATCGAATGGCATCGAAGCAATGATCAAACAGAATCAGTAACGGATCTTTTCTGGGCTCATCCTGTTGGCATCGATCTTCTCCGAGCATTTCCAGGTGTTATTATCATGGATTGTACCTATAAAACAAACATGTACAAATATCCTTTACTAGAGATGATTGGAGTAATCTCAACGAATATGTCATTTTGTATTGCTTTTGCCTTTCTTGAAAAAGAAAGGGAAACAAATTATTCCTGGGCACTTGACAAGTTGCGTGGACTGTTTCTGAACGATGTATATCCAAGTGTCATTGTTACAGATAGAGATTTATCGCTTGTTTATGCAGTTAAGCTGATATTCTCGGCTAGCCGGCATCTTCTTTGTAGATGGCATAGTGTTGACAAACTGCAAGAAATTGCTAGAAAAACAGAGTGAGTGGGAGAAATTTTTCTTAATGTGGAAGCTGATAATGCTATCTGATTTTCTAGACGCATACAATGTAAATCTAAGCAATCTAACAGACGATTTCCAAGGAAAACCTGAGGCAGTTGACTACATTCTGAAAACATGGTTAAATCCACACAATGAGAAGTTCGTGGCTTATTGGACAAATATGTGTCAACATCAAGACAACGTGACTAGCAACCGAACAGAAAGTGCCCACGCAAAATTGAAGAGACAATTGCGAACTAGTCAAGGCGATTTCGAAAAGTGTTGGAGTAATATACATACATTACTTGAACTTCAACATACAGAGATTAAAGCATCTTTTCAAAAAAGTTTGACCATCGTTAAACGATGTTTTATGCTGGCAGAATTTAAGGAATTACGGGGCACAGTATCAATCCATGCATTGAATTTGATTTTAGCCGAAGTAAAGAGAACTGAGTCTGTTGGAGTCAACCCTGCTGATTGTGGTTGCATCATTCGACAAACTCACAACTTGCCATGTGCTCATGAGATTGCAATATACAAAAAAGACAACCGACCAATTCCCTTGGATTGCATTGACCAACATTGGCGGAAGCTTGATATGTCTGCGAGTAAAGCATTGGTTGTTGAAGGTGTCGGGTATCAGAAAGATGTTGAGGTTTTTATTCATAACTTTATTAAGTGTGATAATTAAGAACGTACTCGAAGATTGAGGAAATTAAGGGAAATATCTAATCCAGTTTGTTCTTCATTGGCGGATCCTGTGTCCAAGGTGATCGAACATACAGTTGGCCGCAAAAGGAAACTTGATATTTCGACACGAAGGGATCCGTATGCGTTTGAGCTAATAGCCTCTGGCTCTGATAGTGCTTCTCCAAAAATGACGGCATTGATTCCCCGCAGCGACCGTAAACCATATAAGTTAATTCCAAGAAGGCCGCATATGACCAAGGTTCGCTATTATATATAACTAATTCTTCCTATATTTCACTTGAATTTATTATAATTATAATTTTTTTGTTCCAAACAGAAATCGAAAATTGTTGCCAAGAGCGCCCCCCATGATTTGCCTGCAGACCATGCGGAACAACTCTATCAAGCTCCAACTCTTGCAGAACCTGTTCAATTCTTAGCAGACACAGATCCTGCTGGTAGTATGACCGGAATGTCCGTACCAGAACTGGAGTTAAAACCTTGTCCCAAGCCCGATTTGAAGTTCGAAAACTCATTGCCTGGATTTATGTTGCCATATATAGTAGATGTTCGCGATGTCAAGGCCGACGGAAATTGTGGGTTTAGGGTTATCGCACACAGCCTTGGTATGGGGGAAGATCAATGGATGCAAATCAGAAAAGATTTGTTGGTTGAACTCGATACAAATTATGTCTCCTACATTCCATTATTTGAGAGTATTGATCGGATTGTTGAGCTCCGAAAAGCACTAGATTATTTTCGGGACTTTCCAAAGGTCGACTATTGGATGACGATGCCGGACATGGGACATATTGTCGCTTCCTGTTACAATATAGTCATTTTCTTCTTATCCAACGAGCAATGCCTTACTTTTTCGCCACTCAGAACTCCCCCTCCTGTCGCAAATATCCAACGCAAAGAAGTGACCATGGCATTCGTTGCGGACTATCACTTTGTACATGTAAGCACAATTCATTGTTGTTAAAATTAGTTTGATTTAACTAATAATATGCTTATATATGGTTATAACATCTTTACTATTAGGTGTCATTGAAAGAATTTCATCACATCCCTCAAATTGCATTGAATTGGCACCGACACCATGATCCCATTGCATGAGGATGGGAGGTACCGTACTTACAATGGATTGAACAGTTCAAAAGGATTGTACCATCTTCGGTTGCTACACAAGATGTTATTGAGTTGTAATTTAATTTTGTTACTCGCAGACGAGTTAATTTTTGGTTTTAATTTGTTGTATATAAGTTGTGACCAATCACTTGTATATCTATTGTATACTCGGTTGTGTCGGACTTATCCGCAGCTATATCAGTTTGATCAAAACACTATCAGCGTGAGATGTATCCGTGTATCAGTGTGTTAGTTAACTACTGTATCATTGTTGTGAAATTAACCATATTTTGTGAAATATTGTATAATTAAATGTATTTATACGTCATTAATATGGCGTTACATTGGGTCGACTAATGATTTACCACTTTATTATGTAAAATATAATGGGTAAGACAGCGGGTTCGGGATGGCCGTCGTTCGGACTGTCAGTCCGAACGAAACCCGTTCGTTCGGACTGCCATCCCGAATAGTGGCCATCAACTCGGCCTCTGAATATTCCAGTCATTAATTGATTTATTTAGTTGTAATGAAAGTAACGCCAGTGTATGGACTTTTATTATTAAGTATTTATATATTATTATTGGAATTTAGGCAAGGAAGTAAGAAAACATACAATTAAATACCGATACACATCACCAACCTATTGATACACTGATACATCAATCATTGCAATGCAATGATACACCTACACACAATAATTTAACCGATATAATGATATAATGGAACATGGATACTCCGATACATTGATATTTCGACACAACTATGATACAATGAAATAGTGTTTATATTAAAACGAGAAAAAGCGAACAAGAGAGATCATTACATAGAAAAAACCATAAATTCAACATAACTTGATATGTTTGCAAGAAATAATTTTACACCGGCCACTTCAAGTTACATACATTATCCATATCATTACATAACTCGTGCAATGATCACTGTCTCCTTGTTTTTCTCGGGGGATTACATCTGCTTCTGGTTCGAGTCATAATTGCCGTATCGGGTGCATTAGGAGTGGATTGATCTGGTGTTGGTTCTTCCGCTTGCTCTTGTGCTGGTTCTTCTGGCTGAGTACAACCGGTTAGCACGGCTTTGATCTTTGCAAGTGTAGTAAATAACAATTCAGATCACTTCTTGAATGCCTTATCCCCTTGCGCAAGTAATGGATCGATTATTGCTTCTATGCGTGCATATCTCTGTTATATTAATGGACGCAAAAACAATAAGCAGCAGAAGAACTGGTTAACCGTATTGAACATTAAATTATGAAGATATATGGTTATTACCTCATCATCGACATTTGCCCAGGTTGCTTGACTTCCTTCCTCTGCTGGGGGTTCATCTGGTGCTACTCCAAGGAAGCGCTGTGAAACTTTAGAGAACCAAGAAATATAATCTGACGTGCAATCAGATGGGTAGTCAGCAATAGACCCACGGTGCTCCAGATACAATACGTGATCATACCAATTTATCCACATCTCCTCAATGTGCTTGTACTTTACCACATAACTATTGGCTGTTATACCCCGTGCTTCACGTAACGCTCAGAATGGTGGAGGTGGAACATACTGTTGACGACCAAACTGCCTTAGTACACGCACTGGATGATACGGCTCAATCACGCTGAAAATTTTCAACGTACCCATAAAAAATGTAATTTCTATGAACGGATATTTCTCTCTATAATTCCGATATGGATCCCAATCAACCTGCATGTACGTTGGATACAAAGAAATACATTAGTTACTGTTACAAAACTTGCAAACTAAATAAGTATATGAAAAGGGGGGAAATATTACATGGTTGCCTGTGAGTTTATCTAGACTTGACCGAATAGACTGCACATGTGATTGGGAGATATTGTGATCCCGTCTGCTCTTCCAGCGACAAGCAAGTGGTTCACCGGTGGTAAAAGATAGGTTCGAGACCGGCATAAAACTTGGGAAATGAGCAAATATCCAAGCCTGTAGTAGTGTCAAATATACCCCAATCTGAGCAACGTTAGCTCGGGAAGCAAGCCCAAGCTGCCTATATAACCATGCAAGAGCACCAGCACCCCATGCGAACGTATGAACATCTTCGAGATCATGCAGCAATGGTAAGTAATCAATGGAAACTCTCGTACAACTCTTGTCCGCGAAGAGCGTGCAACTAAGAAGATAAAGTAAATAAGCCCTTGCAGCACACCGAATCCTATGTTCGGTGTCAGTATCGACAACCCCGCAGAATTTTTCTTGTAACCAATCTAGTCGAACCGATGCACCGCCTTTGGTATTGAGCTCATTCCACGCTTCATCATAACTGACGCCCAAGGAATGAGTAATTGTATCAGCAGCTTTACATGAAACTGCTGATACTTGTTGGCAGACGGATTTTACAACAACAGGTAAGTCAAGCAAACAGGAAATATCATCCAACGTGATCGTCATCTCACCAAATGACATATGAAATGTGTTTGTTTCAGGATGTCATCTCTCAACAAATGCACTAACCTCAGCAGCGCTAATGCACTGGTAGGAGCATTTCACCAATGGATACAATAAAGACCCACGTACTAATTCCATGAAACGGGTGTTTGGCTCAGGTGTTAACAATGACCATGCACTTATTTTTCTCCAGTGACTAATACATCGAAGTGGATCTCATTCCTGTATATATACTATAGTCTTAACATATGCACACACACAGTAGAGTAGTTTAAGGTTTAAAACGGAAATATTACCTCATTTTTTAAAACGAAGAAAGCAACGTGCGTCTTGAAACTTTTCAGTACTGATAAATCAACTGGAACCCGGTAATTTGACCCATGAAGATTATCTTCAGAGCCTTCTGCATCAGTATTCCCTTCTTCTAGTCTTTCACTATCATATCTCATCAAATTCGGAGTTTCTATATTTATTTCAGTATCTACGGCCACTTCGATTGCTCTCTCTCGTATCGGCCGTTGGATTTCTGGTCGAGATACTGTTTTCTTCCTCCTTAACGAGGCCGTCGGTCGAACGCGAGAAGATTCTGCCGGATCCATCTATGTAACACAAAGATATTTCATTTATAGAAATTTTTTATCAAAACAATAAATTTTCTATGAGCAAATAAGTAGTAATAAATTATAATTTGCTACAAATATAATATTTTATCTATTAATTTTCAACTTCTAAATTAATTAATAAATTTTAATATTAACACCTACAATTAGAAAATAACTACTTGTTTCGCAAATTTTACAACTACAATTACAATATTATACTTTCTTCATAATTGTAATCTAAATATTAAATAAACAAAATTAACAAAAAAATTGTACTCGTTTAGAATTTCCCGAATGTAAATTATTATCAAACCATACAAGAAGTTTTCAGTTTTCAAGACAGTTACAGAGCATATAAGAATAAACAAAATAAAACAAAATTAAATTTAAATTAAAGAAGACTTACAGTAGAGCTCAAAAATTCTGAACGGAGAAGAAATCAGGTGTTGGGGTGTGGCAGCGGACACTGGAGGCGGAGGGTGGGGGTGTGGTAGCAGCGAGTGGGGGCGGAGCGCGTTGGGGAGGGCGGAGGGTGGGGGGGTCGGGCGGAGGCGGGTGGGGGAGTAGGGGCGGAGGATGTGGGGGAGGGCGGAGAGTGTGGGTCGGACGGAGCCGGGTGGGAGCGGAGGGGGTAGGGGCGGAGGATGTGAGGGAGGGCGGAGGCGGGTGGGGGCGGAGGGGTAGGGGCGGAGGATGTGGGGGTGGGCGGAGCTGGATTGGGTCGGGCGGAGATGGGTAGGGGCAGAGGGGGTAGGAGCGGAGGGGGCGGGCGAAGTTGGGTGGGGTCGGGCGGAGCTGGGTGGGAGCGGAGGGGGTGGCGGCGGGGGGTGTGGGAGCGGGTTGAAAGGAGAAGAGAGGAGAGGGATCTGAGGTAAGAGAGGAGAGGATGAGAGGAAGTGAGGATTTAGGAATATGAGGGAAGGGTATTTTGGGAATTAAATTGGACTCACTAAGAAATTTTATCTCATTCTAAACTTTAACTAGGCTCACTAGAAAATCTGGGCTCACTAGGAAAAAAGTTGTGCCCCTTTAGAAGTTTCCCAGTAAGAGCCTGGGCCTGGGCCCTGGTCATGTGGGTAAGGGAGCTTTGATCGTTTAGCAGGGAGTTGCCAAAGGAGCACACCATTTTTCCTAGTGAGCCCACCTAACAACATGAAAAGTCCGGACCAAAAATTACACCGATAGATGGGTTCACTGGGAAAAATGGTGTGCTCCTCTAGAAACTCCCGTTTAGCAGGGCACCGAATTATCCCCGTACATTTTCCAACCAACCTTTTAAAGGAGTAACAACAGTTGATGGCTTATATAGTAGCTTATATAATTCCTTTTTGAAGAAAAAGTCACTAAGATATATTACACGGAACCATAAAGAAACTGCTTTTCTAAATAAATGATTTTAAGTTCGATTCAGATTATTTGAATTGGGGGCATCACAGAACTGATATATCCCCAGGGAACTTGAGGGATGATTGGTTGCTTGCACGTAAAATGATTTTATTTACAGTCACTTTTACTATTAAGTTTGCTACTATGTAGTTGAGGTATCAAAAACTTTAAAATTGTTATTGCAACCAGTTGCATGCTTATAATAATTGTAGTAGGGGAAAATAAAGTGCATAAGAGAGTTTTCCTTCTCTCTTTACAAATTCTATTAATTTTATTGACAAATGGATCTCTAAATAAAAAAAGGAATTCATATCTAAAAATTTTTGCAACTTGCAACTCCTAATGCTAAAAACACAATAATGTAAGTTGCAATAACTACAGTAACTTTTATTGCTTCAATTTCAATTACAATAATATAAATTGCAACTTGCAACGTTTGCTCATTAGCAACCAAATGGTCGCTATATGCTATATATAACATGGGGACACCATAAGCTAAGAGAGATCAGGAATATTGCTGCATAATAACAATCCACATTTTCTCTGATGGGTACACAACACCGATGCTTTGGCACCTGGCTTAAAGAGCTCTGTGTAACATCTGACTAGCATATTAACATGAGGACTCTTATAGAAAACCAAGGAAAAAAGAGTCCTGTTATAGTTTCACACAATCCTGATCAACGAACAGCCCCAAGCAAACACACACACACACACACACACAAAACGTATTCGGAGATTCTATACCTACAGATCCCTAACAATAGAAATCTATTTGTGAATGATCCCATATAGCAATCAAAATACCGACTAAAAATTCCCAAAACTGCATATTAAAGCAACAGCTGCACCTCCTATGTTCACCCAGTGGCCACCAATTCTATCGGAAAGATTATAGGTGGCAACATACTTGCCCCCAACTTTACATCTATATTCAACAATGACTTGTTAAATTTCCATATTTTGCTTCTTGCATGTTGTTCACGATAAAAGGTTGGTTAAAATAATAACAAAGAAACAATAAAAATATCTATGATTCTACTTATTCAATACTCAAGAACCAAACAATGAAACATATAAGATTATTCGATAGCTCAACTAAACCTGCATAAACTAAACCAACATATCTGTACAAAATCTAAGCATCAATGTGATGTATGCATATGCTGATACAGGAAAACTATGAAACTTAACTCTTCCCTACCTGCAAAAAAAGAAAAATATATTTTAAAAAAAATAGTGACTGCATTTAATCAAACATCAAAACACAGGTTTTTTATTTCATACAATATCTGATTACAATGTCTCTTTGAGTACTCTTCCACTCAATGCACCTTTCAATATTTTGATAATGCTTTCGGGCTAAGATATCTTTTTGTTGACTTGCAAATATCAGTATGCACCATAACATTTTCCTGGTTACCTCTGCTATTGATTCCTCTTATCCATTTAAGTTTATATATGAAATCGGGTACCGATTCAAATGCATTCCCTCACTGGTTCAGTTTTAGTCATTCCTAAGAATTTCACTTTCAGTTATTTTAAGTTCCATACTAGTTTGGGCAGTTTCGCTCATCTCTACCATCATAACCATAGCCTATTTGGCCTTGTGCTTCACACTTGCACACCCTACCCATTTCATTAACTATTATAAAATTTGAATTAATTAATTAAAACTTTTAAAAAGTGATTGAAAATTGATTTCTCATCCAATCATGTGTTTTAATTTTGAATTGATCTCTATTTTAATGCAACAGGGAGCATTGAAGTTGTTAATGAAGCCATCACAAAAAAATGAAGACTAATAATTAAAAGCAAACACTATAAATAAATGCTTCATAATACTTCTAATTCCCCAATAAAGTACTTTCTCAATCTAAATGCTTTCATAACCAAGTTTTTATTTAAAATATAATATATGTTATATTTTCTTTTAGTCTCATGTCATAATATGGATGGATGCGATACGAAAAGATACAGATGTTGAAGGTCTAAATGAAGACATATTGCACTATAGAAATGAGTGGAGAAAGGTCATCCATGTGATCGATCTAGCATAATTCTCTTTTGGTTCATGTATATCCTAAGTACCTGAAATAAAAGTCTTAGTTGTTGCTGTTGTTTCTTTAATTTCACGTGCATGATGGCCCCAGAAGGAGATCCACAAGGTTGATGCAAGCACCACGTATGACTGAACTGACATGCAATGAGGTGGCAACCTAGAATCTTCTAGGATTCTCTTGTACATACCATATCATGTATGAATTGTATGGAAAAATGTGGAACACTCTAAAGAGTCATTTGTAAGATTATGGAAAGATCTAGAAGCATAATCCTAGTCGTTTAATATATGTAGGCCTCACCTATATATAGGGGGAGGTCGACACTTGTAAAACATCTTCAAATGCAAAGAGTCCCTTCCTCTACTAAGTTCTCGTCTTCTCTTGTGTATTTGAGATATTTGGGCTTACTTAGCCTCTCAAGTTCGAGTGAGTGAGCTAAGTGCCGCATGGGTCCGAAAATTTTAAAAGCCAAATTCCAAGCCCGTGACAATTTGCACATGCCAAAAAACTAGTTTCTTACAATTCTTACTTGGTTTTAGCATAAAAGTAGATAAAAGGCACATATAATCAGTGTGAGCAACAATACCTAGTCAACTATCACCGGCACTGGTGGTGCGCTGCCTTTTGGCAACCTGCATTCCATCTTGCATCCTCCTCATCTCAGCAAACATCATCCTCGCCTCCGTCATCTCGCTCTTCATTTCATTCATCTTGCTCTTCAGTTCATCCACCTCGCCCAGCATGTGTAACACATAAATCAGCTCATTCCTCATGTGGTCCATATCGCTGTTCAGTCTAGATACCTCGTACTGCAGTTCTGCCACCACAGCCATCTCGCTCTTCATTTCAGCCATCTCACTCTTCAGGTCAGCCACCTCACCCTGCAAGTGTGCTGCCTCAACCATCTCGGTTCTTAGTTCAGCCACTTCGTTTTCTAAGTTAGCCAGCCGAGAATTTTGAACCTCCAAACTATCCAACAGAGACATCTCATCTTCTAGATTGGCCACTCTTTCCTGCAGCTCTGCAATTTTCTTCATAGTTGCATCAGTCAACCTCAAAGCATTAGCAGGCTATACTAGAAAAATATGGAAAAAGGAGAAAACCAAAACCTGAGCAGTGGGCACAACCATGCTTCTCTTCTCCAGAATTCGAAGAAAGGCACCAGTCCATGGTGCTGCGCTCTCTCCGCCTTGAGGATAGCTCGCGTAACCGTATCTGAATGAATAAAGCAAGTTTTGTCATAAAGAGGCAGATGGCATGCATAAAAGGATTAATATTAAACTTATCATCATTATTCACTAAGTTATAATGATTATCATCAATACCATCATCATCCAAGGCCTTCTGCGATAAATGAATTTTAACTGCAGACCAAAATTCTAAATGGAATGCAGGTTGGCCGATTTCCAAATCAGGCACAAAGCTACCTTCTAAGATTATTTCAGCAAGCTTTCTAAAGCAAATGGGGTTTTTACATATATGTCCCTTAAATCTTTAAAAAATTTAGTCCTCCAAATCTTCATATTTATAATTTAGTTCCCCAAATCCTTTGAGTTATCACAATTTAGTCCCCCAGCCATATTTTTGGCCCGAATTTCCCGTTATACTCCTGAGTTACTTCACTTTAGTCATCTCTTCTCTCTTCCTCCTCTCTTCCTCTTCTTATTGGGTTTCCCTCTTCATTCTTCTCCTCTCTCTCTCTCTTCTCTCTTCTGGTTCCCCTGATTTACTTCACTTTAAAGATTAACTGGAAGGGAAGAGAGAGAGGAGAAGAATGGAGAGGGAAACTCAATAAGAAGAGGAAGAAAGGAGGAAGATCAAAGGGAGGAATAAAGTGAAACAACTCACGGGTATAACGGAAAATTCAAGTCAAAAATATGTCTGGGGGGACTAAATTGTGATAACTTAAAGGATTTAGAAGACTAAATTATAAATATGAAGATTTGGGGGACTAAATTCTAATTTTTAAAGATGTAAGGGACATATATGTAAAAAACGCAAAGCAAATACAAGAAAAGATAGGTACCCAAGATCTCTGAAAAGCAATTATCTCGCACGGAAAACCATTTAACCCACCAAATTTGCAACTTGCAATACCTAAATGCCATCCTGAAGTAGCTAATAGAAAAGAATCACACTCAAAGTTACATGTAGGTATAAATTCATTAAGGAGCTTTTCAATATCGATCCCTTAAATTTCTTGTATTTAGATATCGGTCCCTCAATTTTTTATATTTTTATTTTAGCCCCCCAATAGCCTTAGCTTACTCAACTTTAATCCCTCTGTTAGTCCTCCATCCACCTAACCTAACAACCCGAGTTAGAGCCTAACCAGGAATAGTAAATGACCAGCCTACTCTGTTGCTCATCATTTTCTTCTAAAGACTCATTAGATCTTCTAAAGAGAAAAAAATGAAGTCCACTCTTCAGGCAAGAAAGCACGGACGTGGCAAATACTTCGTCGCATCCGTATCTGACATGTGGTAGATGCAGACACGAGTCAGACATGGAAAAATTCGCGTTCGACGTGCGAAAACCGCATCTGATATAAAAAAAGAGGGGGGCACGTCCCGACACAGTTGGGACGCGACATCAGATTCGACAATGGCATGCTTGTAATCTTTTTTTTAATTTGAACTAAACGTAGAGTCGAGATTAGGGCATCTCTATCTCCACCGCCAGGAGTATCCTCCAATACCTACCGCCTCCCCCCTCTTCTCCTCTTGCTCCGCCTCCCGGTCGCCTCTACCATCAGTAAATAAGCCCGTCGGTCCAGGTAAAAAAAAAAATTGTGTTAGTATCTAATAGATATATTTGACCTGTTAGTCCAGGAAAAAAATTGATCTATTATTTTTTATATGATGCTATTAGATAATGCAAACATACACTTATGATCTAATTGTTAGCATCTAATTGTTAGCTCTCAATTTTTGATATGATGCTATTGGATTTTGATAGTAGTCCTCAATTATTTTTTGATAAGATGCTATTATTTTGTGATAGTAGCTCTCAATTTTTTTTTTAAAGCTCATCGGCGCATTAATCTAAGATATGTTATGTTTTATCTAAGATTCTAAGTTATGCTATATGTGTAGCTTTGTCATGTATTAGTAGTTATGTGACTTATGTAATATGGGTAGATTTGACATATCTAAGATTCGAAGTTATGTTATATAACTTATATTAATCTAAGTTATGTGGTTATGTCATATGTGTATGTTTGCATTGTAGTTATGTCATATGTGTAATGCAAACATACACTTATGACATAATAATTGCGTATATTTATCCTATATAATTTAATAGAAGTATGTTTACATACATAAAAGTATGTTTACAAATATGTGTAAAGCTATCCTATCTACATAAATAACTTTATGGGTTCTTAATTGTTTAATGTGTATATTAATGATTAAAAAATATATATTTATATTTAATTTTTTTCCTCAATTTTCTCAAAATACCGCTTTCCGTGTCCGTATCCGCACTCGTATCCGTATCCGTATCCGTGCTTCTTAGGAGAGAGGATATATGTTTGAGTTACAATGGAGGAGGGCGGGAGAGGAAGTTATGTTCAGTTTATGATAAGAGGGAGTAATTAGAGACGAGGAATTGAAAGCGAGGATAATGAATTGCGTTATTAGGGAGAAGAGGAGGAATTGAAAGCGAGGATAGAATTGCATTATTAGGGAAAAGAAAGAGAAAAGGTAGTTAGGAAAGATAGATTGAGAGAGAATGCTAATTTGAGTTGATTTATTAGGGAGGGGGGAGAGAGGGAGAGAGAGAGAGAGAGAGAGAGAGAGAGGGAGTTTGGCTAGGTGTATAATGAGAGTCTGTGTTCTAAAAAACTGTTTATGCCTGCATAAACATATGCGGTATTGAACCGCATGCGATTTGGATAAATCGCCCTCTCCATGCAGACAGGGAGTTTATGCGGACGCATAATCGATTATATGGGTTATGCTCCCGCATAACCCGCATAATTTGATTATGCGTTTAAAGGGTTAGCAGGTCTAAGAATGAAAAACCCGACCCGAACCCGTTTCTTAATCAATTAAAACTCTCGACTCCTCGGCTCGTCATCCGCTGAGAAACGCAAAAAAGCCCTAATCCTCTTCTCCCCTCCGATCTCTTCATTGAAGATAGCTTCCTTTTTTGTCACCTTCGCATCCGATTCTTCTCTTCCTTCACCCTCGACTCCTCGACTTGTTTTCGCCTTCGCCTCCGACCGATTGAGCTGAAGGATCGAAGGGCCAACCGGCCAAAAGCCTTCGCCTCCTCGACTTAGTCTTCACCTTTGCCTTCGACTCCTCTCGCCCTTGAGTACAATCGGAGGTCTAGGATCCCACGTGTGTGCCTGCTTGCTCCGACTCCTTTTCTGGCAGTCGCAACCTCATAGGTAAAGAAATTTTCCTTTTTTTTGCAGCTTAACAGAAATTATGGTCAGTATGTACTAACTGAGATCAAATTCTTATGTTGAACAAATATTTTGAAGAAAAAACTTAAACTGCAACTGAGGAAAATTAAATTGGAAAAAAATAGTGTGTGCACTCACTGGACTGTTACTGTTTTAGGAGAAAAAATTAAATTGTGTGAATTCACTGGCAAAAAAATAGTTCAACAAAGTGTGTGGGGACTGTGCTACTGTTGGAAGCAAAAAAATTATATTGTTTTAATTTGTTAATGTTCTAAAACAAATTAAATTGTTGAACAAATATTGTGAACAAATTCTTTATTACTGTTCCAACTTGACATGGGATTTTGTCGCTGTGATGATAAATCCAGGAGAAACAAAAGGACACTAAGAAGGACAACTGCAGTGTGAAGGAGAGGACAAGAGGGTTCGTTTAGTGCGGTTGTTGAAGATGCTTTAGAAGAAGAGGGTGATGATGATGTGAACGAGGATTATGATGATAGCTCTGCGGAGGAATTGGATACACTAGTTCGTTATGAAGACGGTGAGGATGAGTAAGGAATTTGCTAATTGGGATGAACTGTTTTTGATATAAACTTTTATTTTTTGAGCATGTAAAACTATTATTTATGTAGTTGACACAAACTTATATTAGAAATGTGTGGATTATTGTCATATGTTCACTTATGCGTGCATCGTTCACTTGTATATGCTAAACTTTCTTATGTTATTATGGTTGTAATTTTTTATATTTGTACTTTCATTGGTTTTTATTAAATTATTCTTTTCTATTTGCAAGTGAGTGTCGATTTTTGAATCTTTTGATCCATACATGCATCTTTCTTTCTTTTACATTGCAAGTTAAGAGATAAACTTTTCTACCTTTTTAATTTCTTATGTAGAGCCAATTTATCTTCATTTTCCATACGTACAGTCATTATTTATAATTTTTTAGAGTTTTATAACACTTAATATATCTATTTTTATAATTACTATATTAATATATATTAAAATATTATTATTCCGCATGATTTCACGTAATTCGTTTAATCGCTGTATAATCCGCTTATGTGTTATGCGGTTCTCGACTGCATGCATATTGAAAACACATTTTAGAATATTGAGAGAGAATAATTAGGGAGGAAAAGAAATTGGGTTCTCATTATTATGAGAGTATAATTAGGAATGAGAGATGTGAGAGAATATTGAGTGTTGTTATTAGAGATAAGAGTGCGAGAAAGAGAATACAGAGAGAGATATGGAAGATTGAGAGAGAGAATGTTTACTTGAGCAATTAGGGAGGAGCAGAAGGAATTGCATACGGTTCATGAAGGAGAAAGTAATTAGGAAGGAAAGAGGGGAGAGCTGTGTGTAATTATTAGGATAGAGGTTGAAAGTGATGGTATAACTAAGAAAAAAAATAAATAAATAATAAATTAGAAGGAATATTCTTTTGACTTTAGATGGAAGTTGACCTGAGAGACTAAAGTTGAGTAACTTTAGAGTTTTATATTTTCTTTCTTCCTTTTGAATCGCTTTTATATTCTCGTCAATTTTCTATCATCTGCCGCTATTACAAAACTAGTTGCTTTAGCTGCTTTATTTGCAGGCTGAGCTGCCCCATCTGCCTCAATCGATGCCCTCAATTGTCCGACCGAAGTCTACCAACAACACCCAGACTTACCGTAGCCTTCTTTTGTCGAAAAAGACAAGATGAGGTAGGTATAGAAATTGCCTTTGATTCGAACGGGATTAAAAAATAAAGATTTGAAGGATTGATATCTAAATATGGAAGAATTAAGGTATAGACATCGAAAAAACTCATTCATTAAACAGGTCAATAAGGTATCAACAAGTACAATGTAAATTATGATTAACAGAAAAGTTGAAAAGAGAGAAGGAAGGATAATCATTAAATGACAGGAAGAATTTTTTCTACAGTTTTCTCAAATACCAAAAACCGAAGAATCATTAGTTATTATATAAAAAAAAAAAATTGAAGAACCTACCCTGCATGCAACCTAAGGATTTGCAATTTTAACGAATTAAGTCTTGTATTTTCACGTCATATTATTAAAATTACCAAACAGTACTTCCATGACCTGAATTAGGAGATTCCAAGTACAATATTTTATTTAGAGTGAGAGCGAAATCACCCTGATATATCATTAAAATAATGAAATAATAGTAAAGGAGGCAAGAGAGGAGTATTTACAATGACTATATAACAGTCATGTACAGAGAAGGGTCCAGATTACAGTTATAACTATAGAGGCTTTAATTAAGTTAAGCAACTCCAAAACTCTAATCATTTACTACAGAAAAATAAGATTGTATGTATTCAGATTATTCATAAAATACAAGAAATAACAGCAGTGCAAGTAAAGATGGTTTCACAAATACTTCAAACCACAATGAATAACTCTAGTTCAAGGTTTTAAATACCATTATATGTTGCATATATAACATCAGATTGAGGCACCCAAGACACAATATACTGCATAATATCAGTGTGATATTGCCAATATTTCCAATATAACCAACACAATAAGCTTGACATTGCCATTTTCGATACTGTAAATGATCAGCCAGATACCTATACCTGTTTGGATATTTTAAAGCATGCTCTAATTTTTCTAAGATTCAAGTTTGGACAACTTGTCTGTCTAAATTCAAGAGACATTTCAGTTGCTTTATTGTTTCAGGAAGATAGTTAATTATTTTGAAAGGTAAACTAAGCAAAACAAATTCAACTAAATTAAGGTCTTGATCAGTATAAATGAATCAATGAAGATTTTATGAATAAAAAATAAAGAACATACAGTTTGGGAGATGAAGAGCACAAGATTCTACATAAATGTCAAAGTAAAAACTCCACTAGTTCTTTAAGGGCAAAATATACAAAACACTCCCATATTATAGGGGTCGTAGACAATACCCTCTAAACTACCATTTTCTAGACTTTATACTCTTGAGCACTCATTTTGTCAAAATACCCACTACCATATTTCTCAACCCTACTTGACCGCCCAAATACTCCCTTCCTTCTTCTTCTCTCCAGCCAACTAAAGACCCAAATTCTCAACCTTAGAAATTTCAAGCACGCCATCATTCCAATAAAAAAAAAGATGAGAGGGGTGATGGATTTCACTGCTGATCCCCTACTTCTCAATTGACTCGTGCCATTCATCTACATCTTCAAGTTCATCTTTAAAACTTCAATTTTGGAAAGGGAAAAAATATTCTTCAGCCTTTTTTAAAACTCTTTCAAAGAGGAAAGAGAGGTAATTGGGACAAAGAGGGGCAATTTGAGTATAACAACTGAAAAGGGGGCACGTGGCAGTCATGTGCCTCTTTAACAAAGTTATTGATGGGATGGGAATGAGATTGAATGAAAGAATTTCTAGAAAATGGTAGTATATGGGGGTTATATGTCTAGGACCCCTAATAGTACAGCGGTGTTTTGTATGTTTTGCCCTTTTTCTAAATAGCATTACCCAAAAAAAAAAAAAAAAAAAAAGATGATATGGTGCCAATAATAAAGAAACAGATGAATTGACTATTGTACTAGATAATTTCCCCTAAATAACTAACAAAGTACCGAGACAGAGGAATAGAAAGTAGGCAACAGATAAAAGTATATAACTGCAAATTAAACAAAACGATGGCCAATGTAGAGAATGTTACAAAGCAATATCAAGTGCACATGTAGTAATAAAAGGGATTCATTTTGTTAGTGAAAACGTAATAAGTCCTGTTCAAAATCAAGTTCATTAAATAGATATCAAAAGCTTCCATAAAGAGCATAGCATGGATCATTGCATGACCTTGTACAGATTGTCATTCGGAATCACATTTGAAGGTGTGTATAGATTAATAATATCCTGCTGGCCAAACTTTCTATTACATTGAGGGCACTGCAAAGGCAAAACAGTATGTAAGAGACCAATCTTCAATCAAGTATAAGATCAAGAGCATCCATTGCAGCAGTTTAGATACCGAACAAATTAACTGCATTAGTTATATACCTTTCCACTTGTCTCCCCACATCGCCGAAGCCATATCTCTAAGCAAGATCTTCCATAGACATGACCGCAAGGAAAACAACTACATTGAAGAGACAATTATCAATGACGCTTGCACCAAGCTTTATTATAAAATTTTAACTGTAGTGCTCACAAAAAAAGAAATAACGACAAGCCATTACAAAGTTATAATTATGTAACCACCCTACTTGTTATATCCTTATATCGATTTATTCCGCATCGTCTATATATGTTCGAGAGACCTATATTGATACGGACCAAAACACAGTAAATTGATTTTTATTTTTGATTTCAGATTTCGACAGAGAATTCCATGGTGAAGAAATCATTCAATGAGAGTTTTATTTAATTTTTTCAGGATTTTTTTTTTTTTTTGATCGGTTGATTTTTGAGCCATTACCGTATTAAAATATTAGTATAACCCAAAATTCTACTCAAATCTCGTTCCTACAGCCTAGATATACCCATGGCAGCATATTTTGACTGTGGAGGTTGTTTTTGACACAATGGCATAATGGAATTATGCAAATTTTCATGTATATTATTTTAAATGAGCATTCAAGCCTTCCATTTCAATATTTCTTCTTTCTAACATTATTATATCTCATTTTTTCCTCTTTTCCTCTCTAATCCGATGGTAGCATGGAAACTTTGCCTCCAAGCTTCATCTCCCTTCAAACCCATCCCAAATTCAAGCTCTAATAAATCAAAACAACTCCCATTAAATCACCAAAAATCCCAAATTAATATATCTTGATCCTAGCCTCTTCTATCATCAATTCAACTTCGATTCCAAGTTTCTTGTCCCTCTCCAATTGAGAGGCAAAACATGAGGAGCAAAGGTAAAACCTTTCATCGTGGATGTTTGGATTAATCAGCGGATTCTAATCTTATTTCCAATACTGATTTCTATTTTGCTTGAATTAATGTAAGAAATTCAAACAATTGATGTTTTAAATTTGAGAACTTATGTAGGATGGATTAGAGGCCTCTCCTCTAGCTTGCAAGGTTCCAAATATCGGATTTCGGGTTCGTACAGATAGGATATTATATTGTATTATACTTTTTTTAACCAAATAAAACATGCACGGTCAGATATCACATTTCATTGATTCTTGCAAGTTCAAAGCGTTAAGAACATGTGGATGATTGCTAGAAAATTGTTTTATGGTTTCTAAATCATGTATCATCAATTCGTGCATCTATCAGTCAAGATTTTGTCTGACATAGTAGCTCTCAGAAAAACATTCATCTATTTTTCCTCCATACTCAGATTGAAGCAATTCTTGATTATTTGGAAAGCTAATTCCACGCCCTATATATACATACATAAATAGACACATATATATACACACACAAACATACATACATATATATAGATATATACATATATATATATAAAGCCTCTGTCGCCACTGGGAGCTCATCGATGAGGAGGCCGTAGGATGACGTTACTAAAACAAACGGAAGCGCTGAGAAAGCCATTCAGTAGAATTCCAAAGAAAGACTTTCAGCAGCAGGTGGAGACATTTTTGTGGCCTCTTCAAAAGAAATGCGGGCAGAATAGAGCTCGGCAGAGGGTTCAAGAATAGGATAGGGTCCTGTTCTAAAGATGAAGATCGACAAAAGGGATGGGTCACGTCTATGCATGCATCTCAGTACGACGTTCCAGCCGGAAAGATCAAATCTCTCTGAGCCGCTCACATCATACTAGTCGTAGTTGCGTCGAGCCGAGACCACTAACTAATACTAATATAATATAAAAGAACTGTCTTTTCTATATTTTTTCTCCGATTTCGTTACTACCACAGGCCTTACGCAATCGATCGGATCATATAAATATCCCTTCAATATAATATAGCTTATCAAAAGGATCTCGAACGACTCACTAAAGCATGAAAGTCAGGATCTTTCAGGCCCGAACTATTCGGCATATTCCCATGCGTTACGCACCCGTTTACCGCTTTGTTCTCAACGGAGCCGATTCCAGCAAAAGAAGGCTGAAGAAAATCGACAGGTAACACACCTTGTAGCTGTCGAAGCAGAGCGAGACAAGTTGTTACCAGAGCCTCTTTTCCTTCTATCCAAATTTTTTTTCTAGGTGGAATTTTCTGATTCATGTTGTATCTGCATCAAACTTAGTCTTAAATTGCTATTCCTGTACCTTATTCTTATTATTGAATCTATCATGTTCAGCGATCCTCAATAAGACATTCATATTTTTCACATTCAAACTTGGATTAAACTTATTTTTAATTTGTTGAAAAACTGACTTAAACTCTACAACTTCGTTCGAGGCAGAATTTTCCAACATACTCGTTACTATTTTAAATGTGGCGTGGAAGTCATCGTTCCTGCATTTTCAGAACCCCCATTGCAAGTCATGCCTGGCCATGCCAAAATATGCATGCATACATATTTATAAACTCTTGTTCATGTTTACCACTTGTCCATTTACATTAATGCACATATATATTTTATCACAAACATTGCTATTTGTCAATATTCCCTATTTATGTATGATAACTTGACCCCAGGGATACAATATGTATGCGCGCTTATTAATAAACCAAATGCGGGATATGGGAGAACGAATGGTGGATTCGCATGTGTACTGTGCAAGTTCTAGGATCATGTAGTTGATCAACCGAAACAAGTTGGCGGTATTATACTGGCACTTGTTTGTTTCTTATTGCACTTGACAGTACACCCAGTATCATTGCACAATGTGTCGGAGTCTATGGTCATTTTTTTGGGAATATATGGGATATATGATAGTATTTAGTGGTACATTCAGTTTAGTGCCGGAACCTGAAACCATGATCTAAATATGTATAGAATACTTCTAGAACACATGAAATCTTCCACGGTTTAAACTAAAGTGTTAACTTAGTATCACATGAAGATTGAATAAGCATTGGGGTAGACATGTCACATTATATGTGACTGAAACTTCCTCTAGTTTCACTTGACTATTCATGATACATGTGGATCACCCTAGGACTCACAAGCATAATATTATTGCTTCAAATTGTATGATTATTCCATGTTGCATTATGCATGTCATCATATCTTTTCTTGCATGGATTTTATATGCTCATCCCTTATGTAATATTGTGTGATCACAAATATACTACCAAACACTGCATGCATTTATTTCTTCACGAACAAGCACAAGCTCTGATTATATTTTTTGTTGCGTTTAACTCCTGGGCTTTTCCCCATGCAGTCAGATTCCGTAACCGAGCTTGGTAATTCTTACTTCAGGAATAGCCTAAACTCCAATAGCATCATGTAGAATCCTTTCCTTTTTTTCTATATTTCTTTTTGGCTTGTATTTGATGTATATCTCCAGTCTTCTTGTCTTTGTCCATTGGATTTAGAGCTAACTTAAATATTCCTTACTACTCATGTGTTGCTCTTGTTTTGGCATTGTATCTTAAACTCTTTCGAAGCAACACACACTTGTATACACATATATATGTGTGTGTGTGTGTGCGCGCGCTTTTATGTTTTCTTTTCAATATTATTTCTGCCCGATGCTATTCTATTTCTAGTAGCTGGTAGCAATTAGATCGTATACCTGCCTGCGTACTATTTGCTCGACCTTGTGTACCACAGTTTAGGTGCCCACAAGTAGCGCTTTAACCAGATTTCATATACTTCCTAATCTCTCGAATATAATTTAGAGTGTTAAAAATTCTATAAGCCTTTGCTAGCTTACATAAATTGACACTTCACAAACCAAGGTTTAAAAATCTTCGAATTGGTAACAATATCGCCAATGTTCTATGTTATTGGTAATAAACAATATTGGATATACCATACCAGCATAATCGGTTCTATTTTCTTTTTTCTTTCTTTGAGAAACTATGATGGAGCTACTGCTCCAGCCATCGGTCCTAATAACATAGGGTTTATATCTTAAGAGTACCACAAAAATAAGATTTTGTTCCGATATCGGCTGTATGTAAAACCTTGCTTCAAACATACACACCAACAATGTTCACACATCCTGTAAACTCATCAGACAATGGGGCAACATTTATTACTAAATACAGCAAGCATTTGACCAGTAACCAATAGACTGCTCAATGAGCACATAACATTCTACAGATAAATCTCAAAATTTTCTTTATAAACCCTAAAATACTGCAAGATCCCAATTTTACTACAAGTAAGCACTAAAATCATCAAAAAGAATCAAACTTCGACCCGAAATCCTTCCAAATCGAAACTTACCAGACTCGATGAGGGCCATTAGCGGCCCAGGGCTTGAAGCAGATGGGGCAATTGGGCGGATCGTTCGACTGATCGAGCTCGGGGGCCTCCTCGATCCGCTCCCCTCCGCCTCCACCATCGACCTCCATCTCATTATCTTCCTCCTCCGCCTGCTCCTCCTCATCACCGTCGCCATAATCATAATAATCACCATAATCATTACAATCGCCATTATCGATCTCGTCAATCAAAGGGATCCCTTCGTCTTCGTCGAGCTCTTCTTTCTCTTCGTCGGCGTCGGTGTCGGCGGAGGAGGCGTAGTAGCCTGCGTAGTTCTCGGCATCCGAGTTCTCCTCTTCGTCATCTTCTTCCGGTAAGAATTCCTCGTCTTCGTCATCAATTGGGTAGGGATACGGCGAATCCATAGTTGGGGGAAAAAAATGAGGCTTTGACGCGCAAATTGGGTCCTCTCTAGGTAAAGCATGGGCAATCTCAGTAATTCATCAAATTAAGCTGTTTAAGATGTTTCCTAAAATTATTAACAAGGTAATTAAAAAGAATATTAATCACTCACAGTCTAAATTTATGGTCGAGATTGCATCTTGACCGGTCGTTCCGTGTAAACTTGCACCTTAATGAGCTTTCCTTTGCCCTCGCGTTTGTTGATAAAACAACCTAACAAACTGTTAGGTTAAGCACCAGATTTTCTCTTATTTTATTTGTATTTTGAAGGAACATTATCATTAACATGGTGAGGCTTTTATGTTGCCAATGTTAGTGTGCCTGGACCTAAATGGATGAAATCAACATTATAAACTTTAATAGAAGAAAAAATGAGGGACTTTCTGGCTAAAGTTGGTTGTCCCCCAGTTTTTTTTTTTTTTTTTTTTTTTTATATTGAAAGTTACTATGTTGATCTCCATCTCTGTAAGTTTGATTTGTCTATATCAGCAGTACAGACTGTTTTGTATTTGAAAATTAGTTAATTTTGTATCTGAATAATGATAAGGCCTAATAGATGAAAAAAATGTTGGAATGTGAGCTTTCGGCAATTTCTTTAGCCCTATTTGCTCTATGCACATATATATGAGCCATTAGTGTGGAAACATACCTGCATTGTTAGCAAAACAACAGTAATACTATTATTTTCGTCCATAATTAATTGGATCACGATCTCCACTTAGTAATTTTTTTAGGATCGAATATCATGAGATTTAGAGTTTTTTTGCCATTTTATAAAGTCAATACAATAATGTTATATTTATCAAAAATCATTAATTTTGTGTTTACACCATAAAGGACTAAATTAAAACTAAAGAATTGAAATATGTTTTAGGGTGTTTTGAACATGTATTTTGGGGTGTTCAAGTTAGTATATGGGAGTTAATTTTTTTATAGTATTTTCATAAGTTTTATAAACATCTAAAAGATAAATGTACCCCAACTTGGGGAGAAAACATATGCAAAAGGTTTGGAACAAAGAAAATAGATAATCGTGATAACTCTAAGTTTGCAACAAAAAATAAATAAATAAAAGAATAAATTTGACTATTCATCTTCTTAAACCTCAAACTTTCCAACTCTTCATCTTTTTTTTTATTACCATCCAATATTACAATCCACTTTTAAATTTTCTTTAAACTGAAAAATAAATCACCATTATCCTTTTTAATTCCTTAAACTTTTCATCTTTTTTAACTCATAAACCTAACATTATTTAAACCTAACATCTTTTCTCAATTTAACACTTGCATACTTAAATTCTCTCAAAAATTATTCTCTCTTCCCTTTTTCACCTCATTGGAGTATCTTGCTGGACTGCCACCAAATTTGACTGACCCTTATTAAAACAGTCACCCCCTCGTCAAAACTTCGACGACAAAACCTATATTTTATTTCTTATTTTGGATATCCATTGATCAAGGTTGGTTAACACATTCATTTTATTTCTTATTAGTTAAGTTATCTTATTGGATTTTAGGACCAGCTTACTTTCTATTTAATAATCACTATGACTTTAAAATAATATCCATCTTTTTATAAATCCAATAAGATAAATCCAGACTCGTTTATTTATTTCGTAATGCTAAACTAATTACCTTAAAATCAAAATTCGAGTATTTTATAAATATTAAAAAAATCTCTAAAACTTTCATAAATTCATGTCAATATGTTTTTAATATTTATATAATAATTTTATGTGTAGATTGCTTGTTGTGAGAGATAATTGATTGATAACATGAAACAAATCAAGATGAGTATTTCTTTACTAACTAATCATACTACTCTACACAAACATTGTTTCAATTACATTATTTACTTCATATAAATTGATTTATTATTGTATACTAGTTCATCAACTGCTTATTATTATAATGTTATCGAAATTCTATTTTTATTTTTATGTATTTGTTATTGGATTTAGTAAATTGCATCATATAACTAGATTTTAGAACAATTAATATATATAATATTTGATAAAATCAAATAATAGTTATAATATTAAAAATAATGTTTTGTAGTATTATCCTGTACCGGTATTTAGGAAAGTTATCTTATATACTGGTTATATAATTAAAGGGCATGCATAGCACGGAAAACCTTCTAGTATTAATACACTTATCTAGATAAGATATATCTCCATAATATCTCAAATTAGTAAATATTTGATTTAGCCAATTTAATCTATTAGTGAAGTTTAAACTAAACGAAATCTTTGAATTGTTAGCAAATTAATAAAATTTGAACTGAAATATTATACCTCTTATGAACCTTATACAAATTAATATAACAAAAAATTGAACCTAATATAAACTATACTTATATAATACTTGGTTTAAAAAACTAAATGATGGAAATATATTTTGTTTCGACTGTAAATTTATTAATTTGTACAACTAAATTAATCTATATCATGGGTACATAGTGATTTATTAGTTCACGCTAGATTATTCCTATTTGTTTAACGGTATGTCCGAGTCAGCACTAGGTAATTCATATGACAATTTCTTATTTTTTTGTATAAACGATGATCGAAATAATAATATTTCATCAGTTAGATTTTTCAATTACATGACATTATAAATAAAGATATATATAATTGTAGCTACACCATATAATATTAGATTTAACCTATAACATTTAATATTGATGTTAGATTAATGCATATTGATCTAATGTTTTTTAAGCCTTATTCTATTATCATGATTGGACATAACCACTAATGATATGTTACATATATTCTTTTCACTATTTCTATATATATTGCTTTGTCGATATCTGACGACTTAGACATGCATGTCCAAAGTCTAAGATGGACTCCATATTATTGAAAATTAAGAGTATTTTTCTGAAGGGACCGATAACTAGTAGCTACTTGTAGTCTATCTAGTTTATATTATATGCTATTTTTTATGTTTTCAAACTTATCATTTCAAAATGGAAGCTATTTTAAATTATCCTATACCATTATGTTATTTGCTGTTATATAATAAACCTCATAATGTAGTGAATACCAATTTATTTACTTATATATTTTTATTTTTTTATGGTTGTGATATTGTAATATGACTTAATATATTCAAACCGAATATGTTACCAATACTTTTCGTATTACTCGTATACCATAAATTGAAAACGGATGGATGACATTATCCAACAATCATCGAGATAGATATCATGTCTCAATAATTTTCCTGTTTTAAATGAGTGTTTTAGTGTAAGAAGGCAATAGAAAAAAAAAGAATAACATATTTAAAAGTTATTTTTTGTTAAAAAAACCTCCACCATTTGAAAAGAAAACTACGAATCACCTTGTACAAGTACAATTATGCTAAAAAACAATTCTTTAGTAATGATCATTAAGATGTGTGATATGTGGAGATAATATCAATTTTTTTACTAGTTGATGCTATGTCAATTCAATTTTTCGCGAAACTTATATGTTATCATTGTTATTTTACATTCCTATTAGAAGAATGCACATATCCTGACATTTGAGTGACAGAATTTAAACTATATTTATCAAAAATAAAGAAGAATATAGTTTTTTTTTCCCCTTTTTTTTCAAGTTATTGGAACTATGTAGTCTTTTTCTTTTTCTTTTTTTTTTTTTAAATTCGGAATTTAAAGAAACTCCCCAATATTTTTTTTTGGAGTATTTACTGGTTTGTCCCTCAAATTTTTATATATTATGATTTTGCCCCCCAAATCTTTATATTTAGGATTTTGCCTTCCAAATCTCATAAGTTATAACAATTTATTTCCCTCTCTAACACAGTTAAATATTTGACCATTTTACCCTTCTTTTCCTCTTCTATTTTCCTCCTCTCTTCGTCTTTTCTCTTCCTTTTCTCTTCTCCTTTTCTTCATTATTTCTCCTCTCTTCTTTCTCCAGTATTTAACTGTGTTAGGGAAGAGAGGAGAAGAGAGGAAGAAGAGAGGAGAAAGAAGAGAGGAGAAATAATGAAGAAAAGGAGAAGAGAGGAGGAGGAGAGAAGAATAAGAGAGGAGGAAAATAGAAGAGGAAAAGAGAGGTAAAATAGTCAAATATTTAACTGTGTTAGAGAAGAGAACTAAATTGTTGTAACTTATGAGATTTGGGGGGCAAAAACCTAAATATGTAGATTTGGGGGGCAAAATCATAATACATATTTGAGGGAGAAACCAGTAAATACCCCATTTTTTTTTTCAAATTTCAATAAAAAAAAAGTTGAAACGAGGATGTGAGGAAGTGTCTCGTGCTGTGGTCAAATGAAATTTTTGGTCCTACGGTATCTATTCCTTAACCGAACCTAAAGGAACTCTGTTTTCGTTTTTGCTAACAAAACCCAAAGGCCCAGAGATATTTTGTTGAATCGCCTGAACACAATCGAGAGAGAGAGAGAGAGAGAGAGAGGAATCCATGGCGAGAAGCATCTCCTACATCAGTCCAGCCCAACTCATATCCATCAATCGGACCGCAAGGGTGGGCATAGTCGATGTCAGGTGATCGATCGATCGATCAAACGATTAATTGTATATTTTTTTCCAGATATTTATTTTTTTATTTATTCTTTGGTTGAGATTCTATTTTTGAGGTGCGATTTTGTAAAGGGACGAGGAGAGGAGCTATGATGCGCACATCGCCGGGTCCCACCACTTCGCCAGCGACTCCTTCTCGGAGAGGATGCCGGAGCTCCTGCAGGCAATCAAGGGCAAAGACACCCTAGTCTTCCATTGCGCCCTCAGCAAGGTCAAATCTCTCATATTTTCACGATTTTGTTTTGTTTTATTTTATTTTATTTTTGTTTTGGTAATTTGCAGTATTTATTTTGATTCTTGAGTTGGAATTTTGGTGGTTGCCATGATTAAAAATGAGAAATGGGTAATTTTTTGATATTTCAATTCCATAGAAATTTTGGAGGAATTTGGCTTGATGGAACTGCTAAACTATTCTATTGAATTTGGTTAGAGAAACAATTGAATGATTTGTAGCCTGATCTGAACTAAAAATAAGTTTGGCTCCAAATAGACGGATGAAATGTTTTCATAGCTGGCGAATAAGTGAGCTTGGAATGGAATTTCGGGGAGCTGGACTGGCTTATCCATAATCTTCATCACTCGGAGCCTTTTTCATCTGAGGTGTTTGGCAGATAGCACGGTGTGATACTGTGATCTTGAGAAAGTTTCATAGTACAATCAAACAAATATTAGAAATCAGTTATCATTTGATGTTGAAACCCTCTTCATGTCTGGTGCAAGTTAGGAGTGACCTCAACCAAGAGGCTAGTTCGTTGGTGTATATCTGTTAATATAATCATGTAGTATGAACAATGTAACCACAATGTAACCGAGGAACACCTATCCAGTCACCAAATACACACACAGTAGGTTTTATTATAATGACATTTAGGAGGTATCGATGAATTGTAAGCTGTCCCTATTGCAATAAGAGAAACTTTGGGAATTCAGAACTCGAGGTTTCATGTCTACTAGCGTACTAGATGTATGTAAGTCAGGACAAAGTTTTGATTCAAAGATTGAAGACTTCGAGAAAAAGAAAGATTCAAATGTCTTTTGTTACAAAAAAAGAGTGCTTCACTAAAATAAACTTTGTAATCATGTGAAATAAAGGAGGATTCTCCGTGTCGTTTAGTTTACATCATAAGATGTAACTGTCAGTACAGGAAAGCAAGGGTCGATGTAGTTATAGAAAGGTAAAGGTTGAGATGTTGCATAAATTGATGTTCTAAAGGTTGACAATGTGAGGATGGAGTTATTTTTATTGCTTTTATTGGGGTGCATCTGGCACACATAGGATATTTTTAAAGCTATTAGGCTTCCAAATGGACCCTTATTTATTTGGCTTTACTTGATAATATTTGGCATGTGATACATGTTTCCAAAGAGTTGTCAGCTTTTCTTCTATTTCCTTTTACAATTTTGTATAAGTCAGAGGAATTGTGTTTGTTGTGTCCAATATAATCATATTGGATCTTCATGGCTAAACCAACATTGAGAGGGTAAATTGCCAAAGGTTGATAATGAATAATCACTTACAAGGTCACGATCCTACAATCATACTTAGAGAACACTATGGCTAATATGAGGGAGTTAGGAATTTTTTTTTTTTTTAATGAACACTCGTGCTCACCTAGCAGATTGAAGCCTTTGTACTGTTACTTCTCCCTCTTATAAGTAATTCTTGCATGTGGGCCTGCGATCAGCAGTTCCATGCTTGTTAATGATAATCTATTAACCACTACTGTATAACTAGGTCTCCTGACTGGTCTTTGTTACCATTTGAGGGCTGTCTGAAAACAGCAACTTCATTAGGGAGGTTTAACCCATCCTTATCCATCTTGATCCGAAACTTGCAATTCAATCCAAAGTAACCGGTGAGGACAGGTTACAAAAGGTAGCAATGTTCTTGGACCCTCCATGATGGGCAAATGTCCTTAAACCTTCTCTTTAATCCATTTCCAAACAGGTCCTGCACTGCATTACTCCCTTTCAGTTTGGATCTTTGGTTGGTTGTATCTTAGAGATGAATCTGATGCCCTGTGGCAATTTTTTTTTCCCTCTAATTTTCCCTTTCTTCTATAATCTTAACCCTATGAACTTCAGAACTGGTGAATTTGCTTCATGCCACTATTCTTTGAGTTCTTCAGTTGTCTGTTGCCTTTTTGAGGGTTTTTCATGACTTGGAGAGTTGGTTAGGTTGGCAGCCAGATGTGAAATATGGTTAATTTATCAAAGAAGCTTTCCTCAATTTACAATAAGGATTTGTAGATGATGTCAATGAATCATGAAATCTTGTTGACTCTTAGAATAAGTCACCATAGTCTTTTTTGATTTCCTATTAATCCCCAGTTCTTGGTGCTGCTCTTTTACAATTATATGTTCAATATTTATTCAACCATTACATAGTACTTACCTCACTTTTTTGTTTTGCAAGTGGCAGTAGTTTCACTTTCTTCTTTGAGGAGATTCTTACTTGTTGTAGAACCAATGAGAATCAGATAAATATTGTCTATATGTAAATTGAGGTTCTGTTTTGAAGTGTGAAAAGAATAATGAAATCAGCATTTCCAAGCTTAACCATTGAAAAAAGGGTGCATTGGTTACATATGGAGATATTATTCTACACCACCACCATAAAGTTCTTATCTTGAATCCTTTTCTTCCATTTAGCATGTTAAGGGTCATCTCCATGGTTAAAGTTAACCACTTCATTGGTTAACTTTTCTCCCATTAAAGTTAACCATTTAATATTCTTTTTTAATTGCTTCCGTTCTTATTCACTTAGACCTACATCTAGTCCTCTTAATTCCATTAGCTATGATTCTACCATTGCTACCACTTCTCCTAGCTAGTACACCAATAGGCCCTTGCTACACTTATTCAAACTACCTCAATCGGCTCTTTCATATCTTACGTTGATATGAGCAACTTTTAACTTATTACTTATTACTAATGTGTATTACCACTCGTCCGTCATAACATTCTCATCTTTGCCAGTATCATGTTTGAATTTTTTTCTTAATTTTGAGCTTAATGTTGCTTTTTAATTGCTCAATATTCTTAACCATAAATGACTGTTGGTCTAATAACTGTCCTACAAAATTTTTACTTCAACTTCATCAATATTTTGCGGTTACATAGAATTTTGGAATCGCTTTTCCATTTAATTATCTCACTTTTTGATCTACATGTTACATCTTCCCTAGTCTTACCATTTTTATAAATAATTGATCCCAAATTTATAAAGCGATTTATTCAATGTACATTTTCTCTCCATTTTTCTATTTTGGATATCATCTCTTCACTAGTCTTATACATTGGTACATATTATTAGTAAATTACATGAAACATGCTACTTCTTCTTGAGTATGCCTAGTAAGTAACTAGCTTTTTCTTCTTGTTCATTGCCATAACGTCTATTTCTAAGACAGAGGAAGTACAAATAGAGTAATGAAATGATCAAACATACAAGCAGTTTGCAAAAAAAAAGGCCTTCGGAGAAGTAGTACATTCTTTAACGAGACCTTTTCAGCCTCCCCTCCTTTTGTTAGTTCTTCCATTACTCCAAAATGCACCCAAATCAACTATTCTGAAATGTGAAACAGTCAGCTGTCTTACCTACCCAAGATTTGGGGAACCCTCCCCCCCATTCGTCTAGCTTTCTGCACCTTGCCTCCCCTCAAATGAATAAATTGTATGTAGGAGTTATCCTTCATACGGCCAGCTGTTGCTTTCTCAATCTTCCTATTCCGATAGAGTATTCCGATCGGATGGTTCTATCATAGTTGCAAGGGCTATATTTAAAAGACTTGTGCTTGAATGTGTGACTGCGGAGTGCCTATCATGCTGACATATCACTCTAATATGTTATCCTAAGAGTTTGTAAGTACGAGAGAGTCCTCTCTCCATAGACCGAGGGAAGAAGGAAGTCCGTACTCTATAGATAGTGCTTAGAAGTCAAGTTTCATATTTGCGTGACCAGTGTGAGGAGGACATCTATGAAGGTAGGAGAACAGCTGACTCATATCTAGAGGGAGGCAAGGTCCTATAGAAAGAATAGATAGCTTCCAAGAAAAGTGCTTCTTAGTGGAAAAAAATATTCAACTTCTCTTTTTTTTTTGGTTTTGTTCAAGCAGCTTGCTCTCGTCTTTAGCAGCCAGCAAAGGGAGACTCTTCGACGACCTTTCATTTTGAAGTAGGGGTGGATACTATCCGAAGCAAAATCTAAATCCTAGATAGAATCTGTTAATCATGCGATAATTGAGAGGAAAGGAGATGATAGAGTAGCTGCAACTAATTGGCATGCTCTTGCGGGTTTGACAAAATGGCCTTGAAGGAAAGAGTGTACTGTGGTTTTGGATCCGCCATTTGCGCGTTGCAATTGAGGGATCCAACTATAGTTTTAGTAGCCGAGAATAGACCTAGGGGAGAAGTATGAAGTAGACTCGTCAATTTTTTTTATTAAATCTCAGCGACATTTGTGACAATAGTCTAATCTGACGTGAGATTTGAGCGGTCCAAGTCTTTCCCATTTCTTCTCCAGTAGATCATAAGTCACTTTTTCTTATCTAAGAATACAATAGGTCTTTCAATCTTTTTCATTCTCATTGAAAAATGAAGTGAGCCACACCCACATGCCACTCTTCCTCTATGAGGGAGACTCACCAATTCTTCTCCTTTCCATAAGGCCTTTATTTGTTCTAAGGATAACATGACTTGAATTGGGGTGCAATCCAAGGTTCTAAATATCAAATATTGGGTTTATATTGGATGGGGGCTTTCATTTCGGATAGTAGAATATTAGATGATATGTCGGGATATGATTAGAACAATTGCACAATCTTAGGGAGGCTTTCCTAGGAGAAAGCTAGTTGGGAATTGCTAAATTACCTTAAAAGGAGACTGACTCTGGCATTTAGTCTTTGATGAAATCCTTCAACGCCCACGAAAGTTCTAGCGTAGCTAATTCACTCCAAAAGGAAGTCATTCTGTCCACATGTAGCGGTTTACTAATAGCTCTAGCAACACAATTGAGACCTGTGGCTATCCAATATTCCAAATGAAGACCGTAGAGCCGAGTGCTTCCATAGAAGAGGGAATAGCAATGCATCTTGCATAGTAGGCGTAGCTCTTAGTGGGATTGTTGCGAGTGCAATCATGCATATAACATTATGCTCACGTGCAAAATCAACGGTTCAGAAGCATTCAGTTAGTAGTTGCCCTTCTCTGGCCTGTGAAAAGAAGCGAACTCCAGAAGTTATGGTTTTTTTCCCCTTTTGATGCAAACATAAGGATGACATTTTGTCGTGTGGGAAGTATGGAGGGGAGGTTAACGAGAGAATCATGTGAAGTAGTAGAGGCAGTGAAATCCCTCTAACTGAAGTAAAGAGATAAGGGTTTAGAGTCGATCCTCGTTGTAAACTTATGGTAATACGAAATATACCCTTCACTTTGTAAACTTATCATTTGAAGAACTTCATTGTACATATTCTTAATCTCATCAATATATTTACTTGACATTTTTTTCCCTAAACCCATCACACATCTCTCTAGAAACTCTATCATAAGCTTTTTCTAAATCTATAAAAGCCATATGCAACTCTCTTTTCCTCCCCTTATATCATTGTATTAACCTTAGTAGATAAATAGCTTCCGTAGTAGACCTGTATCACATAAAACCAAATTGATTTGTTATGTACTATTGGGCTATATATAGTTATGCATTGAAATTTTTGATTAATGAGAGATTGATTAAAGTAATTCATATGAAAATAGGCGAATGATTCATTTAGATATGAGACCTAATTTTTATTCCTTTGTGTCATTTCAATTTCTTATGAAATCCTATTCCCTTTGTTCTTTTCCAAATCAGCCGAGTATATTAGAAAATTCTAAATCACTTTTGTTTTGGTATTATATCCCAAAGATCCCATCTCCATCTTCTCCATTTTATTTTCTTATGAAAAACATTCAAAAAAAAAAGAGAAGAAAATTAACAACCTAGGGAAAAAAAAAAAAAAAAGAGAAGTTTAAAAAGCCATAGAAGCCGACTGCTGTCTCACCATTGCCATCTTCATTTTGTCCTCATCATCGTCCACCTTCAGTTCCACTGTATCTGCATTTACCTATCATTGATCGAACCAGATCTCATCATCATCTTACGTAATCTTAACTTACATATGCTATCACTCCGATCTACTAAAGTCAGGCACATTTCCATCGAGCAACAACCAAATGGCAGCCAACATCATTATCGATGCCTATGTTCGTCGCCGCCTTCATCTTCTTATGTCAATTTCGACATAGCACAACACTGTTGTCTCTACACTCGAATTTGACATTATGAGGCTACGCTGCACTGATTAGGCTCAAGCTCAATAAATATCGTATCCGTTGTCGATATCTAATATCTCGGGCCATTCTCACCGCCTCCGCCCATGCTAACTCCTCCAGAGCTCAAAACCAAGGTAGTCGATCCCCCTGACTATGATGTGAATTCTAGAGAGGTCTCGGTTCGATCCAATCAACTTTGAGAATTCAAGTCGATCTTAGTTTTGTTCGGCCAACTTGTAACTAAGCTAGTTAAGGCTACTTACATTTGTGTTGGACCCGAGCCAATAGAGCAAACCTGAGCCGAGTTCGAGTCGAAGACCAAATCTGTAAGATAGAAACAAAGATATTAAGTTCTGAAGAATATCTAAGGCTGTTTCAAGCTTGATTCGAGATAGATTTTAGTCATTAAAATTTATGGATATTTTCTAAGAATTTTAAGTTAGTTTTCAATGGGTTTTTTACTTTTGGGATCTTACACTGATGGCGATTTAAAGCAATTTAAATATAATATATATAATGTTGTCATGGATATTTGTGATTTTAATGATTGTTGGGGAAATGAAGATTGGGGAGCCATCTTATTGATTTCTTCCATTATTTTCTTCTGACATCCGCAAAGAAATTCCTCATGCTCAATATATGTCGGTTGGAGAAACTTATTTTTGGTAGAAAGGAACTGTAAATTATGTTGGGTGATATTTGCAAGCGCTTCTTTATACTCTGTATGCTCCACAACTTTGTACAGTTTTTGTGTCCATCTCGATCATTTGAGTTCAAATAGAAGAAAAGACTGTGTCCAAACCTAAAACATTGAAAAAGAGAAACAGGAATTAGACAAAAAGCCCTAACTAGGACATGAGACATAGTTCAGAGGAGAGTTTCACTTAGATCCAGACTAGGAAAACCCTATCGAGCTTGAAAATCAGATTCTCCAGCCCGAGCCAAACAAAGAAGTACTTAATATGCTTGAGCTAGAAGTTCTTTTTGAGTCGTTATTGTTAGAAGAAACTTTACGCCACACAGAAATTGAAAAGCCCCTTAGTAAGACATGTAGATCTTTTAGTAGAATCAACTATAAAGATATTACTGTTTTTGCTAGTTGTGACTTGGGAGCAACATCCCGATCAGCCACTATAATATCACATCTTCTGTTCTTGTTTTTGCTATGGAAGTGAGTCAGAATAGATGGGCAGGAGAGATCAGTGTTTTGGTTGGTTATTTCGTTTGACAAGGTACAAGTTATTGATGAATGAATGATTACATAATCTACTAAAATTGTCATGCCTTTATTTATTGATGGTGAATCTTTTAAAACCAAAGAAAATTGATGGAAATACCGAACAGCTAGGATTTATTAATTCGATTTTTATTAGATTTTATCTGAGATTATAGGATATTTATTTCGTATTTGCTCCTATGATCCTATAAAACTCCAAAAATAAATTAAAAAATATATTAACGCTTTTAAATGTGCAACACCAGAAGATATAAATCTCTAGTGGGAACTGACAAAAATTATACTTCCACATAATCAATATGTCAAACCTAGGCCTTTACATCCATTCGATGTAATGTCACTCAGAAGTTGTACCTTAATTGGTCATATAGTTTCAACTAAATTCTTTCATTTATGTGGGTGAAACATGCATATTAATTAGTCAGGTAGTTTTACTCAGCATCCATTCATTTGTATGTTTAGACCAAGGTTATATAATCTCAGAGTTGGTATTGATATTGGTATTGGTAGATGGTTTATGATGCTAGACGTCACACTATCAAAGACAGTATGGAAACTTGGGAAAATATCAATTGCTGATATTATATGGTCTAATATCGTATCAAATGCTTCAATCTGGTATGATATTCATGATACATATCAGTATTGGCAAATTTTTAAAAGACTGAAGATTCGTGTGAAAACTATTCTCTGTTTAATGGAATTAGTGTACGACCAGCTTAGGGGAAAGGGGATGATGGTAAAGCAATTGAGCCAATAATTTTTTTAATCCTTTTTTGACTGTTAAAAGAAAGTTAAAACAAACAAAAATATTTAGAGAAAGCGTTTCTTCTGGGTTGCTGAAATTTCCCCCGGTTGGAGGTAATGGCAGTAAAAGAGATGAATTGCATTTCAGTCTTGTAAAGCTTGATGATTGATTATGGACAGTACACAAAGAGAGTGAGATACCTTGTTTATATAAATACAATACATGAGGAGTTTCAAGTAATAGGAGAAGGAAATATAGTAGGTTCATAATTCTAATAGGAAATAAAATTCTAACATAGGAAGAATCCTAGTATTACTATATTTAACCTACGACCTCAAACTCATGGTGGCTAATACTATGAGTATATACAAAATCAATGATCTGAAAAGCTAATCAAATAGGTTGCACTTGAATGGTTGCGAAAAAATGATCTTGTGTGGAGCTTGAGTGAGAGTGAAGAAAGAAGAAAGAAGCTTGACAGCTACCAAGATGAGTGAAGAAGTTCGAATGGTGACCAAAGTTAGCTAAGGAAGAAGCTCAAACTACACCAAATGAGCAAAGAAGCTCAAACAACAACCAAAGTGACTACAAGTTTATTTCGCTTTCCTTAGGTGTAGACACCTCATTTTTGCACAACCCTACATGGGTCTTGATACATATATAAAATTAAGAAATGAAAATTTATGAAGCCCATGGCCATATCCACAAGCACGCCTGCTTTGACAAACAGTCTGATATAACCTGACAGGAACTATGTGGAACCTGCATGTCCATGCACATGCCAACTTGTTTTTTGGCATAAATTCAACACAAACACGAGCCTAATATCCATGAAATGGAATTGTCATCAATGTTATTTGCTTATACTTTGTTTTTTTTTATATTGTTGATCCATCAAGCTCATTCATGCACAAAATCTTTGTGGTTAAATCTTCTTATACTGATCATGTCTTTGAAAATCTCATCAATTTTGAATCAAAGACTCATTCTGACATACTTTGACTGGTCCCTCCTAATTGCAACAAGTTAATTGCATCTAAATGCTAATTTCATGGACGGGGTTCCCTCCCCTCACACTATATATAAAGGGGCCTCTCACTCTCAATTTCATCACAGCAGTTATTAAAGTATTCTCTTCTTAAAAAGAGGGATAACAAAGAAGTTCATTTTTCCTTCGAAGCCGGCTGTTGAAGTTGAGCCGGACTAAGAGTCAGTAGTTGGAGTCAATTATCAAGCCTAAAAAAGTGTATTCTTTTCAGAAAGATAGAGAGAGTGGACTTCCTTCGAAAGAGCAGTTGCTTGGAGTTGGTATTCATCGAGCCTAAGAAAGTATTCTCTTCTTAAAAAGAGAGGGAGAGTGGACTTCCTTCAAAAGGGTGATTGGTTAAGTTGGTTTGTCGGTCTCTATTGGGCACAGTCAAAGGAAGAAAATCTTTTTACTATCTCTTTAAGAAATAAAAGTCTCTGTAATTGTTGATGAAAATGAGAGAGATCCCTCTCATAAAATGTGAGGGAGACAGAGAAGTCCTGCCCTTGAAATTAGCACATTTACGAAATTGAATTGTTGCAATTAAGGTGAGAGGTCATAAAGCATATGATAATAAATCTAGATGAAAATTTAGATAGATTCAAGATTTATGATATTCAAATGTTTGATTATTTTGAAATATTTAAGTACATGAAGATTTTTTATTGGAATGAGGTTGGATAATGGGCATGATTACCCAAACAACAAAGAGAAAATATCAGCAAGTAAAATTTATGATCGAATATCTTTTATCACACCCGCACTGAGCTTGTATTTGTGTTGGATTTTTTGTGCTATAATCCAAATCGGTATGTACATGTAATGCGTGCCGAATGACGTTCTTTATAGCCCATGTTGTGCTTGCATCTATATTGGACCTTTTAAGCATCTTATGTTAGGCATCTAGAAAGCACGGATACCATTACAGATTCGAATACAGACATAGAACACGAAATTTGTTTAAAAAGGAGGACATAAACACAGTAAGGACACAATATATATATATATATATATATATATATATATATATATATATATATATATATATATATATATATATATATATATATATATATATATAAGTATATTTTTCTATTATTAATATAATAATTTTATTATAATATCAAAAATGAAATCACTGATAATATGTGGACTCGTGTCTTGTCATTTCTTTACAAGGAAAAGCCTCACCATTAATCATGCATTTGTGTCTCCCCTTCCATTGGCAAGTAGATAGGAAGAAAATGTGGTGATGATAGAATGTGAAGAAAAATTATTTATTCAAACATATAAACCAAACAAAATTCATGTCCACTAAAAATAAAAGTATAACTTCATAAAACTAGCTAAGTATAGATAGATGTACTAATTTATTAATATCTATTTTTGAGTTTTTCTGGTTATTTTTACTCTTTCTTTCAGACACAACTTATAAGAAACTCGGACATGACAGTGACATGGTATTTTTTTTTTTTCTTTTAGTTTTTTGGCGTGTCCAATATGTTTTTTGGCGTGTTTGTGGTGTCTGTGCTTCTTAGTCAGGAATACTTGCTGACTCCTACTGGGTTATATTCGTGGGTTTCAAATGTTTTCTTTACTCTCTTCGAGCCAAGACCCATTTAGAGTAATGAGGGTGTGCAAGCCTGGGGTGTTTATAATAGGGATTAGCTAGATGAACTTGACTCGAAGTCTCTTTCATGTTCTGTATTAAAGGGCGGCGGGGCAAACAAACCTGAAAGTCTTAATCACGTCTCATGTTGGTGGATTGGTAGGACAGACTAGGTTTAAAGTCTCATTCGTACATAGCATAACAGACTTGGCCATGAAAGAAAATTTGACGGCGACATGTTGGAAGTTTGATCCACACGATGAAGACAAAAGAACAACAAATGATACTTTAAATCTTCCATTAATGGCCCATTCTGTTGAGAACATAATGTGCGCACAACTAGATGACTCATTTCCCAGCTAGTCAATTATAATGTTAATTATGGAGAAAGGGAGTGCTTATTATGGAAAATAATTTTTTATGTCTTTCGAGGCTTTCACGTAAGTCTACATACGATTCTTTTGTATTTTCCACTCCGACATCTTTTAACTTATGGTACTTTCTAGGCTTTGCCATGTCAATTAACTAATCCTCATTCTTAAAATTTGTTTAGGGTGTCACTCTCTGCAGCTTCATTCTCATATGAATAGTAAATTACAAAAAGTTTCCGAACCATTCCAGCTTCTATGGTTTTATACCACTCTTTCCCATTTCATCATAACCTTAAAAAAAATAATAAAAAATCAAAAATCAAAAATCAAAAATAAAACGCCAAGCAAGTAGAGTTTGTGAAATGCTTCTTGTGGCAAAATTGCTTTGTTTGCTAGCAAGGACTACTAGTGCTCGCGAGATGCAATAATTTTCCTTGTTACAGGGTCTTAACTGTGCTTTGCCTGTACTGAATACGAGAAAAATATTAAGAGGAAAATATTAAGAGGGTTTCGGTGATCTTACATTTGAGAAACACATCTAGTTTGCATCCTATAGCATGTAGAGCCATCCACAACCTCTTCTTATGGAGCCTTTTCTTGAAGAGTTGTTTGCGAGGAGTCGAGCATTCATTATCGCTACAAGTTGACAATACATGCTACATTACTGTTTGGCCTTGATTTATGGATGGCTGTTGTTTCTGCAGGTGAGGGGGCCATCTTGTGCACGCATGTTTGCAGATTACTTATCGAAGATCAAAGACGACACTGGGATTGACAAGGTTATGATTTTGGACCGCGGCTTCAATGGCTGGCACGCTTCTGGTAGACCTGTTTGCAAATGCACTGAAATCCCCTGCAAAGGTGAATGTGTGTGGTAATACTTTCGAGTTACTTATTATCATTCTTCACAGCAAACAAAATATGAGAAGCACAATTGTTATCAAGATCCTGGTCATGTTATAATGATATTCTGAAGTGCATTCGAATCGACTCAATTGAACAATGAGCTACCCAAATGATTTGCCCTGGGGAACACTTTTTTTGCTTCATCTGTACTGTACCCTTACAAATTGTTAACCGGTACGGGTCCCTCAGTTGTGTGGCTAAAACTTAATATTTGCTTATTCATGCGTAAAGATAAATAGTCTTTGTATTTCGAAGTTTTTTTATTTTATTAAATGTAGCTTCACGGAACCCCAGCTGCGTCATAAAATCATAAACCAAGGGAAGGTAGAGATTCAAGAATAAATCTAAAAGCTCACTACATTCTTATTTCGCACAGAAGCATCCTTTTGCTGTTCATATATAAAGTTTACATGCACCTAGGGGCAGCGCAGCAGTCTACAGGGATCAGCTTGAAGAGCCTAAACTATATACCTAGATCCTACTTACCCTCTGCAACCGCTACATGCTGAGTCCTTTTGGTAGATAACACTTATCGAACCGTCGCCACTGCAGAAACCATGGTGTTCATTCCACACATCCCATGGCCCTTGCACAGCCGATAGTAACCGTTCTCGCCCCAATGCTTCCCCCAAGAATTCTTAATTATCCAATATGGCTGGTACCCAAGCCGTAAAATCGAGAATCCTTTTGATCCATACCCAACCAGAAGCACCCCATGGTTGATAAATATCTTCGGGCATATCAGAGGACACGATACACCCCGAATATATGTCTGCATGAATACTGCATTCAATCCCACTGCAAAATTCACAACACAGGAGAACCACTCGGTCAACATTATGCCAAGCCGAAGCATCCATGAATGAAACAAGCTAGAGTTAAAAGTCGAAATGTATGTATTACTTGCAAGAGGGCCACGGAGGACCAGATTGGCTGCAATCTGCTTCTCATCATAAGGGATTCGGGTGAAGTTCGCCACTTTAACCGCAACTTTATCCTTGTTGAACCTGCATTCGTCTTGTTTTCCCGTGTAAGGGTATGTTTTCTCCTCCTCCAAGCCACCAGCTTGTATCAAGTAGTTATAGGCGTTTGTCATGAGACCGCCACCGCAACCATTGTCACAGTCTTGCTTTTCTGCTGCATCACACTTCCACACGCATACAATAGAGATAATATTAACAAACGCGTCTTCATAAATCATAGAAAACTAGTTTAATGAAATTTTGAGCTATTAAACAGATTGTAGATATGGAAGTAATGGAACCATCAGTAATATTATCCGTTATCGAGAGAAAGAAACCGAACCGTGTGATCACAGTCCACAAGCTGCTGCTCGCTCAGGTTCAAAAGCTTCCCAGTTGCAATGTAGTTTGCTCCTTCAATAGCTCCAGTTGTGCTAAATGCCCAACAAGATCCACAGACTCCCTACATCCACGACTAGGGAAGTGTTCAACTTTTAAAAGAAAGCGGTTTGCGAGATAAAAAGCAATACTATATTAAGGTTCAGATTAATAACCGCCACCATTAGAAAACTCAGTTTAAGGTGAAGGGCATAAGTACGAAGGTAGACCTAGACGCATCAGCTTAGTGTTATCAGTTTCCAACCATATAATGTCATCATGTATCCGAGGGGTTCAACTTATTGTAACATGCCGGTGCCAGAGACCCGGTGGCCGATGTTCATACATACTTATGAAAATTTTGGTCAGGTTGGAATAATTGTTTGTATAATCAAGATGTGCTAGCTATTAGGATTCGAACTGTTTAGAGAGAAATAGAAAATCACTAGTCAATCTTTGGTCTTAATCTTTATCAATCTTATGACATTGAACCTAAAACTCTCAAATCAGATCAAGTAAAACTAGATGGACTGGTTAACAAATTGACCAAAGAAATAATTTTCCAATATATTTAATTTTGGCATGCTCGTGCTCACTACTGGAACTAAACTCTGAGCCTATTTCCTTTTTATCAAACTCTTCAGTTCGTGGCGACCAGACTAAACTATGAACATTTTACAATAAAAGAAAAAAGATTCAATACTAACAAAAAAAAAAAGGACAATAAAGTACACCACCAATGTTAAACTAACATGAAAAAGGATCGCAATTTTGAGATGCACAGGTTCATGGAAAGTGAAAAATAAAAAGTGGATTTTCTTAATTATTTCATAATAATGTTAAGTGGTCATAGAAAATTGCTACTAACTTCCTAACTTTTCATTGAATTGTTTCATGGAAATATAGTCATGGTTCGATGAAATGTGGTCAATAGAACAGATCTTCCAACTTTCCATGCTACACCAATTATGTATATTCATGAATCAATCTATGGTCAGTACGGTATAAAGAGTATAGGTATAAAAAAATATAGTCAATCTATTTTCTATTTCCCTTTTGCGTGTGTTGAGCGCCAATTATCTAGTGCATCAAATACTCCCTTGAAACATCAAAAACAATTGAAATTATCAATTACAATTACTTTTTTTTGAATTAATTGTATAGGAAAAAAAAAAACAAAAACAATTTCTCACGTTTACAGTAGTGCGAACAGGTTCACATTAAACTATTAAAATAAATAATAGGGGTTTTACTGTACCTTAAATCTTGATAAATTATAATTTAGTCCCTAAAATCTTCATATTTAGGATTTAGTCTCCAAATCCTTTAAGTTACTACAATTTAGTCCCTTAGTTTATATTTTGACCCCAATTTCCAGTTTTATCTCTGATTTCTTTCACTTAATTGCCTTCACTTAATTTCCCTACACTCTTTCCCTTCTCTCTTCTTAGTTCTTATTGGATTTCCCTTCTTCTTATCTTCTCTCTATTCATTTATTCATTTATTGAGTTCTCCCTGTTCTCTACTAAATGTATTAATCATAAAAATAAATTTATCTAATAAAGAGGGAAGGGAGAATCCAATAAATCAATTTATATTGAGAATTAAAGGTTTAATACATTTAGTGAAGAATAATACATTTGGTTCCAATATAGAGAAGAAAAATCTAATAAATGAATAGAGAGAGAAGAGAAGAATAAAGGGAGAATCAAAAGGGAGAATCTAATAAGAAATAAGAGGAGAGAAAAAGTGAGAAGGGGAATTAAGTGAACTAAATTAGAGTTAAAATTGAAAAATCAAACTAAAATATAAACTAGAGATTAAATTATAGTAATTTAAGGGATTTGATCAAATCCTAAATATGAAGATTTTAGTACTAAATTATAATTTATAAAGGTGAGTGGAGTGGCTGACCTGCATCTTAACGTCGGTAACTGCTCCCTTCTCCCTCCAGTCGAAGCTCGACGGCAGCCCACTTGCATCCAGATCCGCCGCGGTCTGCTGCTCCGCGCCCACCAACCTCCCCTCCTTATCCTGCACCGACAAGCCCAGGTACGACCTCTCGAACTCCTCCTCGGTCAGGTCGAAGAACGGCGTCACCCCGTGCACCGCGGTCGGATCAAGAATCTGATTCTTCGCCGCGCGCGCCAGGTTTCCGGCGAAAACGCGGAGGCGGTGAGCGTACTCCTCGGGAGTGGCGTAGTTCTTGTTGTATTTTTGGATGAAGGAGCGGAACTGGTGCTCGGTGGAGCGGAACCGGTCGGTGACCTGAACGATGTGAGAGGAGTCGGAGGAGTAGGATAGCGCTAGGGAGCAGGATAAGAGGAAGAGGAGGAGGAATGGGAGCAGGATGATCGTTTTGCTGGCTCTTTCCATTTTTGGGTGGGCGTTGGATTGGGGCTCTTCTTCCTGTTTTGGGTGAGGGTCTGCTATGCTATTTGATTTTGATTAGAGCGGTGAGGGTATCTTCATGTAGATGGGAGTTGAGGAGAGAGCAGCGCGTGTAACGGCTTTCGACACGTGTTCTCCAGCGAGGAATTTTAGCTTTGACCACTAGACTATTTTTTTTCTTCTTCTTCTTCATTTTCCATTTTACTAGCTACATAATGATACAGAAATAAGCAATAATGATAAAGAAATAAGCAAAAATTCAAAAAAGAGAAATCTGACAAACACGCTATTATCCTTATATAGTTATAAATCAATGTGTTGTTTAAATGTAGACAATAAAAAGATATTGTTAAGACTATTTGGAAATGCGCAGCGGACAAACTAGTGGGAAATCTGCGTAATAATTGAATGCGTTTATTTTTTTTTTTTGGAAGGAAGATAAAAAATATATATATATATTCTTTTATTTTATTATAAATAAACATAAATATATGTTGTATTTACTATATGCGAATAAGTAAAAACAAAATTAGAATACTAAAACTTATTTCAAATTAAATATTTTCTTAATCAATTTGGAACATTAATCTAACTATTTATTTATCTTATTTTGTTTTCAAAAATATATTTTTTAAAAAATTTATAATATTAAAATATACATAACTCTTTCATGCTTATCCTGAAATTACTATTTTGCATTTATATTTTATTTTGTGTGGAAGTTAAATATTCATTCTAATATTTCTTTTTTTTTATTTGTCTATGAAATTTGATTTTATTTATAACTTTCTGAGTTATGACGTTCATGTAAAATATTTAAATAAAATTTAATTATTGTATAAAATCCAATAAAATCATATAATTTATCTTGAAAGTAAGTAATATTTTTTTTTTATCTACTTTTAAACTTAGAGTAAGGTTTTACATACGAAAAATATGAAAATAATATGTAAAATTATACATATATATATATATATATATATATATATATATATATATATATATATATATATATATATATATATATATATATATATATATATATATAGAAAACGAAAAATTTACTGAAGGTGAAGGAATTTCCTTCACCTTCGCGTATGTGTACTAATGATACGGGTACACATGACACTACTCAAAATAACAAATAAAAGAACTCTCTTAATTACCTTTTGAGTAGCGCTATATGTACCTGTTTCATTGGTCCACCTAAGTGATGGTGAAAGAAATCCCTTCACCGTCGGTGAATTTTCCGTTTACTCATATATATATATAGAGAGAGAGAGAGAGCAAACGAGAAATTCACTGGCCGTGAAGGGAGTTCCTTCACCGCCGCTTAGGTGGCCCAATAAAATTATTATACGTAGCGCTACTCAAATAGTGGTTAAGTAAGTTATTTTATTTGTTAACTTGAGTGGCGCCACGTGTAATAATTTTATTGGGCCATCTAAGCGGTGATGAAGAAACTCCCTTTGAATTTTCCGTTTTCTCATATATATATAATGCTTTTAATCTAAATATATGCATTGTTCAGATAAATGCATTGACTTTTAAAATTTCATAATAACTTTGAAATAGAGTGTCTAAGATCTAACGTCTCAAAAACTTTATAATTAAGTTAGTTCATCATTTGTTAAAAGATTGAAACAAAAAGAATGCGATCATTTTGTTAAAAAAGAATGTTGATGAAAACCTTTTTAACCTTGAAAAAAGTGAAGAACATATTTTGAAATATGAAGAAGCAAAATTATCATTTACTTTTTAAAATAATGAATAGTTTGTACATAAACATCAAGAAGTCGTTAATTAATAACAAAAGAAAATATCAATAAAAATTCATATGTAAATGTCTAAATTGAAAGGGATGTAGACTTTGTATTATAAATTCTGTATGAACGAAAGTACTCTATTAACATTTACCTTCTAATTTAATGGCACTGAAACCAACATAGTCTCAAACCAATTGATATTAATGAAATTTTTAAATCAATTTTCTTGAGAAAAATTATTATTTTTTCCCAAACCAATTTTCTTAAATTTTTAATTTTTTTATTTTCTAAATTGATATTTTTCTCTCTCCCATTTGCTTAGTAATATAGAAAGATACAATTTATCCCAAAAAAATAACATTGTGCCGTAATTTATACTAATATAAACTTTTAATTAAAAAAAGCTTAGCCCACTATATATATATATATATATATATATATATATATATATATATATATATATATATATATATATATATATATATATATATATATATATATATATATATATATATATATATATATATATATATATATATATATATATATATATATATATATATATATATATATATATATATATATATATATATATATATATATATATGTCCGTCACAATTGCGAAATATTCATGATAGTGGACAAAGAAACACCAAAATTACCTTAAAAATCATAATATTTAAATTTATATTTGAATAAATTTTTAAATATAATGTACTTTCAATTTTGATTTCATAAATAAATAAGAAAAAATTTACAATTAGGTACCTTTCAATTGAAAAAAAAAAACTTAAAGCTAAGATATTTCAAATCAAATAAAAAATCATATTTGCCACTCTCATGGCCTATTGAAATTATGTTATCGCTCTCCCAATCTTGAGTGGATGGCAATAAATACAAAAATAAAAGATTTGAAAACAAATTTATGAGCATAGATCAAAAAATTATAACTGTGTAAAACATAATGAGAAAAGCAGTGAAAATGATGTAAAACCTAGTGTTTTTTTTTTACACAAACGATGTAATAATCAGTAACATGTCGATACTAGAGATAATGATAAAGTATTATTTCGAAAGAAGAATGGGAATGCAATTTTTTTTAGATAAATACCTTAATTAATGTAGATAATTCAGCTACTTTGTGATCTTGCTCAATCCTAATGCCCAGTTGTTAAATCCGAATGACGCCCATTAAATTTGGTCAATTGAAATCCAGGAGGTCAGATTTTCTTTTTATTTCTTATTGAATTTTTTAGGAGGTACTGTGAAACAAACGTGCAGTATTATTTTTAAACCCAACTGATGTAGAGAAATTGAAATGGGGTTAGTGGGTGATTATTATTAAAGTAGTTATCCCAATAGTTTAGATGAGTGCTAATTTTTTGTTTGAAACAGTTTTTTTTTTTTAATTTTTTAAAATTCAGAAAAATTAGGATGAGGCAATCATAATTTTCTGTTTTTTTTTTTTTTTAAATATTAAAACCATGTTTTTCTCTCACTTCTTTGCTTAGTAATATAGTTAGATTAGATGAATTTTTTTTTTTAAATATTTTTCAAAGTTTTTTTTTTTTTTTACAAATATTAATAATTCAAAGGGAATAGAGTAGTTAATCAGCATGCCATCATCTGCATGCATAGAGTCAGCCTAGAGAGATCACTTCTTATGGTCCTGATTTTTATTTGGAGAGGTATATTTCTCTTTCGCTTATCTTTCCCCTTTTCATTTCTCTTTCTTTATCATTTCTGTGTGTTTTCTCTCGGTGGAAGTTGAATGTTGGTAAAAGTGATAAATTCAAGATTGATTATGTAATGGAACAAAGCATGGTCCAAGCCAACTAGTGTGTAGTGTAAGCCCACATACTAAGAGGCAGGGACGGTTATGTAGCTATTGCGGGGGAAAATTCAATTTGAGCCTAAATCGGTTTTCACACCGCTTGGGATTAGCCCCGTAGATTAGTTTCCGAACGAATTTAATATCGTTCGGAGATTAATTTTCGAAACAGCCATAAAAAAAAAAAAAACGGTGAAAAGTTTGGAAGGTGGGCTCACTGAGCAAAATGGCGGTGACTTGTTCTGTTTTAATTTAATGATTTAAATTAGAGTTGCGGGCTATAGATTTTATTGAATTTTATTTCATTTGTAAATAACATCTAGGAGAGACTGACTAGTACATGCAGCCCCTTTCACTTGGATGTTCAATTTGCCTTGCATTGTCGTAATTTTTCTTAAACTGGGTACATCAACTCCACTTAGCGTTGTTTTTCACTTGGATGTTTAATTTGCCTTGCATTGGTGTAATTTTGCTTGTAACGGGCACGTCAACTTCATTTAGCGTTGTCCTGGCCAGTGAGTATTGTTGATTCCCATATTAAAATCGAAAAAAAAAAAAAAAAAAAAACCAACTATTTTTGCCACGTAAATTTTCCTGAACTGACGGTTTTCCTAAGCTGGTAGCTCACCTACGATAATCCCTTTAGGAAAATATATATTAAGAAAATAAATTCGAGTTACCTCATGGAGCAACCAAGAAAGACAACAATTTTCAATAACGCAGGCTTCAGAAGCAAATTTCGATGCAACATTTAAATGAGCCAATTTCTGGAAATCTTTCTCAGTATCTTAGCGATTACAGCAAACAATCAGACCAGTGTAGTCATAAATTACAGGAGAATTTAAAAAGAAACGTTAAAAAATAGCAGACATACAGTTACATTGTAAAGATGAGAGTCTCTGGAACCTTTGTCCTGAAAACTTTCTCACTTGATGTCACAAGTACATGCAGGAGATTTTGTAATACATATTTGGCTTCGTCCTCTATCTCAGAAACCAAATTAAACTACATAATAAGAATCAACTCGACAAGAGCACGAGTTGGTTTAAAAAGATGGATCCCCAAATAGCAAAACATAACTCTCATGAACTCACTTTATTTTGCACAAAAGGTTCCAAGCTCCAAAACTGGAGAAAGTTTAAAGTACACAGCAAATTACAGAGCACGGTCTAAAAAAAAAATGTTATTAAAAAAAAAAAAAACCCAGCTAAAGAGCTCCCCACAACTTGTGCAACGAAGACTTTTAGGGTAGTTAGGGATACTGGACAAAAAGAACAAAAGTGAAAGGTCCAGACGGGCAAAGATTATTAACAACAATGGTGCTTGAACTGCACGAGACTCGTATACAAATGTTACACGAAATATAAATCAAGAATATAGTGTATCGGTGAGAATCAGTTTCCGCAACTGTAGAGCTTGATTGACTGCCTGCAGCCGTAGAGCCAGCTTGACCGCCTGATACCTTAAATGATCAAAATCGGCAAAATCATAGTAGTCTGATGTATTTTCTTATTTCGAGGATTGAGTAAATCCACCAAAAGGCCACTAATGGTGGAGCCTGCTGCTGCTACCATCAAAAATGCTCCTGTTGCATCATGGGAGGCCAAAACATCCTTCAGTTATTTGAATGCCTAGGCAAGAATTATCCGGATACCTGAAACCCAAACTGACCCCATATGGAAGCAAGAAAAATACACTGAATCCAGAAATTTGACTTGTATCTAAGTGGTGTTGGCACGCCTTCCTGAAAAAATTAAATAAATAAATAAAACTCTCATATGTTGGCATCCAGAAATATCCATGAATGTTTTAGATCATTCAAATATCCAGAAAAAAAAAAAAAAAAAACATCCTGAATATCTTGTTAGATAAGGATCAAATATATCTTATCAGATAAGAATCAAATACATAAAGGAACAGACGCTTCTATATAAAAGCTCAAAGTGACAAATATAGGCAAACTCAACAAAGTTCACCAATTTTGGTACACAATCTAAAATGTAAATCCACTAGAGCAATCTTTCCTTCAGCAGAATGATGTTGTTACTAGTATCCTTGTTTACATTTACTTTCTAAAGTAACGCAAGAAATGTTCTACATTCTAAATATTAGATATCGGGTTCGTATCAGATGGGTGATTTTCATATCGAATAGAACGACAAATAATATCTCGAAGAGATGAGCCAATATCGAACTTTCATATCATTTCAGACCCTCCAAAACAATATAATGGCCAATAGTTCATAGTGACTGATATTTAGAATAATGGACATATTAACACAAAATGCATATCTACATGATAAGTTACAAAATTTATGTTTTCATGATTAGTTAACATTACAGAGTAACACAAAACCATAACCACCAAGTCTTTTCCCAAACTATTTGGGAATAGCATTCTCAACCCTACACCAACCATGACAATTAGTTTACCTATTAATAACTATAACCAAAACAAGATCAGACCTATGGATCTAGAGCAAGGTTTGAAAGCTTGGTTTTTAGGTTTCGGTTTCAGACCCTCGTATAAAATGTTTCGACAAGTTTTGCTACTTTCGACGGTTTCAGTTTGAATTTTGGTTTTGCTTTTGTTTTATGTATCAGACCCTCGGAACTTTTCACGCTTTACATGCATAGTGCCAAAAGAGCATGCAATATAAACCATGTAAGCTACATAAGGTTCTAAAATATTGGATATCAAGTTCATACTGGATGGGATATTTTCATATCGGTTAGTACTGTAGGATATCAGATGGCATATTGAAGATACGAACAAATATTACACTTTCGTGTTGTATTAATAGACCCTCCAAAATGATATCTCGGCCCATACAACGTTCATAGTGGCTGATATTAAAACAATGAGGCTAAGTGGGTGTTGAATAAAATAAAGAAACTTACGATTTAACAAAAATCAAAATAAAAATCAATGCCATTTACTTAAAATTAAATTATGGCTATAATTAAAAATTAAAAGAAATATATCAAACTACGTTATATTAAAATATATGGATTTGAGATCGCTATAAAAATTGAAGGGATATGAAAATTTTATCAACTTGAATTTTCTTGCAAGTTGGCGGGTTTTGCAAGGTTCATCTAGAACCTAAGGAAACTAGTCTGAATTTACCGAGATATACATTGAGTTTCAGACTGGAACTCACCCGGAAGGAGATAAAACCACCCAAACCAAGATGAAACTAACAAAACCTTGATCTACGATCAAGAGCAAATAGACACTAGGTTAATATATCACCATTGCATTGGCACTCCAGAAAATGAAATCAAGACTGATGTTGGAAATGTGGTAACAGAATATGCTCATGTAGTGGGAATCAGGACTGATGTCAGAAAAGTGGTAACAGAAGATGGTCATATAGTTGCAGTAAACGTAATGCAATAGTAGAACTAATTTAATTGCCCCTAAAAAGTGGCTATTAGAGATGGTAGATAAAATAATGTTGAAGGTGTAAAGATGGATAATATATGGTTTTCTATCATCGTAAACTCAATTTATTTGCTTTGCTTGTTCTTGGAATGATTTAATCGTCAAAGAAGCATGTAATCTTGATCCAACATTTTCTCCAGGGCTGCGAATCTTTCATCTGTATGTATTCCTTTGTATGAATCAATGAAGTAATTGAATCCAATCCAGCTATTGTCAAAATCAAGTCCAAATGAAACTCCGCTCCTAAAATGACCTAGCAAAGGGGAACATATGTCAAACAACACTGGACCAACTGATCCATATCAGGCTTCCAGTACCCTTGGATTGGTTTTCGCCAGAGACAAGAATTCAACTTCAAAAGGAAAAAAATAAAACAAAAAATAAATAAGAACTCTTAATCAATAATTCTGGTTAAAGCTTAAGCTTGAACCTTAAATGAAGTATACATATGGGTAGGGCCGAGTTTTGCCATGACCAGTATCCAACCTATGCATACTTTGTGCTCAGGATGTAGACCCATGGCTGACCCGTTTATCTTTTGGGTCGGGTTATCGCAAATTTTAGAAGGGTCTCGGACATTTATTGTATAAATCCATATTCAACCTGTACTATCTGGGTTTAGATCATACTGGGCTCGGGTCCGGTTTAGCCTTGGGTCTAATCTTGATAAATGGCGGAATTGATGACCCACCCCAGAGAAACTACTGTGCTAGAGACAAATGAACCATCCATCTTTATTGTCCCTATACCTTTCTTTACCTTCTTCTCAACTGTGAATCAGGTTAAATACTGGCAATGTCACGTCGTGGAATCTAAGACTTCAGGATTCACCACGAAACCAACTGCATGTGTTCTCTGTGTTTAGGTTACTGTTTTGTGGACTCAGATTTATTGGTTCAGATTTTGTGTCACATATGAAAATTCTGCCTAATATGCATTCAGCAAGAAAGAAGCAGCAAAGACAATGAATCACAGTCTTTATCTGCTAGAAGCTTATATTAGGATATCATATATGACTGAAGCCCATAACTCGTACTAGTAGAATAAGGGCAGATGAGGATCTCAACCAAAAAATATAGAGATGAGGTCAAGCAAAAAAAGGGGTCTACCCAATGATTTCCTATTTCAACACCTTGGTCAGTTGTTGTGAACCGAAAAGATTGATCACATAATATATGATGATTGAACCTAAGTTCAATGGTAAGAGTCACCCTAAATAAGAACACAGTAAGTTGCAAGTAAAACTAACAGTTTATTCAGTTATACGGTATAGAAACCATAGACAATTGCGAAAACATAAACGAAAGTACACTAACATACGTTTTCTTCTTTCTGGTGCCTGCTTAGATTGAACCTTCTCCAAATGAGGAGAAACTATAGCGTCCAACTTAACCATCCAAAGTGCAACAGCAGAGGTGGTTTGTGGCATAGTCTGAAAGTGTACAACGATCTCATCTAATGCAGTATTTGTACCCATAGCTGAAGCACACTCATATAGCCATTCTGAGTTTATGGCCCCAACAAAATCAGAAAGAACCTATATTCAAGCCCAAAACAACAGAGCAGTCAGAAAGCATACTATGATTATAATCTAAAGCAATTCTTGATAATTTAAGGGATTTATAAATCGTTCGCATAAGACCTGTAGAAACTCAGGTAAAGAAGATGTGCGCTGCAGCCGCTTAACCCAAAGCTTGTGAGCCGACTTTGTCCACGAATCCGATAGAGCCGCCTCAGGCATACCTGCCTAGAAAATTTCCAAACTAAAATAAGCATTTCAACAGCTAAAAAGTAAACTTGGGTATAAACGTACTCATGCATTAAGAATACATGCAACAACAAAGCCCATATTCGAACATTATTGGGTCAGCTACATATATCTTTTTACACACAATATGAACACAAAAAGCATTGATGCTTAATTTCTTTGCACAAACATGGAACGTATAGCATTATATATTCTGATAAATGAATAAAAAAGTAGTAGAGAATAGATAAGGTTTCACCTCGATTGCATGAGTTGCTGCTTTGAGAGCTTGTAACTGTGAAGGTCGAACTTTATGCTTTGGAAAGTCACAGCGATCTTCTGTTACCCTACATGTTGCTACATGAATTGCATATTTTTCCTCTAGATCGAAGTCTAATTCAAAAGTAGTATGGCATATCCTACAGTGTTTCTCATCTCTGCGGAATAAATCATGGCAACTATCACATCGGGCAAATGATTCCACGTATGATATTTTATTTCTTTTGACAACATTAAGCTCAGAATAGAAACCATTCCAAACCCATTTATCAAATGCTTGTAGGCGGTCCCATTTCTGTTTCTTTTCTTTCCTATTCTTTCCAAGTTCAAGAGCTACAGCACCGGATACAACTGAATGATTCTCCATTGATTCCACAAAAGATGGAACATTGTCTACATCAGAAATAGGGGAAGATCCATCCCCGCTATTATTATCAGAGTAGGAAGGGCAATATCCTTTTGTTTGACTGCTAATATATTCAGTAGTCATGAAATCATCCATAGCTTGACGGAGAAAGGCTTCCCTCTTATCCAAGGATGCAAAAAGACGAGCTTCACGTGTACCCCTGCAGTCTAAAGCTGATAGAAGTGCGTCCAAGGCCTACAGTAGTTCGAAGACAACAAAGGGAATAAGAAGGAAGTTTAATTTCTAAGTATATCAGAGGAAAGATTAATTAGCTAACAGAATTGCAGTAAAGAACAACCTGTGCTGTATTGATGACCTCCCAATGGCCATCTTCAGAAGACTCAAAGTAAACCTGTCGATGGCCAGGATCAATTATGTCACAAGGACCAAGAAAGAGCCAATAATTGTTGTATCGACGATCAGATCCTAAATATATTGATTGCATTGGGTGCGTATCATCCCCAGATTTGTCTTCAGCTGAAGTGCTGTTTGTTGCAGAAGATTGCCCTTTCTTAGACACTTCTGATACGATTTTTGAATTTTTTGACATTTGTAGGTTCATCAATGATTTCTTTATTTTAGCACCTGAACCATGGTACCGCATACCAGGAAATGTCTCTGGTATAGCTCTTGTAGGCTCCTACATAAATAGTTAAACATCCAAGGTAAATGATAGCAGATTAACCAACTTCACGAAGCATATGGATATCATGTTTGAAATGTAAGTACCTTTCCAGAAAAGATGAGCAAATAGCTATATTTTTGCAGGTGTGCCAACAAAAGAAGTATACTAAAAGATAATACACACACACGTGTGTGTGTATATATATGTATGTTATATATATATATATGTTATTGTGTGTGTGTAAGAGGACAAAACAATAGAAGAGAATCTAGTTTCTGATGGCATACACATGCACCTATTGCAAAAATTAAAGTATATCTGGTTCAAACTTACCTCAGTTCTCAAACTGGAACAATGTCCAGCAAGTTCAATCAGAGCCGTTAGCGCATCAAGCTTCTCATCAATGCTTAAGTCCGAGTATTCACCTTCCATCAGCCCTAGCACGCATGCTTCCCCTGAATAGCTCTCATCAATTTCAGTATATTCAGTCACTTTCAGGGCAGTCATTTTGCGTTGCTGATTGTGCTTGACGATCTTTTGTCCACGTCTTACTAAGTGTAATGCCTGATAGCCATCGGATAACTCCTCAGAACCATCAGACTCATCACTACTACTACTGGCCCCAGAATCATCATCTACGCTGCCAGAATTCTCACTATCTGATTGATAATCCTCCTTCCCTTTAATATCTGGGTTAATGCGAAGGCGATATCCAGTAGGAGCAATCTTTTCGAATAATGTAACATCACTTGATAGAGTCGAGGAAATTAGTTGTTCTACTTCTTCCTTGGTGTTCGGTAGGTCAAGTGCAACAATCTAATGAAGAATAGTAACGAATTTATCACTTACTGTATCGCTGTTTTTCTAGGATACTGAAAATATAAATATCATAGTTACTAATAAATATCATGCACACAAAACCATACCTGAGGAGTTTTTATGAGCTCGCTGACTTTTAGTCCAACACTTCCTTGATCAGATAATATGGTAAATAATTCTCCTTTCAATGTACGAGGACGTAGACCATATTTTGCCATTTGATTCCTCTCCTACAATACAGCAACATGAGTTATCAAATACAAGGCAGTTTATTTTCGCCTTGAAGACCACCAGCCTTCAATAAAATAGTATATCTTTAGATATACTCGCCTACTCTGAAAAGTACAAAATCACAAAAAATCCTCCATGGCAGAACTGATCAAGCAGGAAAAAGATAAAAAAAGAAAGAAAGAGGAGGAATAAAGAGGCTTCAAGTAAGGTGCAGAGCAAATATGCTGTATGCACAACTGGATAAAACTTGGCTTCAGGTTAGCGTATGACAAAGTAGAAAAAAAAAGAGAGAAGAGAACCTGCTTCAGATGGCATTCTGGGTGAAACATCCTTCCTCAAAAACATGGTTAAATTTGAATATAGATCTAAGGGGTGGTACTCATATTATAATATGACAAAACTTCAATCCACTGTTGAGGCAGCAGAAGAAAGTGCAAAACCTCAATCCATTGTTGAGGCAGAAGAAGAGAGTGCAAAACCTCAATCCATTGCTGAGGCAGCAGAAGAGAGTGCTCAACTTCCATATTCCATACAAAAATAAACGATAAAAGTTATCATAGACTAAAGCACTCTTATCTTATCAACTTATGCTGATGCAAGTTTTGGGGTACTATAGGGCACTTGATAATAAGAAAATCTTTAAAAAGACATCGGATGGGAACAGAGGAGATTGGATATCTCTGGTTCATAGGTTGAATATCAGATGTGAATCAAAGCTAAATATCTATGAAGCACATACACAGGAAAGAATAAAATCCTTAAAAAAGTAGGATATGAGGACAAGGAAAACAATATCAATTATTATTATTTATATTATATAAATAAATAATAAAATATCAACTAAAAAGCTATTATCACAAGATATTCATTTATAACTAATGCAACCATGTTCATTACCTCAGTTACATTATAAGATTACTTAATCAAGTAAAAACAAGAATATTTCAAGCAATGTTCAATTAATTTTTAAGTTTCTTCTATTCTTAGACTTCCTATGACCATATATGAAGAGCTCAATGTGATTTACTAGTACAAGACGAATTGCAAACACTAAATTTATGCCAAAGTGACCATCTAATCATATTGAATCCAGTTTAGCAACAAATGTCACACTAATTTAAAAAACTGAACCAGCAAAACACAAACTCATTCACATTCATTGTCAAGATTCTTTATTTTGTTCACAAGTAACAGAAAATAAGATGATAGAACTACTTAGCTGCATCTAAATGTCAACCATAATAAACTATACTTAAAAATTATATATGAGTTATGTAAAGTGATCACGTCGTCACACATTTCACATCGATTACGAAGCGGACAAGGAACGTTCACATTGATTGCAAGTCGGACAAAAACATTTTGTGTTGACTGAGTCGGACACGCCAAATCCATTCCCGACACGTATCAGGCACGTGCCATGCATGAATAGTGCCGATACATGACCGACATGGATATAAAGTAAGCTTTGGCGTGTCTGAAACATCATACAAACATGTAAGCTGACAGCATAATATCTGCTCCCGTGAAAACTGAAATATAACTGACAATAACACTGCAGTCAGTACTACACAATTTTAACACTAGTGCATGCTACCCGCATTCAACAAGAATGGTATGGCAATTTCCAATTTTAAGTGCTAATTTGATACCTGATTAAAAAATGGGTTAATACACATTGACATGAACATTAACTGCATGTTCTTAAGAATAAAATATTTTATAGAAACAATAAATCAACAGAAAATGCAAGTTTGACCATGTTATCTAGTTACTGACAACGTTTTATATTATGTACTTCCACAAGCAATAGCTGCATATGCATGTAGTAAAAATGTCTTACAAGAACATTATTAACAATACTTGGGAACTTCATGACATAAAAAGTACAGTTTTCCTATTACCTTATTTGAAATTTCCCTCCTTGCATTATAAGAATTTGAACCAAAGCCAGCTGCAACCAGAACCTGTCGCAGTATTTCTGCCCATGTAAGAGGATTAAGTGATTGACTCCAAATATTCACATCAATCTCTTGTTCTCTCACCTACAATAAATATAAAGGCACCACCATGAGATAACATTGCAAATTAAAATTTAGGCAATTCGAGTGACAGACGTGATGGGACAAATATTAATTTGATCAAAAAGGTAAGTAGCCACAACAATTAAATGTTAATTTGATTTCACTAATTGAACTCATCAATTAACTAAACCTTATAAATGACAAAAACAGTTATTTGCATATAACATGCTTTGAGCATGAATACGCGGAGAGGTGGAAGTAATTTGAGTGGTATGCCCACTAGGACCGACTTTGACTAAACAGGTGAATATTTTCTTCTGCTTTTTTTTTTAGGAAAAAATTTCCAGTCCAGATAAACTTCAGAAAAAATGTTGCAGCGGATACATTCATTCAGATAGATTCAAATTGAACATATCAGTGATTAAAAGATGAAGGTGAAGCAGAATGTTAGACCTTTCATATAGGTCAAGCTTAAAATTCCTAAACTTCACACTATATACATTTAAAAAATTTTAAAATGTAAGAATGAAACAGAACAATAAAATTTAACTAGATATCCTTACAACCAAAGTATCGACAAAAGGTCAACATGAATTTAGTTTTGACTATGAACTTAGTTTTGACCATTGTTTTAAGTTTTAACCCCATAGACTACAATGCAACCATATACTTGCAATTGGATTTAAGAAACATATAGAAATTTGACCCCACTTAGAAGTGCAAGCCTTGTATAGCGATGAGAATGGCCAAGTCCAAGGGCCAACACTAAGCGGGTCCAAGGGCGAGCTCTTGTCAAAATTTTGAATTAAAAATGAAATTTTATTTTCTTAATTCAAAATTTTGAATAGGGCGAGCCAAGGGCTAGCTCTTAGACCCACCCATTCTCATCTCTGCCCTATATGAAGACACCATAAATTTGATGCAACCATGCACAGGCTACTTAGTTTAAGAAATAGAACCAATCTTACATGCTTTAAGAAGCAAATGCCTTATACCACAGCACAAACAAGGTATTCATGTACACTTTATTGGCACCCGGCATATCAACATATAGAACTTATAGTTCACATCACATGTTTTTAAGCGATTAGGCATTGATCCTAAAATGCCTAGAGTTGCACCTCATTTACACATTTTTAGTCTTCTACAGATTAATGGGTATCAAACCCTATTGGACCAAAACCAGCGATCTTGATGTCCATAACTCTACACCCATCATCTCCTCCAGTCGGCCACTATGACGCTGATCTCTTCCTCCTTAAGTTCAGTCATACTTAATTTCATGGAAATAGTTTTGGTTTGTCTCTCGATCAAGAGGGTATAAAATGCTATGCTTTTTGGAGACCATTAAATTTCTTAGCCTCTTTATCGATGGGAAAACCGAATCTATATCCCACGAAATTGGGAATAAGAGAACCCTATGCTATAGATATCAACACCGCACGATTGATCAAAGGTGAAGGTGCTGGTTGTTGAGTTATGGCCGCTAAGGAAGCACGTTTGGTCCTATAATGTTGTCCCATATATGTGTGCATGCTCACGTGTGGACATACATATATACACATGCACATCTAAATGTTAGGTTCAGCTAGAGAGATAGATGTGCATATAAGTAGGTATGTCTAGTAGGTATCAGATGCGCATGCATATACATATGCAAGCATATCTAAACATTAATGTTTTTCTCATGTCTGTTTGCATGTGAACATGTCAGTGTATGCTAAGATGATGGCTGTTCGTGCTTGACTTCAACTAAGATTAGTATATAGGATGGCTATATTATATAGTTACATAACCAATTTGAGCTAGTTATTCTAGAATTAGTGCAAATTCATTAGAACACATATTAAATTAGTGAATTTACAATGCTCAAAGCAAAGACAAATAAGGAACTGGTATTGTAATGCAAAAGTAGTACTTCATAGAAACTTTTTTGAGAGACAGGTAATAAAAGAGCCCACGCTAGTATATGAATTATTTTTTTTCTTCTTTACCAGCTTTCTTAGTTCTTCCAACTTCCAAGATAATAAAAAAAGCAAAATTAGATAGGATAGAACATATGACTACATAGACTAGGATCCATTAAATTTCAACAATGGAACGTCCATTATGATGATCCACTCCGGTAAGGTTGAAATATACCATCTAAAGTGTTAAAACTCAAATCCAAATTTTCTTCTCCATACATCAGGCAGGTAATAAATGAGCTGTTGTGAATAGTGAGTCGGTTAATCTAATGGTTTAGAATATTCTAAACTTAATAAAAATTTATAAAATAGGATTTTAAAGTATTTAGATAATTATCAAATGTTTGGTTCGACAATTTTTCAACCCTGACATGTAAATCAATTGGAAATGCTATTTTTTATTCTCCACTTTGTGCCTACTTGATGGACGTATGACAAAATTTAAAATTTTGATTTTTTTTAGCCGATTTGGACTTAATACCTAGGGTTCAACAAATAATTTTCCATCGATCAAGATCTTAGAATATAACAAGTTTAAAATAGCACGGCGAAACACAAAATATTGTAGAGTTTATAAGTCACATGTTAAACATCTTTAAATATATTTCTAAAAAAAAGGATAAAAGGTGGGATGACGGAGGTTTAAGTGTCCAATGTAGGAAATTTCCTACATGGACAACTCATTCCCCTTACTCTGTCTCAATATATAAAGAGACAGAGAGAGGTGGACTATGACCCTTTTGGAAGGATTAAGAGTCAAATCCTTCGTATGGGGATTTTAATGATGGGCCATCCACTACCAAAATCCACTCCATTAAAAATGATCTATACAATTTAAATTATCTTAAAACTAAAATTCAATTTTTTAAATTTTTTTGGCCATGCATCAAATAGGTACTAATCATATGGTATTGAATAGTGAGTTTGTTAGTCTTAACTGTGTAAAATATTCAAAACTTAACAAAATATTATATGATAGGATTTTAAAACATCTAGATCATTATCCAATGTTGGAATCGAAAATTTTTAAGGCATAAAGTGTAAATCTACACAGGAATACTATTTTTTAATGTTCATTATGCCTACCTGATTCAATAGCAAACAAAATTTAAAAATTTTACTTTTTTGTTTCTAACCACTTCAAGTGATGTAAATTTTCAATGGAACGGATCGTCCATATAAATGTCTCATTTTGATTTTGAATTTAAAAATTTTTAATTTTAATTTTGATTTTGAATGAGAAGGATTTGGTTCCTAATCCTTTGGAAGGATCCAACTCTACACACACATATACACAGAGAAAGTGAGAGAACAAAGAATAAATAATGAAATTGGAATAAAATTTCCTCCAATGGCAGCTAAAACTCCAATTTCCGATACCTTACTTCAATCAGGCTCAACTACGTGGATCTCCATCCCTTAGGATCACATACAACAAAAAAAAGGTTTCTAGGATTCAACTGCCGATTTATCCATAGGTATAAGATCTTATGTTCTCAGGAAAAAAAACCATTGAAATTTTTACCGGTTTGATCAAAAATCAAACCTTACGATATGCTCATGATATTCAGAACATACAGCCTCTAGAAAGTGAAGATCAACATGGTAAACGCCCATAAAGAATTGTCATCCTTTTTTTCCCCTATTTGTTGTCTTGCTTGGCTATGCCTCACCATAGCTACATCTTACCATATATACTGCATGTTGTCAGCACAGGAAAATCATGATCAATATTTCATTAAGAAAATTATGATCCACAATTTTGATCTACATTTACAATTCCTAAACTGCTTTGGGACCAAAAAGATGAACGATTATCCATGACTACATTTTATATCGACTTGACGGGACACAAGTGAATCCCAAAATCTATTTTTTTATTCCTAAAGGCCCTAAGTAGATGTAGATGAAGATAAAAGTGTTGGAAACCCAAAAATTTTGCAAAAAAAGTTATATTTAGTAAACACAGGAAATTTTCTTATGACGGCAACATATATACATTATTCTCTCCCTCTCTCTGTATATACAGGAATTGGTTATAATAAACTTAGGTGTAGCTAAGTTAGATAAACCTACCATATTAATTGCAGAATTAGTCAAACCTACAAACGACACAGAACATCCATTGTCTTCTACATGTCAACAAATCCAAAGGTTCAAAATCATGTCATTTGGGATTATATATTCGACATATCTCAACATCTAACATGGACAGCATGTAAAGCTCTTAAAAGTCAATTATTTTGACTATTTTGATTTGCGAAAGGACCCATTTTGCTCTGATCAACACTTTCAGCCATAGAAATTATCGATCCAAATATTTTATAGTGATCTAAATACTAAAAAGCTTTATCTTGCAAAACTTTACTAGTTCTTGAATATACTGTACTATTAAACCAACTCATTATATAGAATCGATTATTTTGTAGTCACTTGATGCATGGGCAAAACAAATTTAAAAACTTGTTTTCTATTTTTTAGGATACTTTACAATATGTCTACTTCAGTTGAGCAGCTTATATCAACGAACATCTCATCATCGAAATACAATGGGAAAGACGTACCTCCAAATCCTTATAAAAGAATCTCTCTCTCTCTCTCTCTCTCTCTCTCTCTCTCTCTCTCTCTATATATATATATATATATATATATATATATATATATATATATGAATGTTAGCTATATGATATCAAAGCAGGAAATTTCCTGCACAGGCAGCAAAAAAAACCCACCTCCCAATTTTCTTGTCAAATTTTTTAGGATTAAAATCTACATCTTCTTAGCTTCTTCATGATAGAATTTCAGAGGTTTTGGAATTTATTTAACCTTCATAGTGGATACAAAATGTTACATTCATTAGAAACTGTTTATTTTATACGCACTTGATAAAAGGATAAAATGAAACTAAAACCTAAGAAATTGGATGTTAAAGAGCCCTAGCAGGTGGAGATCATAATCCTAAAAAAACTTAAGAAAAAAATTGAATAGTTGGGTTTTTGTGCTCCTAATGTAGAAAATTACCTGTGCTAACAGCATGTGTGTGTGTGTCTATGTATGTATGTATGTGTGTGTGTGTGTGTGTGTCTATATATATATATATATATATAGACTTAGGCCCTTCCAAAAGGTTTAGGACCCTAATCCTTTCCTTTCAAAACCCATTGGCATTCGAAGATCCATCCCGTTGAGGTTAATTTAAATCCTTTCAAGTATCTTCAAATAAAGAATCAAAAGTTCAAATTTTTTTTTAGCCCATTCATCAAATAGGCACAAAATAAACAATTTGTTGGTTAGTTTATTAGTATAAAATCTTCAAAATAGAAAAAATAAAAAATTGCCATAGGGTTTTACAAGATCATGATTTGATCGATAACTTTCACGCCCTAAGGTGTATTTCAAAGTAAAATGCTATTTTAATAGTCCATTTAGTGTCTATTTAATGCATGGACAAATATTTTTTTAATAACTTTATTTTTTTGTTTGAAGATACTTTAAATGGTATTTCAACGATGCAAATCGTGATGATGGATGTCACATCATCAAAATCTAAGGACTTTTAGATAGAGGAGGAAGATAAGTTGTCTACTATCAGTATTTGGTGTGGATACTGTCAACCAAAATCTAAAAATGAGTAATCCAAAACGAAAATTCATCCCAGCAAAGATGTGATCTACCGTTCATAAACTATCTACAAATAAATTCATATGATCTGAATGTGATCTTCCAACGGATTAAGCACCCAAAAAGTAGTGAAATATATGATTCATTTTGTATTCACTTGATCCATAATTAAATCAGATCCAAGCCATATAATTTGTTTGTATATAGTTTATAAATGATAGATCATACCTCATGGAATGAATTTTCATTTTTGGCTATCTATTCTTAGAACTTGGTTGATAGTATCCGCAGCCAAAAGCCATTAATAGTAGCCCAACCATTTACATACGCATATATAAACAAGTATATTACTTCAAATCCTAACCAGTCATGACGACATACAAGAAAGATGAGTTAATCACACTGAAAATCCTGCTAGCAAAAAAACAATTAAATTGATGATTATGGCATGGCTCCCTCACATAAAAACAAAATAGTGATAAAAACACATGACTAATAGTCGAGAACAGGGAAATCATGGTTAAGCAACTGGCATCAAATCTTTGGACTTGCAAAGTGTAAAAAACCAAGAAATTTTTGGAATTGAAGTTAACAATTACTGCATGACTCCCTCACATAATAACGAAATAGTGATTAAAACACATGATAATAACAATTGAGAACAGAAAAATCATAGTTGAGTAAGCAAATGGCATCAAATCTTTGGACTTACAAAGTGTAAGAAAACAAGAAATCTGCCATCTTTGGATGCTCGAGGAATTGATCCAGCAACAACCTCTCTTTGCACATCCAAAAGTAGAACCTTTAGAAGAGCCAAATGAATCTTTCCTAGTAACATGGAATCCTAGAGTACATGAAATACTTTCAGTGCTTACGATAAGACATGAACATATAACAGCACAAATTGCATGGAACTTAGGTTAATTGACCTTGTCAGTGAATGCATGAGCAAGTTCCTCGAGGGTAAAGGGGCACATTTCGATGGTAGCAGCATTACTATAGAAGAATTGAAGGACCTGACCAAGAACATAGATGTCAATGTGTGGTCTCAAATACAGAAGACAACAATTAGTTATACGCAAAACTCAAGAATTATGTAGGGATATACATTAATTAAATAGCAGCCCGCAATATTATTTATCTCCTTTGGTGACTTTCATCTACATTAGGAACACATTTGTACATAATGTGTTCAGGAAAAAGGTTTGGTAACAGAGCATGCAAGGTTTAATAAAGATCAGAAATTTAATTAAGGCTTCATACATCTAAATTCTTAATTAATGCATACATTTAATTAAAATCATTACTGAAACCATTAGTTAGGCATGCAGTTGGGCGAGTATGTGTTTGTTTTTCTCCTTTTTCATTTGTTCTTCTTGTGTCTGTGTTTGTGTACGTGTTTTCTTTTTTCTTCTTGTGTCTCAGTGTATTCGTGGGTTTAAGGTGGGAATTCTAACCTATCCAACACAACCCAAGCTGGGAAAAGACAGATAACTACCTCATGATATGACATGGGAAATTTTTTATACATTCTCCTATGATTTAGCCTTTGCAGCATTACCATGTCAGGGCCTCCTATGTTGTTCTGATGATATTAAATCAGTTGAAGATAAAAATAGATAATATCATTTCTAAATGAGAAACATGTACAATCTAAAGTTGGAAAAACAGCATAGAAAATAGAATATAAAAGTGAACTTTTGCAAACTGATGAAAGGAAATGAGGTGTGTTTAACATTGATAGCTATGAAGTATTCAATGGCAAGCAACTTTGTAATCAGGATCAATCAACCATGCATTGACAGTGGAGTTGTGCATGGACATTTTCCACGGAGTAAGAATATGGACAATGTGAAGAAGTGCTGCTGGGGTACTACATGACCATAAAAATACTCAATAAATGGACAGAAATATTTATATAATAGCCACAAGTGCTGCCATAAGTCATGGTTAACAACTTAATATATTAGGCAATGAACGTGCCAAGAAAATGAGCTGAGATAAAATTAGAACAATGATATGAAAGAAGGAAATTCAAACACAGGTAGAATAAGAAATAGGTGTAAGAAGTAGAGGTAGCTTCAGTGGATGTCAGGAGTTTAAAAAAAAAAGCATTCATCCACAGAACATAAATAATTTTGGGATAGCAGCTTTGATACTGTTGTTGTTGTAGTACTATATCTATAGCTTAACAAAGTTTATTGTAGCTTAATAATGAAAATATACAAATTATTACCAACAAATCAATGAAGAGATTAATTGTTGACATAGGAATTCCAAAAGAATAAATGCCTCAAACTCTTAAAAATTTTAAAAAAAAAAGATATAAAACTTTCTTTCTAGACTATGCTTCAGTCACGCAGACTCGCACACACATAACACGAAACTTAGGTTCAGGCAAAGGAGGAACTTGGACGATAACATTATCCACACTAAGCTCAAGAATCCTTTGACAAACTGAAAACTACTGATATAACTAGGAAAAGGCAAGCTTTATCGATATGATAGAGAAAGAGCAACGTGAACTCAGATGACATATGAAATCAGCAATTAATGAAGTATTTCAGTTGTGCCTAACCTTCATAAGCTTTTTCACGAGTTCTGGAGAAGTATCCCAAGGTCTTGAACCAAAAGGATGCTTCATTTTGACTGTTTGAGGAGGAAACCTGGCCAACAAATCTGAAAGATCAAAAGAGATTTGCTGTGATGCATCTTTGCAGACAGGATCAAGACCTAGTGAAAATCCAAGGGAATGAACAAACCTTTACAAAGTGGACAATCATGTCTTCCATTCGAAGCAAAATGCAAAGAACATCTTAAGGGATTTGGCCCTGCTTGTAACTCTCGAAGTTCTAGCTCCTCATCATCTGCTAATTGTGTCGATGCATTTGCTTGTTCTGGAGTCAGTTCTTCAATTAAAAGTTTGCAGGATGTCCAGTGAGGTTTCTTTTGGTTCTCATTCTTGCTACACGGTACCTGAGTTGCAAGTACAAAGCCTGAGAATTGCATGTACTAATCCTTAATCACTTTCCACCATATGAAGATGCACATAGGGAAACCCACTATAAGTCTTTCGGAGGCACAAAATTATATGTCAATATCCCATTGTTATATTTGAATTATCTCACCTACTGGAATGCTATGAAGGAACTATTTCAGAATTTTCCTTGTCCTTTCATCTAATTTTTTAACAGCATATCATTTTTGAGAATAATATTGAAGGATTACCTTTCTTCTTTTTATGGGAGGCCTTCTCTTCTCTTTGAACTTTCTCTTGCAAATATGTTGTTTCTGAGAAAAGAAGAATGGAAGTGTAAGAGAATATCAACCTTCTGATGGCTTGCAAATAACATGTATAATGAATGGTGGTATGCATTACAGAAGAAAACAGTTAAAGAGGTTGATAACTACTGGAACCTGTTTTAGCTGTTGTTTTCCTTCGGAAGTCCGACATAATGTTTCCCTAGCAAAAGATTTCAATGGCACCCATGCTGCATCTTCATCAATAATATTAATTTTAGCTGGACGCTTCACATTATTTGGATTTGTTGCGTGCCATACTGTCATCAAACCTTTCCCAATACCATACTTCTTGCTAAGATCATTTTGCAGTTTGAGATTACCCGGTTCACCAATTGAAGAACACAAAATCTGCACAAGGACAAGGATAAGGCAAAGAGCAAAAAGAAAACAAGGGGAATTTTCATAATTTCATATGGGACTTCATTAGATTTCATATGATAGACATCTGAGAAATATAACGAGAATGACTACCCTTCCTATGGATGTGATCATGAGATTATTAAAGTTGATCAATATTGTATTCAGTATTCACATTAAAAAGTACAAAACCTGAAGTTATAATGGCAGTAACATGACTGACATTGTGCCCTTTTAATGCCTACAAAAGCGAATTCTACTGTAAATTGCCACAAGGAAGCTTCTTGACAATATTGTTATGTACCAAAAACTAAGCACCAAGTAAATCTAGCATCTAGTTTTACAAAAACTTTGTGAATTATTAAAAGCGAAAAGAAAGAACTAGTTATTGAACTTAAAAATTGTATAAAATACCTTTCTCCTTTTTGGGACCCTTTGGCTGTCTCGACGGGGTTGTAGTATTCCAGAATCTGGTCACATGGAAATGCATTAGAAGACATTACATGAGGATAAACTAAAGTAATGATGCATTGCTGGAAATCAGGAATATATAGCAACGAAATTGAAGTTAAAACAACTGGTTGTAAGGTTACAAGGCTTCATAACCAAATTTTTGGCAACGGAAGTCAGCAAGGCACAAAGATCATAGAAAATAAACAAAAATTAAAACCAAAATCTGTTAAAGCTTGACTGAAGATCAGGATAACACTCAAGTTTCATAGTGCGCCTTACTTTAGTAGCTAGTCTCCAATTACTTCTCTTTTTAAGACGAGCAGGTATATACCTGTATGAAAACTACTGCTGGGAAGAGAATCAAACTCTACTCCAAGTGGAGGACCATCCTTGCGAAATAATCTCTTTAAAATATAATCCTTAGATAACAAAACTTGTAGGTGAATACGATGATTCTTTCGACCAACATGCTGATCGTTGTTGGATACTGCACTACACTTCTTCTGGAACACAGTTGACTTTGCATTAAGTGGGTAGTGGTGTTTGGAAGAACTGTCATGTCTCATTTGTCCATTATTGAATGAACTTTTTTTCTTAGATACCAGTGGCTTCATATTTTTTCTGCAGCTGCCACTTCCAGCATATAACACATTATCCACAGACTGATCTGATTTTTTATTCATTGTTCTACTGTATAATTTATCTTTTGAACTAATCATAGTTTCAGGCCTCCTCTCACTCAAGGCAGTATTCACATTCATTTTCTTTGCCACCATAATGGAACCACATATGCTTTTGCCACCCAAAAGACCCTTATTACAGCCACGAACTTCATTCTCCTTTCTTTCTTTCCTTCTCCTCTCAACAAACCATGTACGTATCTGCTTGTATGTCAAATTCAGGGATGCTGCATACTCTTCCATGGTCCTAGGAGTTGGATATTCGTCCTCTGCATCAGAATAAAATAGGAGATAGAAGACAAGAAATCAGCCTACGCTTTCTTAGTTCACATTGGAAACCAAACAAAGAAAAAAGAAACAGAGCAATGCAAGATGAATGGAAATGGTTCCACTTCCACCAGCACTTAAAGTGGTTGTAACCTGAGTAATGTTTCTCCAGTGATTGGAGTTGAAATAGAGTCTTTTTCTGTGTTCCATGGCCTCCCTTTGTGCCGCCAATATCATTGTCCATGAATCCAGAATAATCTGGAGTACATCACCCAAAAACAAAAAGTTTACAAGTTAGGAAATTAGAATATCAAAATTTTAAGTGGGTACATATAACTATAAAAACTCTCTGTTAATAAAGTTGCTATAAAGATTTGGTTTAGAAAAGTATGTGATCTCTCGGGTTGTCTTGTGGATCAAAAGAAAAAACGAAATTCATTAAAAATGTATAGTATACCCATTCACTGATTACATAAACAAGCATATTCAGTGTGGAAAATGTGCAAGCTATGAGACTGATCTGGAAAAGATTAGCTACAACTGTAGATCATAACCCCTCACTCGTACAGAAATACAAGGCAATCCTTAATGATAATCATGACATGGTAAAGAAAAATACAGATAAATCGTTATCCCATCATCATCGTGATCAGAACTTTGTAAAACTGCTCCTGCTTAAAAATAGAATGGGCCAGCAGTTTCCACTGGAGGACAACGATAAGGAAAATTTCTCCACATCAACCTCGTGTTTGGCCTACCGGAGAGGAACAGCTGAAGGTCTCCAGGTAAATACTCAGACCACCTATTTAGTCAAGTAAGAGGCTGATTTTCTCAGCCCAGAACTCAAGCTCAGTCGCCAAGAAATAAGTGTCAAAAGTACCATTTTCCTTTTTTTTTTTTTTTTTTTTTTTTTTTTTGCTTTTTTGTTAAGTTCTCTTATAGATACTCTTGTTCATCTATGTGACAATATATGCCAGAAACACTACTTACAACTAATAAACAACTGATTATCAATAGCCATCAATGATGACGTACATACAGATTCTATGAACGAATTCAACTGATTATACGAGAATGCTAAATCCACAATCTTTACGAGCCGAGACAACAAATTAGCTAACACTGATTTTATGTGAGTTTGCCTGCACTAATGTGATACAGATACCTTATCTTCACAGAAACCCCAAATGACAGAACATAGTTCAAAAAACAAATTTTGACAAAGAAAAAAGAAACAAATCAAACATTTAAAGTTCCAATTGTTTATTAATTAAAAAAAAAAAAACATCAATTCAATACCAAATAGCAAAAAAGAAAGAAAAAAATTCAAGCAAATGGCAGTACAATCCCACACTCTCCATCCCAAAATCGACGCCACATCACTGATCACCTAACGATCCTCAATTAAAACTGGAAAACTAACCAAATCGCAACATAATTCGGCTTCAAACTCAAAATTCTTCCGCAAAAATTCAAAAAATCAACAGAATCCGAAAGATGATCCATTCAGACAGAGAACGAGAGAGTACCTGAACTAGAGACCAACAAAGTATAAAAAAGAGAAATCGGGTCTCGCAAAATCAAGGGTTTTCGCTCTAGGGTTTATCAATAGGGTTTCGGTTATTAAGGGAGGCGATGATAAGTTCCTAAAACCTATGCTTTTCTATTTTCTTAAACCCAACAACAAATGAGTAGAAATACCTTAGGATTCCTATAAGGAGAAGCCCTAGAATTCCAAAGATTAATTACGAAATAGCCACTGCGGAATTAAGCGAACTGACCTCAATTGACGCCGATGAAACTAAGCATGCTGTAGAGAGTGTAGATAGAGAGTGTTAGAGCGGCTGAGCGGCGTAGCATGGAGTCGGCGGCAGCGGGAGAGAGGGTCACCGGAGATGGTCGGATTTCAGTGGCGGAGGAGGAATTGGGGGCGAAATAGGAATTTATTTTTTTCGGGCGGATTAGAGAAATGGAGGAAGAGGGAGAGCGAGAGGCTGAGAATTAGGGTTTTACTCAGATTTTTCCTTAGCTAGGGTTTTACTAAGATTTTTGGCCACGCGTATTGCACGTGAGCGCAAAAAATATCCTTTTTGGGAATATCCTGGTACGTCATGCGGGTAGGTTGCCTGTGAAACCCGTTAACCCGATCCGTGTCCAATAGGCACGTTAATTTCAAATATTTTGTCGAAAAGACATCGAATTCTATATTTTTAGGGGGAAAAAATATTAATTTCACCAAAATTAAGATCCATTGAAGAGTGTTGCATTTTATGATCCCTGAACTTGTTTTTAAGACTGGGCTGTGAATTTTATTAAGAAAGAAATTATATCATACTCAGGAGAAATGTGTAAATTACCTATGTGCAGATACAGTCTAATAAAATCACCATCCAAGCTTTATAAGAACACCGGTAGCAAACTGAGTATAACGCTCCCATCCGGAATATGCTAAGTTGACGGTAGAATAACATGAATTAAAATAATTTGTAATTAGTCACGGATTCCTCCCCAAAAAACTAAAAAAAAACTAGCTATGATTAGTTTATGGCTTCAAGAGAATCATTATGAACTACTCTATTTTTTATATCACATCCGATATAGGACTATTGAGTTAGAGATATTACAATTTGGAAGATAACAGCTTGCAATTTTTAAATCTACATCTTCCTTACATCATAACAAAGTATGTCAAATCTCTTTGCTAGTAGAGAATATTATACCTCAAGTGTAGTGTCTTTATAGAGAGTCGTACAGTACGCAAAATCGCTCTTAAATCTTAATAAAGAAGGTGTATATACACAATCTGATTAGTTATTATTATTTTCATATTTTAAATAAGTGGTATACAAAAAATCATGTAATTTAGACACTTCCTTTTTATCATCGATCAAGAGGTATTGTTTGTTATGTTATTGAAAGTCGTTCATTCTGTACATATTCAATATACGGTCAAAACACATATATGATTTTTTGTACACCATTATTTTTTGGCATAGGGATCATATTAACAGTTTGAATTTTCTATACAAACCTTCCATATTGAAATTTAGAAATATCTCTATAAACAACTCTATATGGATACACCTTAGTTACGATTTCCTTAGTCGCAAAACTAGAATGACAATAATCAATGGGATACAAAAAGTTTCATTATTTTTTACATGCATTTGATATATCTTGATATCCATTTATATCTTTTGGGAGGGACTTATTCATTTAATATATCATATGTTAGAATTTTTGAAAATGGATATTGATATGGGACCCAATATGATTATGCCTATTGGATTCAATGGCACATAAATCCAATAAAAGAGGAAAAACTGTCCGGCAAATGTGGCGTTGTCTAACAAATTAAGCATATGTCCACTGTACGAGTTTTATTAGTAAAAGATTCTCAAAGGCGTCGCCATTTTTGGGGAGTTTCTAAAGGAGCATACCATTTTTCCTAGTGAGCCTACTTTCCAACAATCCAGACCTTGAACTATCTGGTGAGATCACTAGGAAAAGTGGTGTGCTCCTTTGAAAATTCCCCATTTTTGCTGCCACCTAAGAGTGTTGAAATGGATTTAAACAACTTTCCTAGTATGCGAGTTACCATGAAGAGGCCCAAGGGGGTCAAAAACACACACAAACACATGAATTACTATTGAGAAAAGAAGATAGCGAGTTAGAGCATGTAGATACTTAAAAAAATGATTAAGATAATGGAGAAATCATATGGTCGAAGAACGAGTTAAAGCAGCCATCTTCTGAGGCTTTGGTGTCCCTCCCAAGTCATTGGTGACCCTGCTAATAGCTAATCCTAAATACCATAGTATCTGAATACATTTTTTCCAAAGCCATTGCTGACCCACTGATGATTAGTCGTTTTTAGAGACTAAAAGCATTTTTGTAAGAGCCACCGATGATCCAATCTTAATTTCTTTCTTACTTCCATTATTTTTAGTGAACCAAACACATCCCTATGTTCACGTGTTTGAGACCATAATTGATTTAATGATAAAGACATTTATAATTTTTATATGTTCCGATAATACATTATAAAAGGAGGTACACTCAAAATTACTAGAACTCGAGTGAACTTGAGGATGTAAGATGAATGCGTAACATATGAAATATAATTTACTATAAATTTCAAAGAGCCTATAAATTTAGGATGAGTGTCGGTGAATACATGAGAACAAGAGGAATGTTTAGGGCCGCGCCGCAAGAAATTGAAGCCTATGATAAAAAAAAAACTTTGAATGAAACTAACTAATATAAATATAGTTTTAATTAAGGATCTTATTTTAGTATGAGCTATAAAATTACTTATTAACATGCTGGTGTCAATAAATACTCTGGCCAATCCATTCAGCCTACAATTTGACATAGTCAATCTTAAATAAGATATTTGTAATATTAATTTTTTCAAGAAACTTTTTGTAGTGTAACGCCTTACATTCCAAGATACGGGTAGCGTTCGGCGACATATCATAAATGAATACGCCAAGCCCAAAACACATGAATATATATGTATAATTGCCACAAATACATACACATATATCATAAGATAACAATATCGATTTAAAACAATAAGTTTCTTCCATAAATAAGGATCAATAAATTTATAGAAGAGCCAAACGATTTTTATTACATCATCAAAAAGTTTAACTAAACAAAAGAAATGAATAATGAAGTTTCTAAAAAAAAAACAAACTAGACGAGTCAATATAGTATTCCTCCTACAGCAAATGCATTTATTGAGAATCTGCTAAGTCCTTGAAATATGGTTCCAATTGTGGTGGGTCTTCCTCCTCGTTAACCTGCAAATCAGTATCTGGGCGTGCCAAACTAGGATCGTTAGAATGATCTAGCAAGTACTACAAGAGAAGAAATAATAATACACACTCACGCTATGTGTATATATAAATAAATTATAAAATTGAATAAAATCATAAAATCATGATAGTATCAAAATTTTAAACTAACTATTGAAAAGAATGTGAAATATAGATTTAAATTATATTTGTCTAAAAATAATAATAAATCAACCAGTAATAGTGAAAACATATCTTGAGTGGTGTTGGAATTTAATATGACGGTAAAATTTATAAGAAACTGTAAAATTATGAATGCATACAAAATATAAATTTATAGGAAGAAGTGAACATAAGTAAATTTGCAGTTGTCTTGAGGATGATAATAGTCAGGGGTACATCTGTATACATATGTCATGGATAACCTTATAGCAGAGATATATATAACAAAATGAACATGCATGTGAAATATGACATCATATTATATATATATATATAGTTAATTTATTTGGAACTGTCAGAAGTAGTGCGCCACATATTTTACGAGTATC